>CM030361.1:51119637-51641664 GCA_017893485.1 Hemerocallis citrina
ATTTTTGACAAAGTAATAAAATTTTCCTCCCAAATTGCATTGAAGAACTCACATTATTGAATTTCAAACAAAATGTTGTCTCTCTTCAAAACACCTTTATAAGAATTCTTTATACCAGTAAAACATGCACTAGTGAGACTATTTCTATATATTTCTTCACTATAATAGAATTTTAAAGCTCTTTCATACAAGTTGCATTATTTTGACTATTATGTGAAAATTCTAATATGCATCAAATTTTCATTCCAACAATTCATTAGATGGTACTTTCTTTTTCTCTTTCAAATTTAACAAGAGTTCTAGTCATTTATTTGAATCACAACACATCATGACATAATTAAAATAACAACTAAACTATATATCAACATTCATCATATCAATCAAAATTTAACAACTAAACCATATATCAACTAGCATGCATCATACTACTAAAATTAGAAAGGATTCAAGAAACACCCACCTCAATGGAGATTGTAATGTAGAAAAACAAATTCCTAGAAAGTTCCTAGTTCCAACACGACCGCCTAGCCCTTCTCCTAGCAAGAACAACTCCAAGCCTCCAAGAATTGCAAGACAAAAATCTCTAACTCTCCTTCTTTTCTTCTCTATTTTGATTCTTATTTTGGTGCAAATGACAAACACTAGGGAGGGAGGGGGGGGGGGTATTTATAGGGAAAATGAATGGCTAGGATTTAATCTCACAACTCCAAGTAACCACCCACTCTCCCCACTCTCCCACTCTCCCACTACCCAAAGTAAGGCCGGCCTATTGCTCCAAGTGCATACACGTGCACGCCCTCTCATTTTTTATATATTTTTATATTTATATTTGTGTATCAACTAGTTGTTACATGACATGTGTAAGAATATATACAACTAATTGTAGGTTTATCTTAGTGGGCTTCTCTTGTGGGCTTGGTTTATTTATTTAATTTATTCTAGTGGGCTTAGAGTCTTCTATTAGGCCTATGGGTTCTAAAATAAGAAGTAAACAACTAAATAAAATAAAATAAAAAGAGAAATTATGCATACTGGAATATATTTTGAATGAACGATGAGATGAAATGGCACGTGTGTTGCATGTGCAGAAAAATTTAAAAAATGTATTTTTATACGGGGTGTTACACCACCCCAGTCACCGCCATCTTCAACATCCTTCGAGCTCCCTCCGAGCTTCCCTTCATCGCCATTGCCTTCGACTGCCATTGACGAGCTCCCTCCGAGCTCTCGAGCTCCACCGCAGCTCACCCTCCGCCTCGAAGCACCTCGCCGACCTCCTTCGAGCCACCACCACAACCACCATCAACCTCCCGCAGCACTCCGAAGCTCCTTCATCGCCATCATCTCACTGAACTCCCACCACCACACCATCGCCATTTCCGTCACAGCTCCTCGCCATCGTCATTGCCATCTCCAGTACTCCACCTCCACCATCGCCTCGACCGTCATTGCCTCCGAAGCTCCGTTGCCATCGTCAACTCCTCGAGCCTCCACCATCAACTCACAAGCTCCTCACCATCTCCACCTCGTCGTCGTCGCACTCCAGTCACCCTGCACCATCACTAGTCACCACACTCCACCTCTGAAGCTCCTCCATCGCCATCGCCGAACACCCTGAGTTCTCACCGTCTCTCTCTCTCTCTCTCTCTAAGTCAGTCTCTCTCTCTCTCCTACTCTCTCTCTTTATATATATATATATATATATATATATATATATATATATTTTGTTTCGTTCGCTTCCCGAATTCGACGAACAGTTGCGGCATGTAGAGCCATTGTCACTGTTCATGTTGCTATCGTTTGCAAATTGATCGTAGAATCGATCAAAACCAAAAACAATAAAAAGTGGGTAACAACTTTAACCAACTCTTTTTATTGAAGAATGTGTGCATGCTAGATAATAAATTGAGTAATCGTACTTAGATTATGTATGAATGTTGTTTGATTATGGCTATTAATTGTTGTTAATTGTTGAGATTATGATATAATTATCTTCAAAACGTTATTATAATTATGTCCGGAATTTGATCTCAATTTAGAAAATCATTTCTATTTTAAATACATGGATTATGAGACTAAAACTTTCGTATTGTGTATCAGGTATGTGTATACAGCATCCCCTAAAAATTTCATAATTTTCGGATGTCGTTTGGTATTTTAACAAAACCTGAATACATTATTTGTTTTAGAAATGAAACCGAATTTATTTCATAATTCTTGCTAAATATCATACTTATTTTCTAAGAAATCCAATTTCCAAGAAGTGTGGGATTTTCTGTGATTTTTAAAAGTAGCAAGAGGTGCGATTTCTGGATTCTGAACCTACTGTCTTATAAATGGTTTTGGGCAGATTTAATTAGGTTGAAACTAAAGGTTCTTAACTACAATGTTGTAATAGACTCATTGAGGTTTCATATGAGAAATCAATTTTCTAACAAGTATTGAAATTTATATAATTATTGGAAGTTGTATTCACCTGTCAAGGGAACACGTGTGGCGTCGTCTCGACTGTTAATTTCTGGGATCTAGTGTTAAGAATGGTCGGAACTTAGGGAATGGACCCATAAGTATCCATCGATGTTCTATGTTATCAAATACAAATGAGGCGGAGCAGATAACACCTGCCAGGGCGTCTTATACTCGTGATAACTTTTAGTGAAGTCCAGAAGCTGAGAGAGACCACCAGAGCTGAGCACCATTATGGATGCTCAGGAGTGGAGAAATACCGCTGGGGTTCGGGCGGGGTGGAATATATAATACCGGGAGTGGAGAGAAACCACCAGGGCTGTGCATTATTATAGATGCTCAGGAGTGGAGAAATACCACAGGATTCCGGCATGACCACTACCGACTGCAGTAACGGGATTGGACCGAACAACTGCAACCTTACTATCACTAGGTAAATGTCAGAAACAGTGCAGAATATATGAGTATGTATTATGTAACACCCCGTGTTAAAGTATAGTATAAATAAATAGATATATATATATATATATATATATATATATATATATATATATATATATATATATATATATATATATATATATATATATATATATATATATATATGGGAAAAAGGGATATGAGCAACTTGCTCATTTAGTAAATGAGCAATTGATGATGTGGCAAACATGTGATTAGAAAATTCTTAAAGGGTTAGTTGTCCAATGTATCACATGCATGCCACATAATCAATTGCTCATTTACTAAATGAGCAAGTTGCTCATATCCCTTTTACCCATATATATATATATATATATATATATATATATATATATATATATATATATATATATATATGGTGAAAAAGTAATAGAAGTTGGCTGTTTACTTTGGTAAATGTTATATAATATGGTTTGATTATAGTTGGCTGTTTACTTTGGTAAATGTATAAAGTGAATGGTAAGTAGATGGTGGGGGCCCACGGCAAAATGAATGCAGAAGCTTGGTGCTGTTGAATTTCCTTGATGACGTGGACTATGCCATGGGGCTCACCTTCGGTTGTGAGAAAAATAGGGAGAAAGTTTGGGAAATGGTCCCATATCGGTAAGTTATAAGATTAAAATAATATATAAATATAATAGCCTATGATCAAGAGTCACCAATTCGGTTAACCACCTTTTGAGAGGCAGCCTGTGGGGAGCAGTTATACTACATTATCTAATTTGTCTTATAAATCGTATAAATTGTCTGAGCTAGGGGCAGGGGCGTTACAAATGGTATCAGAGCTGACTTTCAACACCACCCGCAGAATCAGGGTACGGTGCATGCCCGTCCTCAGTGAGGACGCTGATTTATGAAGGGGGGTGTCTGTAATACCCCGTGTTAAAGTATAGTATAAATATATATATATATAATATATATGGTGAAAAAGTAATAGAAGTTGGTTGTTTACCTTGGTAAATGTTATATAATATGGTTTGATTATAGTTAGTTGTTTACTTTGGTAAATGTATAAAGTGAATGGTAAGTAGATGGTGGGGGCCCACGACAAAATGAATGCAGAAGCTTGGTGCTGTTGAATTTCCTTGATGACGTGGACTATGCCATGGGGACCACCTTCGGATGTGAGAAAAACAGGGAGAAAGCTTGGGAAATGGTTCCATATCGGTAAGTTACAAGATTAAAACAATATATAAATATAATAGCTTATGATCAAGAGTCACCAATTCGGTTAACCACCTTTTGAGAGGCAGCCTGTGGTGGGCAGTTGTACTACATAGTATCTAATTTGTCTTTCAAATTGTATAAATTGTCTGAGCTAGGGGCAGAGGCGTTACATATTGTATGGATCTAGTGTTAAGAATGGGGGTGTGGATGTATAAGCAGTAAACTCTTGTCGGAACTTAGTAGATGGACCCATAAGTATCCGTCAATATTCTATGTTATCAAATACGAATGAGGCGGAGCAGGTAACGCCTGCTAGGGCGTCTTATATTCGTGATAACTTTTAGTGAGGTCCGGAAGGGAGACCACCAGGGCTGGGCACAATTATGGATGCTCAGGAGTGGAGAAATACCACTGGGGTTCGAGCAGGGTGGAATATGTAAGACCGGGAGTGGAGAGAGACCACCATGGACTATGCATCATTATAAATGCTCATGAGTGGAGGAATACCACAGGGTTCCGGCATGACCACTACCAACTGCAGTAACTGGATTGGACCGAACAACTGCAACCTTATTAGTCAGTAGTCACTAGATAAATGTCAGATACAGTGTAGAATACATATTGCATAAATGAGGGATTGAACCCTGTAATGAGAAGAAATGCTAGTAGCTTGCATTCGGAAGATATGTTGTATGGGCGGCATATCGTTCAAAACAAGCATGCATTAAAAGAGCATATTTGGATTGTGCATGTTTTTCTGATAAATATACGTTTAATGTTTTAATTAATTGTTTATACACACACTGTTATGACATCGTATATTTGACTATTTCCTGTTTACATTTATTAATTCCAGATTTATTTCTAGTATGCTATGTATGTTGTTATGTTATTTTTATAGTTAGTTAAAGCTGTTGTGATTCTTACTGTCAGCCTCACATGCTGACGAACCAACAAATTGTGTTGTGCAGGTAAGAGTACCTGGAGTTTAAGCATAGAGTTGTGACATCATGTGCCATCATCTTATCAATCCAAGAGGTTTGGATTTACATTAAGATTTCCGCATTTTCCTATATTATATTATGTTTATGTACTCAATTGAAGGAAAAGATTTCTGGGTGTGCTACGATTTTCCTGTGTATGGAAGTCGGGGCGTTACAATGATAGTCGGTCCCCAGATATATATCTCCTACCAGCAAGGACTTGAGTTTGAGCGGGACAGAGTCTCTTAACAATGTGTCCAAAATTATAAATCAACATAGTCCCATTTCAGTATTAGCTAGTTTCTGGCAACATGAGTAATTAGTTTGATTAACAAATCACATCAGTATTAACATTTATATGTGTTAGATATTGTATTATATATTTAGTCTCATATCGGGTTATGTATCAGATTAGTATTTGGTTCCCTCCTATATATATAAGACATTGTACTCAGTTATAATCAATCCAATAATATTTCTCAATCTCTTTGTAACTTTAACATGGTATCAGAGCAGTAATCTTTTTAAAAAAAAATCTCTAATCCATAACCCTAATTGATGTCATCGTCAACAACAGCAAACCCACAAAACTCCGGCAACCCACAAAATCCTAATTACCGTCTTCGTCATCGGCGTCATTCATCAACAACAGCAACCCCAAACATCCTGACATCTTCATCCTCGGCAAATCAAATCTTTGGCGCAGCAACAGTAACCTGACGACCTCACCATCGGGGACTCCCCCACCATCGTCCACTTCGATATTTCGAAACAGAAACCCATTGGCTACAGAAATCCAATGTCGAATCCCCGAAGCCCTCGTCCTCACCATCAGCAACAGAAACCTAATGCCAGCAACGACAACAGAAACCCAACGTCCTCTCCGAAGCCCTCGTCCTCACCATCGGCAACAAAAACCCAACGTCGACTCCCCTACTCCGACATTTCAAAACCTACACCTCCCGAAACCCTAGCCGCCTCCATCTCCTGCTCTACCCTAAACCCTAACCGTAATCTTTTTTTAATCCCCAAAATACACCCGACCCGCACCCAAATACACCCTATACATGTTTCCTAAAAACAAAACAAAAAACTGAACCCGACCCAAACCTAACCCAAACCTAAAACCCGATATCCAAATCCAACCCGACCATCCTAACCCTTACCTTAATGCACTATTTGCTGCTACTGTCATCACCGCCGCCCCTGCCCTCGCCAGCCGTCACCCAAAAAAAAACCGAAAAAAAATTTGAAAAAAAAAATCAACAAAAATTTTATTAAAAAAAATGCAGATACTTGTGCTTCTCCATGGAACCCCAATTTCTCCAGTATCTTACCGTCTCCACCGATTTACCTCTTTTCTCTGCCAAATATTGGACTGATTGAGCTGCCTCTATTGAGGCCACTCTTCTCGGACTGTAGCGCCCCGAATTTCTAATATGAGAACTTAGAAAATACGTGGCACATTCCCAGCGATCCACTTCAATTGTAATAATAACACATACAACACCACTAAAGTTTTCAACTTTATTACAACAATTATTACAAATCACAGTGGAATTCAAACAAACTCAACTCATAATTTCTTTATTTACAATACCCATTGTCTCAACACTGCTAATACAAATTTACACAAATCTCTTATGAGTCAAATATATCTCAAAATCAACTTAAGCATTCCATCTCCAGCTCTAGGCAATAACCTGCAACATGTGAGGCTAGAGAGAATCCCTAACCCCCAAAACTAACGGGGTTAGCCATAAATGGTGTGAGTGACATAAAATCAAACAAGCAACATAACGAACATAAATCATGATATTCTCAAGTAAAGGTAGTAAGCCAAATATACCAAAATAAGAAGTAACAAGAAGTGAAAACAGGTGATACGAAAACCAAATGTCAAGTGTGGAAATCAGCAAAACCAAATGCATGAAAATGAGTCAAGAAAACACAAATGCTATATGCAGACCACGATGATTACTAAGAGATAAAGATAAACCATGAGGATTAGCCCATGCCCGATAATTCCGTGATTGATCCCACATCTCAAGTAACCACTTGGATAATTTCGGAGATCATCTCACATCTAGACATAAACACATCATCACATGAATACCCCACAAGCGTCGCCTCGACCTTGATCATTCCGGAGATCAATCCCACATCTCAAATAACTACCTGGATAATTCCGGAGAAATATCTCACATCTCAGGTAATCTACCTGGATAATTCCGGAGATAAGTCTCACATCTCAAGTAAATCACTTAGATAATTCAGGAGATTTAAGTCTCGCATCTAAAGTCATAATGAGGTGCGTAACTCATGTTCCCATTCGTCATGACACTACTAATGCCTGTCCTTATTGTTTTTGGGTTACAGAATTACTCAACAAAATCTCCTAGAGTCGGTGCACCCTACCGGGATAACTCAAAAGCTGAATAACTGAATATGCCTCAACGGGCCTCAACAAATAACTCAACAAATATCTCAACACCGGTATACTAGGGTCACCTACCTCTAGAGACTCAAAATCAAACATCTGAACAAATTCCCACTCAACAGGTGGCTCAACTGAACATCTCAAAAAGTCGTACTCGACTGAGTATCTCAAAATCAAAGACTGAACTAAATATCTCAAGATCAAACACTGAACTGAATATCTAAAAATCAAACACCAAGATCCTTCAGTACCAGTCGACTGCATAGTAGGCAAGTCGACTGTCCAGAGGACATAATCCAAAATTTCACCAAAAATAAACTAAGTCATAATCAGTCGACTTGGAAAGTCATCAGTCGACTTAACCAAGACAAATTTCAATAATTCTCAAGAAATGATCTAAGTATATAAGTCGACTGAAAGGGTCATAGGTCGACTGTCCCGAAAGGACTGAATAAATTTTACAATCAGCAGACCAGTCAACTGACAGCGGTCTAGGTCGACTGTCCCGAACAAGTTTTTACAAAAATATTTCTCAGAGGACCAGTCGACTGCTAAAAGCTAAGTCGACTGTCCCGAACAATTCTTAAAGGACTGAATATATAGCAGTAGGGACGTACCAGTCGACTGCTTTGTAGGCAAGTCGACTGTCGGCCTACAGTTTTCGAAATTAGGTCTGAACACAAAATCAAACTGGAGTTTTCTAAAGATCCATTGTTCACGAAAAAATAGTTCGTATTCCAACAAAATGACAAATCTCGATTAATCTCCATTACGGATACATTACCCCAACAATCAATTCCTCAAAACTCAATTCTCATGATCTAAATTACTAATCTTTTATTAAGGTTTCTCAAAACTAAATTCTTCCACAATTCTAAATCAAAATCTGGTTTATATCCATAAGATCCAGATGTTTACCATCCAATCACAAGCATAATCAATTCTTAACATGCTTTCAAGCAATACGATCTCATAAATCAATAATCACTCGATAAATCTTAGTTTCACATATAAGGTCTAAACAACAACAAGTGTTCACATCATCCATATCATAATGTAAGATCCATATCATGCATACAACAAGCCAAACGAAATGGTATCATATCATTCACAAATCAAACATACAAAACAAAGCCACTCACATTGTTTTGAAGAAAATCCACGAAAAAGCTCTCCTCCTTGCTAGATCCAAAAATCCTCTTCTTGCTCCTCAAACAAATCTCCAAATCTGTATATTTTGTAAATGACGGCTGGGAAAGAAATCCCTTAAATATCCGGGATCAATATTAGGGTTTTACCCACATTTTGCAAGACAATCCTTTCCAAAAATACAACTTACATATATATACATTAGTCTTGTAAATTCAATAAAACTCTTTTAAATTAGGATCTAATAGAAAATATACTTCTAAACCTCAGCCAATACTGTTCAAAACGTCCAGAATGCCAATTTTGCATTTCAACCCTCAAAAATGTCAATTTTGCATAAAAGTCCTTCTTTTCTCAAAAATTGCAAATACATCAAATTAATTTCAGAAAAATCTGGAAAAATACTAAATAAATCTCAAATATTAAATAATGATTTTTAATAAAGAAAACTAAATTTTCAAACTTCTCATAAAAGTATTTGCACGTGTTTTGCACGTGTACAAAGATAGGTTTTCTGAAAGTATTCATTAAATCTCCAAAAATAAATTTAAATTCATTTTCAAATATAAAAATGATATTTAAAAATACGGGGTTCTACATCACTCCCTCCTTAGAAGAGTTCTGTCCTCAGAACTACTACTAGTGAGTCCAAACACATGTCATCAAAAGAAATAATATCTCATAAATAGAACATAGTCCAAACAATATATCAACAAGGAAATCAAATATCTCATAATGGAAACATAGTTCAACAATTGCATATGACAATTCAATCAAAATAAGAGAAATACAACTCAAACCAAAGTATTATCATTTAGAAGAATTACATTCTCATAATAGAAATACACTCATACAAACAGTTCAGGGAAATCCTTCTGCATGCGGTCCTCCGGCTCCCAAGTAGCCTCCTTGAACTGCTGATTCCTCCACAATACCTTGACCATAGGTATCACCTTGCTCCGAAGAACTTTCTCTCTACGGTCAACAATCTCAACAGGCTGTTCCTTATAACTCAAGTTCACCTGTAGATCTTCAGGAACCTCTACCAACTGATGATTCTGATCTGGCACATACTTCCTCAACAATGACACGTGGAACACATCATGCACCTGTGCCAACTCCTCCGGAAGCTTCAATCTGTATGCGGTCTTGCCAATCCGCTCCACAATCCTGTATGGCCCAATATACCTTGGCACCAACTTGCCTCCCTTGCCGAACCTGATCACTCCTTTGGTCGGAGAGACCTTGAAAAAAACTGCATCCCCAACCTCAAACTCTAAGTTTCTTCGTCGAGTGTCAGCATAACTCTTCTGCCGACTCTGAGCCTCGACTAACCTCTTGCGAATCAGCTCAATCTGCTCTGACGTCTGCTGCACGATCTCAAGACCATACATCTGCCTCTCGCCAACCTCATACCAACAAACAGGTGTCCTGCACCTCCGGCCGTACAAAGCCTCATACGGTGCCATCCCAATACTCGCATGGTAACTGTTGTTATAAGCAAACTCAACCAATGCCAAGTATCTCTCCCAACTACCACCAAAATCCATAACACAAACCCTCAACATGTCCTCCAGCACTCGATTCACCCTCTCCGTCTGACCATCGGTCTGTGGATGAAAAGCAGTATTGAAATCAGTTCTGGTGCCTAGAGCTGCTTGTAGGCTCTTCCAAAACCTTGAAGTAAACCTCGGATCTCTGTCAGATACAATCGACATAGGAACTCCATGAAGTCTCACAATTTCACCAATGTACAACTTGGCCAATTTCTCCATCGACCAAGTAATCTTCATGGCTAGAAAGTGTGCCGACTTAGTCAAGCGGTCCACAACAATCCAAATCGAGTCATTGCCCTTCGAACTCCTCGGCAAACCTGTGATGAAATCCATACTGATATTCTCCCACTTCCACTTCGGAATGGGTAACGGCTGTAACAAACCTCCAGGTCTCTGATTTTCTGTCTTGATCTGCTGACAAGTCAGACACCTTACCACAAAATCTGCTACATCCCTCTTCATACCAGACCACCAAAAATGCTGTTTGATGTCCCTGTACATCTTCGTGCCTCCTGGATGAACTGACAACAATATACTGTGTGCTTCCTGCAAGATACTCTCTCTCAAATCTGCATTATCTGGAACACACAACCTCTCACCCAACCAAAGAACTCCATCTTGGACCCGAAACTCTGATAGCTTGCCTTCTGAAACCTGCTGCAGCATCTTCTGAATCTCTAAATCTGATCTCTGACCTTCCACAATCCTCTCTCTCAAGGACGGCTGTAGCCTCAACTGAGCCAAAGATTCCCCCAAACCTCGCAGTACCACCTCGATACCTGCCTGATCAATCTCTGCTGCCAACTCACTGCGAGTAGTGATCAACCTTGATAAACTACTCTTCCTGCTAAGTCCATCAGCCACCACATTCGCCTTGCTCGGATGATACTTGATCTCAGGACGAATATCTTCCAATACCTCCAACCACCTTCTCTGCCGAAGATTAAGATCCTTCTGCTGATAAATGTACTTCAGACTCTTGTGGTCGGTGTACATATTAACCTTCTCACCATAGACATAATGCCTCCACAGCTTCAAAGCATAAATGATAGCTGCTAGCTCCAAATCATGCGTCGGGTAATTTTTCTCATGCGGATGCAACTGCCTCGAACCATAAGCAATGACCTTGCCCTCTTGCATCAAGACACATCCCAAACCTCTAGAGACGCATCACTGTAGATATCATAATCTTTTCCAGCTTGCGGCAAAGCTAAGATAGGTGCAGTAGTCAACCTTTCCTTTAACTCAAGGAAACTCTCCTCGCACTTATCTGTCCACACAAATGCCACACTCTTCCGGGTCAAACCTGTCAATGGAACTACAATCTGAGAATAACCTTGGATAAATCTCCTGTAGTATCCAGCTAAACCCAAGAAACTCCTGACTTCCTTCACAGACGTTGGCCTGGGTCAATCCTTCACTGCTGCAACTTTCTGAGGATCAGTAGCTACTCCCTCCTTAGAAAGAATATGCCCAAGGAAAGCTACCTCAGTCTTCCAAAACTCACACTTCGACAACTTGGCATACAAGCTATGCTCCTGCAACTTCTGCAATACCGCTGTTAAGTGCGTAGAATGTTCCTTCTCCGACTTCGAATACACCAAAATATCATCAATGAAGACTACCATGAAGGAATCAATAAACGGCCTCAACACCCGATTCATCATATCCATGAATACTGCTGGCACATTCGTCAATCCGAATGGCATCACCAAAAACTCATACAGCCCATGACGAGTCCTGAAAGCTGTCTTACTCACATCTTCCTCCTTGACTCGCACCTGATGATACCCTGACCTCAGATCAACCTTTGAAAATACAGCTGCACCTCGAAGCCTGTCGAATAAGTCATCAATCCGCGATAATGGATACTTGTTCTGAATAGTCACCCTATTCAACTCCCGATAGTCAATGCACATCCTCATTGACCCATCCTTCTTCTTGACTAACAGCACTGGCGCAACCCACGGAGAAGAACTCGGCCTGATAAGCCCCTTGCTCAACAGCTCCTCAATCTGCTTCTTCACTTCATCTTGCTCTACAGGTGCCATCCTGTACGGAGCCTTGGAAATCGGCGCACTCCCCGGCTGAACATTGATGCCAAACTCCGCATCTCTCTGCGGCGGTAATCCTGGAAAATCATCCAAGAACACCTGAGGAAAATTTCGAACAACCGGAATGCCCTTGACTTTATCTGAAATTGTCATCCTAGATACCATTGCAGCCACCTTCGAAATCTTCTTCTTCCCTTGAAAAGTCACTGCAGGTCCACCTGGTGCTTTCACCAACACCTCCTTCTGCTTGCAATCAATTGTGGCATCATATATTGCCATCCAATCGATGCCCACGATGACATCCACACCCAAAACTTGTAGCTCGATCAAGTCGATGCCGAACATCCTTCCACCAATCTCGATATCACAGCCCTCGTAATATCGATCTGCAATCAACTCCTCACCTGACGGCGTTGCCACCGACAAAACCCTGCCTGGAAACAATTTAGGTTCCAAACCTAAGATCCTTGCAAAACTCGGCGATATAAAAGTGTGCGATGAACCAGTGTCAAACAAAACCTTTGCTTTAATTCCATTTATTAAAACAACTCCTGTTACAATAAGAATGATACTCAATCTTAAATTGTTCTCAAATAAAAGGTTTTATTCATTACATTGATTCAAAATAAAATTCAAAATTCTTGCATACCCTGTATTACATTTTCCGAGTTACCCGCATCCTCCTCGGTTAATACAAATACTCGCCCTTGCCTCTTCTGGATCTTGCTCCCACCAGAACCATCCTTCTTCAGTTGTGGACAATGGGACTTAGAATGTCCTGTCTGCCCACACTGAAAACAAATATGCTCTGCCAACTTCGGACATGCCGACCTGTAGTGCCCTGCCTCCTTGCAGTAGTAACAGGTCACTCCCTGAGCTGCAGGTGCCTTCTGCACCGGTCCACTGAACTTGGCCTGCTTCGCGGTGAATCCCTTCCCACTATGGCCCGATGCTGGCCTCTTGTTCCGGTTCCATGTATCTTGTTTCTTCTGAAATTGGTCCATATCCTCCTCAGTCATTGCTGCTCTCCTGACCAGCTTCTCGAATCTCCTGATACCCAACGGAACCATCCTCGACCTCAAGTTTGGCCTCAAGCCCTGCTCAAACTTTTTGGCCTTCTTCGCCTCGTCAACAACTAGCTCGAGTGCATACCTCGAAAGTTGAGCAAACTTGGTCTCGTACTCCCGCACGGTCATGCTGCCCTGTTGAAGGTTCATGAACTCGGTCGCTGTAACACCCCGAATTTCAAATAAGGATAAATTCGAGATTTACAGGATCTTTACTTCACTTCGTACAATTTTACAAGGAAAATTTAAAACTTTTTCAATAGTACATCAGAGTTCAATTACATCTTAACTTTACACAGCGGAATAATGAAATTTACAATAAATCATTTACAACATTTTTAAAATAAAAGCAGCATCAGCATATCCACTTCATAGCTTCATGTATGGTCCTTTACCTGCATATTAATCTGTGGGCACGTCAGTTACTTGCAACTGACGAAATGTTATACACGGCTATCCTCTCTATGCCGGGAATAGTATAACGGTCTCATACTTTAACAAATCACAAAAGATTGAATGAACATATAAAGTGTCAAAAGTGATTATTCTAAACATAAGTGCATGTCATGTCTTAATGCCTAATGCATACCATTCTACACTAGGATGACACTAATGCACACTTGTTCGGATTCTATGCATCCCATACTACATAGGTCCGAGTGCAAGTGCCTACGTTCTTCACAATACAGGGCTCGATCCCTCGCCATGAAAACTACCCGGTAGCAAAACAAAGTTCAGACTATTCCACGAATGTGAATCCCAGCCTTGGAGTCCACCGCCAGCTGTTATAACAGATTCCACATCGTACGAACCGTCCCGTATGTGACCCTCTAGCCCAGTATATATATATATACATTGGAGACGGTAAACACAAAAATCCATCCGTCCGACTACTCAAGATCTTGGAGTCCACCGCCGACCCGTCCTCATAGTCCCGGATTAAAATATAATAATCCGTCTCCCACAGGGCAACCTCAGTCCACCAACTGGGTCTATAGTCTTGGAGTCCACCGCTGACTATATAGAGCATCCCACTTACGTTTCCCTAAGTTTACTACATCTCCACTTATGTGCCTAAATTTTCTTAAGTCCAAGACATGAACAATTTCCATTCAAAGAATTAGTTTTACCTCCTACCGGACTTAATCAACAAATACGAGATAGCTCCACGGCCATATCTCCAAATCATTTCTCAAATCCTTTCTTTCAATAATGCCGGTACCGAGGTCGTACTAACTCTAAATCATAAACTTTCATGTACAAGAAACATGGGTATTCACACCCTTTCTTAAACTTATATAATTTTCATCTTCTACTTATTCACAATGATTAATGTCTTGTATTAGCACTTATCCATAAAGCAATCATTTCTTAGTCTTTACACTATTCATAATCTAGTTATTCACTCATAGTCTTTATAAGCAAAAAGGATTCCCTTTTTAAGAACATAATTTCATCACATGAAATTTTATAACCAATTCAAACTATCACAATATCTCAATTCCCTTTAAAATATTTCTTAAACAAAATCGAAGTATAATTCTCTTAAAAAAACCACTTCACAAAAATAATACTTTGTTTTTGCTCACTACAAAGTTTCATACTCACGATTTCATCTCTCTTTATATCTCAAAATATACAAGAAAACAATCTTAATATTTCCCATTTCATTTTCCTCAAAATATGCAATAAAGTTATGATTAACTTTAATATTTATTACTTCATTTTATATGAAGAAAGTATGAGTTTTAATCAAAAGCCCCCTTTTTAAAGTCTCATTTTTACTTTCTTAAAATAGACAATAAAATTTCCATAACAATCTCTAATAGCTTCCATTTTATCTTATAACCATAATAGGAATTTATTCATACTAAAAAAAACATCTTATTCTATTAAAACCAAATCAAAAAAAATAAAAGATGGCTATCAAGATTTGAACCTAAGATCTCTTATAAGAGGTGCTCATTGACTAACCAGTAAGTCCTAGTGTGCTTTTTGTTTAGAAGTTGTATTCATATACTTTTGTTCACAATTTTTTGAAATTGTTTCTTTTTAATAAAACTTGTTTACCCAATAATCCAATCCTTTAGGACATTGGAATAAACTTCTCTTTGAACTAAAAGGAAATCTTAAATAGTAATCAACAAGTCCAAACTTATTTTTAGCATATATCTCATTTTTAAAAAAAAAAAGATTTTCCTTTCTTTACAAAATTTACACTTCTTTTCAAACTCGAAAATTAAAATCATGATTTTCAAAAAAACTAGTTTATGCCCAACATCTTACAAATAAAAATTTGTGTTAAGAATCAAACATATTTTTTAATCGATTATGGGTGTCTCAAAGAAATTCCTTTCATACAAAAATTGTATATTTGACATATGTCAACATACTTCATAAAAAAGAATTTATTTCCTTCTCTTTTCTTTTTCATCATATCTCTAATCATATGTCGAAATATAGCATTCTTTAACAATTCTCCTACATATCACACATTTGACAAATCACAAATGTGCAAACACTCTAATATGGTTCATAGAATTAATCCTTTGGTTGCACTCTTCTTTTCAACTAGCATGGCAACAATCAAAACAAGTTTATGGTATTCAATTAACTTTACAAAAAAATATTTTTGCAAAAGAATGTATTCCCAACATTTTTCATACAATCAATTATATCTTCATTCATGCATACTAATTCATGACAAAACAAATCAACATTTCTTTCTCATTACTAATTAACATAAGTTGGGTTTGTTTACTCAATAAAGCAATATTTCATTACATCCGATGCATAGGTTTGTCCTATTTTATCAAATCAAATTCTATATTACTCATTCATTTCTATTAACATGCACATTCAAAAAAAAAATTTAGAAAGTAGGAGACACCCACCTTATTGAAGCTTGAACAATTGAAGGGAAAGATGAGACACTTCTTCTAGCTCCAAGACAACTCCTAGCAAGCTCCCTTTCCTTAGCAATGGCTTCCTCTAGCAATTCCTCCAAGCAAAAGGACCCTCTCTCTCTTTCTGTTCTTTCTTTCTTTCTTTCTATATTGTTTTTGGTGCAAGAGAAATATAGGAAATGAGGCTCTATTTATAGGGTATGGTTAGGGTCTATTATGCATAATTTTGCACCTAATAACTCTCCATAATAATTCTTACAACTCTCCATGTTCTAAACTCCTAAAACCTACAACTCTTCATCTCCCCACTACTCCATACCTTAACTCACATTCATTCTCTCTTCTCTTCATGAAAACCGGCCCCCCCTTGCCCATGATTTGGTCTAGGTACATTTGTGTGTACATGCACATATGCACAAACAAATATGAACACATTTCTATAACTCAAAAATGTGTACTAATATTGTAACTTGTCATGTATTAGTACATGTTTAACTAAAAAAAATGTGATCCTAATAATGGGCTTGCTACATGGGCCCATTACTAATTAATTAATTTTAATTATCTAGTGGACTCTTTTCTCAATGGGCTACATTTTAGTTTATAGGCCCATGGATCAAAAGAAAGGCTAAATAAAACCAATACATGCTAAAAATAGAAAATGAGAGTAGCAAAAATGAGAATAAAAATTTGCACGTGCACCATACGTGCAAAAATTGAAAAATGTATTTTAAAATGAAAAAAATATAATTGGGGTGTTACAGTCGCCTTCTTCTCCTGAACGTCTAGAGGAAAGAAGCGATCTCTGAACTCCTCTAGAAAAGCTTCCCAAGTCAACTGCTGATCTCCCAGAGTCCTCTTCAGCGACTCCCACCAGACACCAGCGTCCTTCTCAAGCTGCATCGAAGCCAACTTCACCTTGCTGGCTGCTGGAGTCTCCGATACTTCGAAGATCGTCTCCATCTTCTGAATCCAATCATCTGCTGCTGTTGGATCAGCTTGCCCCTCAAAGACTGGCGGCCTCATCCTCTTAAAGGATTCAATCTGCTTAATAGGATCGGCGTTCACCAATCCATGCCCAGCTCCATGATTTGGCTGCGAATTCTGCTGTTGCACTTGCTGCTGCGCCACATTGAGTGCCATCAGTGTATTCAACGTCTGATACACTTTGGCAAACTCAGCTTCAAGGTCGATCCCATTTCCTCGGGAACTACCAGACCCATCCTCATTATTGCCACCATTTCTGCCCCTGGGTGCAACCATTTTGAATACTGCAAAACGAAGGAAAAGTTAGAGCATCACACACACAATTCAAGTTCACATCAATGTCCTTTGGCAAAATCTCAATTGAATCCCAAAGGTAAAACATCATATTCAGTTCTATGTGATACTCACTCTTTAATATCCACACCTAGGTACTCACACTCTAGTGTCCACACCTAGGTTACTCACACTCTAGTGTCCACACCTAGGTTATTTTTATGTCATGTTTAGTATTACTATTGAAGCGTTGCTCTGATACCAATCTCTGTAGCGCCCCGAATTTCTTATATGAGAACTTAGAAAATACGTGGCACATTCCCAGCGATCCACTTCAATTGTAATAATAACACAAACAACACCACTAAAGTTTTCAACTTTATTACAACAATTATTACAAATCACAGCGGAATTCAAACAAACTCAACTCATAATTTCTTTATTTACAATACCCATTGTCTCAACACTGCTAATACAAATTTACACAAATCTCTTATGAGTCAAATATATCTCAAAATCAACTTAAGCATTCCATCTCCAGCTCTAGGCAATAACCTGCAACATGTGAGGCTAGAGAGAATCCCTAACCCCCAAAACTAACGGGGTTAGCCATAAATGGTGTGAGTGACATAAAATCAAACAAGCAACATAACGAACATAAATCATGATATTCTCAAGTAAAGGTAGTAAGCCAAATATACCAAAATAAGAAGTAACAAGAAGTGAAAACAGGTGATACGAAAACCAAATGTCAAGTGTGGAAATCAGCAAAACCAAATGCATGAAAATGAGTCAAGAAAACACAAATGCTATATGCAGACCACGATGATTACTAAGAGATAAAGATAAACCATGAGGATTAGCCCATGCCCGATAATTCCGTGATTGATCCCACATCTCAAGTAACCACTTGGATAATTCCGGAGATCATCTCACATCTAGACATAAACACATCATCACATGAATACCCCACAAGCGTCGCCTCGACCTTGATCATTCCGGAGATCAATCCCACATCTCAAATAACTACCTGGATAATTCCGGAGAAATATCTCACATCTCAGGTAATCTACCTGGATAATTTCGGAGATAAGTCTCACATCTCAAGTAAATCACTTGGATAATTCAGGAGATTTAAGTCTCGCATCTAAAGTCATACTGAGGTGCGTAACTCATGTTCCCATTCGTCATGACACTACTAATGCCTGTCCTTATTGTTTTTGGGTTACAGAATTACTCAACAAAATCTCCTAGAGTCGGTGCACCCTACCGGGATAACTCAAAAACTGAATAACTGAATATGCCTCAACGGGCCTCAACAAATAACTGAACAAATATCTCAACACCGGTATACTAGGGTCACCTACCTCTAGAGACTCAAATCAAACATCTGAACAAATTCCCACTCAACAGGTGGCTCAACTGAACATCTCAAAAAGTCGTACTCGACTGAGTATCTCAAAATCAAAGACTGAATTAAATATCTCAAGATCAAACACTGAACTGAATATCTAAAAATCAAACACCAAGATCCTTCAGTACCAGTCGACTGCATAGTAGGCAAGTCGACTGTCCAGAGGACATAATCCAAAATTTCACCAAAAATAAACTAAGTCATAATCAGTCGACTTGGAAAGTCATCAGTCGACTTAACCAAGACAAATTTCATTAATTCTCAAGAAATGATCTAAGTATATAAGTCGACTGAAAGGTTCATAGGTCGACTGTCCCGAAAGGACTGAATAAATTTTACAATCAGCAGACCAGTCGACTGACAGCGGTCTAGGTCGACTGTCCCGAACAAGTTTTTACAAAAATATTTCTCAGAGGACCAGTCGACTGCTAAAAGCTAAGTCGACTGTCCCGAACAATTCTCAAATGACTGAATATATAGCAGTAGGGACGTACCAGTCGACTGCTTTGTAGGCAAGTCGACTGTCGGCCTACAGTTTTCGAAATTAGGTCTGAACACAAAATCAAACTGGAGTTTTCTAAAGATCCATTGTTCACGAAAAAATAGTTCGTATTCCAACAAAATGACAAATCTCGATTAATCTCCATTACGGATACATTACCCCAACAATCAATTCCTCAAAACTCAATTCTCATGATCTAAATTACTAATCTTTTATTAAGGTTTCTCAAAACTAAATTCTTCCACAATTCTAAATCAAAATCTGGTTTATATCCATAAGATCCAGATGTTTACATCCAATCACAAGCACAATCAATTCTTAACATGCTTTCAAGCAATACGATCTCATAAATCAATAATCACTCAATAAATCTTAGTTTCACATATAAGGTCTAAACAACAACAAATGTTCACATCATCCATATCATAATGTAAGATCCATATCATGCATACAACAAGCCAAACGAAATGGTTTCATATCATTCACAAATCAAACATACAAAACAAAGCCACTCACATTGTTTTGAAGAAAATCCACGAAAAAGCTCTCCTCCTTGCTAGATCAAAAAATCTTCTTCTTGCTCCTCAAACAAATCTCCAAATCTGTATATTTTGTAAATGACGGCTGGGAAAGAAATCCCTTAAATATCCGGGATCAATATTAGGGTTTTACCCACATTTTGCAAGACAATCCTTTCCAAAAATACAACTTACATATATATACATTAGTCTTGTAAATTCAATAAAACTCCTTTAAATTAGGATCTAATAGAAAGTATACTTCTAAACCTTAGCCAATACTGTTCAAAACGTCCAGAATTCCAATTTTGCATTTCAACCCTCAAAAATATCAATTTTGCATAAAAGTCCTTCTTTTCTCAAAAATTGCAAATACATCAAATTAATTTCAGAAAAATCTGGAAAAATACTAAATAAATCTCAAATATTAAATAATAATTTTTCATAAAGAAAACTAAAATTTCAAACTTCTCATAAAAGTATTTGCACGTGTTTTGCACGTGTACAAAGATAGGTTTTCTGAAAGTATTCATTAAATCTCCAAAAATAAATTTAAATTCATTTTCAAATATAAAAATGATATTTGAAAATACGGGGTTCTACACGGACATTCCGTATGGGGGTCACATTAATGGCTCCAATCCTCATCCCAAAGATCCCGCTGATACCGCATCAGCAGCCGAAGAGAAACTGATCCACACTTCCCAAACCACATGGGATGACCATGATTGCCGCATCATTGCCTTTATCATCTCCTTCGTCGACCGCTTTTTCCGTGCTAACTTACTTCGTATTCGTTCTGCTCAGGCTCTTTGGCTCAAGTTGACTACTTAGTATTTTCAGGCTAGTGGAGCCTGTGAGTACCAGCTACTTGTTCAGTAAATTCTTTATCATCATGGTGATTGCAGCATTCAGGATTTTTACACAGTCATGCACCATATCTAACGCGAATTGCAACAACTAGAAGATAGTGATGTCCATGTTACTCATGAACGACACCAGTTTATGTTCTTTATGATGGGTCTTCGATCAGAGTACCAATTCTTATGTAGTCAGTAGATTCACCGAGATCCAGTTCCTCGTCTTGAAGCTGTTATAGTTGAACTTGCGGCTGAAGAAACTCGGCTACACTCTCCATCAACTCCAACTTCTACCTCGTCATCCGACAATGACAGTCTTTTGGTTGTTGCCCCTCGTACCTCCTCCTCCCGCAAACCTCGCTCTGCTACCATGCCTCCTTCTTCTGACCATCATAATGTCCCTGATTTTCGTCTTCGTTTTTGCACCCGCTGTTAGCGGAATGGTCACATTAATCACGAGTGTTTCATCCTGCATCCACATCTCTTTGTGCAGGCATAGCAGCGCAAGAAGCAACATGTTTACCTCCTATCGGTATTCCTTCTTATACATCACGTGCAATGACCGTTACTCCACTTATGCCTTCTCCTGCTCCTTGTAATATTCCTCAGCGACGTCTCACTCAACTGGATCTTCATAACTCGGGTCAGTCCATCAATACTAGCTCCGTTACCCCTACCTTTTCTGTTACTCATGGTATGAATTCTTCATGGCTTTGGATTCTAGTGTCTCACATCATCTTACTAGCAATTATACACTCCTCACCACTAGCACTCCACTTACCTCTCACTCATTGTCACTATACACTGCCGATGACTCACTACTCAACACTACACACTCAGGATCTATTCACACTCCCACTTTCACATTGTCTTTCGTCCTTTATGCGCAACATTTATCCATGAACCTTATTTCTATTAGTGCTCTATACAATAGTGGTCTTACCGTTACTTTTACTTCTTTAGGATGTACCATACAAGATCATCAGGCTGGTTACACGATTGGACGAGCTAGCAGACATGTATGTTTATATCATCTAGATTTTCTTCATGCTTATGATTCTACTTCTAATATTATTGGTGTCGTCAGTTCTGATGCCGATTTGTGGTATGTACGCTTAGGTCATGTTAGTGAGTCTCATTTAAAATTTTTAGTCCGTAGTGGTCTTGGAAATTTTAATTTCACTATGTTATCTGTTTGTCAGGGTTGTAAGTTGGCAATAGTCATCCCTTTTAGCAATAAAAGTATTTCTCAGTCCACTCATGCATATGGGGACCAACTCCTACACCTTCTCATAAAGGTTATCTCTATTATGTTAGAAACTTCATTATAAATTATAAAAAATAATTAGATTGTCGTAAATCAATTACATAGGTATTTCTAAATTCATTTTTTTATATTATATGAATAGAGTCATTAAGGCGCGAGTCAACACAACTAACACCAAAATATTTGACGATTAACTCTAAACTGAGAACACCAAAAAAAATTTATTCATGTAAATTGATTTATTATAGATATGTTTCTAATTGAGAACACCAAAGCCAAAGTTGTAGCAAAAAATTAAAATATAGTTAAAGCTATACTCAGTTTAAATACTCGGTCTAGATATAGCTGTAAAATATTCTCAGTTTAGAAATTGTACACTCAATGCTCTGTACATTAGTTGAGAACAACAAAAGTTTTAACGAAACATAGCTTTAAAGGAAAATTTTCTGGGTAAACTCATGAAGTTTATTTAACTCAGAAAGTTTCAGATTTGAGTAAAAGTTGTTGTTAAGATTTTTCATTACAGTAAGACGGCAATTCAGTGAAATTTTTCAAAAAACTTTTCATTTTCAGCTAACATTTTCATAAATCTGAAAGTTTATTTAGATTCCTGAGATGTGAAAGTTTTCAGACAACAATTCCTGAAATTTGAAACTTTTCATTTCACCTAAGTTTTATCAAATCTAAAATTCTGAAAAGTTTATTAGATTTAAGCCAAGTTTTACCCAAATATGAAAATTTTCTATCTTTACCCAAGAATTTGAATAAACTTCCATCAGATTTGGAAATTTTAGATTTAACTCCGAAAGTTTATGTTGCTCAAGTTTATTTAACTCAGTGAAGCATAAAGAGAAAGAGATATCCGAAAATCTAATCATATTAGATCAAGAGATTTTATTTAACCCAAAAATCTAATCCAAAGAAGCATAAAAATCTAAAAAATTCGTAAATTTACATACCGGGATAATTTATGGGTAGAGAAAGAAAGAGATATAGAGAGAGAGAGAGAAATATTTTAAGCCCTATTTTCAGATTTTATTGTATTTTATTTTCTTTTGATTATTGTATTTGGATTCCTTTGTTATAGTGTATTTTGTCATTTCTTGGGTTCTTTTGTTCTTTCTTGATCGATCTGTGTTCTTTTGGTTGGATTATGTTCTCTTTACAAATTTTGCTCTTTCTATTTTGAGTTTGATTTGTTCTTCTTTATATTCGTCTCATTTCATTGCATTCATTTTTCTCTTTTTGGAGCCAAAACCGATACCCAGAACCCACATAATCTCAACCTAAAACCCAAATTCCTGATTCCCTATATATATACCCTATTAAATAAACCCTAAAATCTATTCTCTCTCTTTCTCCGCCGTTTCTCTCACCCCAAACCCCTTCTCCTCTCTGTTTCGTTGCACCCCAAATCCATAACTAAAACCCTATCCCCGTTGGTTCTCTGATCGCCTTCGACCTCCGTCACCACCACCACCATCATCGTATCCATCCCCTCGCCCTCGTCCACCGCCTCACCACCATCCTCCGATCACCCCTCGTTCTCCTCGTCGAACCCAATCCACCGAACCATCGCAATTGCCGTTACTCCACTCCGTGCACCCCATTGTCGACGCCGTCCTTCACCGATCACCCTCGCAACCACTGCAGATCCCCTAGCATCGCCGTCCGCCGTGCTCTCTCTCTGTCTCTCTCTCTCTCTCTCTCCTTGCCGAGGAAGAAGACGGAGCCCCATTGGTTGGCCCCGCTGTTCTGTGTTCGGTGCACAACGGATCCGAGACCATTGTTCGCTGTTTGGGCCGATCCGGTGTGAGGAATATCATCCATTGGACGAGATTGCTATCCCGTGTTTTGGCGCATCAGATCCCGATCGCTGTCCCGTGTTCGTCCCGATCCGGTGTGTGGTTCCGCTGTGAGTTGCTGTTGTTGTTTGCTTGGGTTTCTTAGCACGTGTCTCGTACGTGTTTTTGGGAGTTTTCGTCAGGAATTCTGATCCTGTTATTCTTATTAATAGTATCTGCAATATAACAGGCAAGTCTCTTCTTGAACTAGCATTTTATTCTGTTCAAGTTTATTTGATCTCCTGCAAGTAGATCTCATCTTTTTCGTTATCAAACTGCTTTTGACAATTTCGTTAAGTTTATCGAGGGTTTACACGAGCTAATCCGACATACTCTTAACATCGTGCTATCTCTTTGATCTAAAACTCAGTCCCCATTGTTTCATGCAAATGCACATTTAAATAACTAGATTCATGCATAGGACTGCTTGATAAATTAGACATGTTAAATTGTATGTGCTAGATTGAAGTTGATCGATAAATTGACACCATGCCTGTAATAATTGTACCTTAAACTTAGAAATTTGCATGTTGACACCTAGGATCACTTTGATTACCAATTTGCATGTTATATGTGATCGTATGATTTATTTATTGCCTTTTTATGTTAAGTTAATTTCTGGTCTGCTGGAAGTTTCACTTTGAATCAGATTTTTACACATGCTAATGACATAATTTGAAATAACTTGCTGAACATAAATTGTAGTTCTGGATGTCTAGATCACTTTTCCTTAGTGCAGATTTAAATTTCAATTTGTCATCTGCTAGATATCATCTTTTTAGTGCAACTGTGTTAGAAATTCCAGATTCACAAATGTATGCGTCCTGCTGTATCTTAATTTAACTGACCATGCTGACAGTAAGAGAAAAATCTGAAATAAATTAGGCTGGACCTAGACATGTATGGCTACTTCCCTGAATTTTTATAGATTTTATTAATGAGTTATCTGACCTGAAATAATTAGTTGAACACAACTTACTGCATACTGCCTGTACATAAAACCTGAATAGAATAGAGTTTTTACCCTAGTTCCTGTATCTTTTATATGCCTTAATTATACTCGCTGGAACCATGTGGAAGTATACTTCCTAGTCCTTCCGACGGATTTAGATTTACTATTTTGTAGTGACGGTAATCAGCATTTTAGTACAGCAAGGTCATGCTGTCCTGATTTTGCGAAATGTATTTATATAATGTGTTCGCTTCATGCTTTGTCTGTAATGCTTAGAATTAGTCACACATAGTAATATACAACATTGACACCCTTTTGGTTGAAAATAAACTATTAACAAGCCGGGATATTATGGGTAGACTTGGTAGTGAACAATCGGAAAATGTACTCGGTAAGACCTTCTCGCCCGCACGAATACTTGACATAGAAGGAAGAGTATTGATTGCAATGATTGAATGATGATTCTTGCACATAAATTATTGTTATCAATGCCGAGTACACGATCCATGAATTCACCATCAGTCTAAAACGATCACTGTGCTTGCGCCGAACCTATGGAATGGGACGCAGTAGTACGTGCACTAGATAGGCTAATAAAATACTTAACAACCTGCATCTCATGCTTGATCTTGACTTGACATCACTCATTGCATGTGTGATTATTGTACACCTTTGATATTATTGCCTGTTCTTTGTTTTGTTTTTTGTCGTTGACCATGTCCCTATTCTTTGATATACATGCTCTCCTATTATATATCCTTTGTTTTTCTCTACTTGCCGCCCACGACTTGCTCTAAGGGCACTATTTTCTTTCTTTTTAGATCAAGATTTTACAGGTACCGAATGATCTATTCCCGAAGGAATTGGTGAGCAACGTTTCTAGAGTTGGAACCAGTCTCCACTACATAGTTTTATTTGCTGCTAGATTTATTTTCTTGAACATTGTTATGACTTGTACTTTGTTTTTTGGCTTTATGATCCGTAGTTTGTTTTGATCCCGGATGTTGGATATTTATACTGTTGGATTATTTCATTTATTATTGGAATTTATCTTTGATTCATGTGGTTATATTTCTTGCGTGGTTGTATTTTGTTGTTCTTATTGCTGAGTTAGTCTGGTACAGTTTATGGATGGTGTTTACATCATTTGCTGGACCTATGTAACGTACTCGTGTTCCGTATTTTGGGAAGCGGGGCGTGACAAATATGATAAAGTGAAGAGATGAGAGAGAGATAGCAATAACGTGAGGAGTTGTTTTTGTTTTGTGGGGAAAATTTTTAGTTTTAGTTTTACTGTTTTTTTTTTTGGGGGGGGGGGGGGGAGAGATTAGTTTTTAGGGGGAAATTTATGGGGGTAAAATGTCTTTTGAAATGGTAAATCTTAGCCATTGATTTTGTTTGAATTGAATGAGAGCCACTTGATAGCCTTTTTTTAAATTGCCTTGCGATTTATTATATAGACTAAGTTTGCCCGTGGGCACGTGCCTACCACACATCTTCAGAACGATGCAACATATGAAAAACCCTGTAAAGAGTAACAAATATGCAATCATGTTTGACTAACAAATTACATGGATATCAAATTTTATATGCAATACCACTGGACTAGAAACTTCATGATAATTTATAAAAAATAATTAGAATATCGCAAAACAATCACAAAGGTATCTCTAATTTTTTTTTATATATCATACAGATAGAGCCATCAAAACTCCAACCAACACATCGATATAGTACTGACAACAGATATAATTAAAATAGAAATATATAGTTATAGATACAAAAAAATGGCTATATGCCGATAGAACTGGCAACAGAAACGACAACATTAGCCCTTACTCTCCAAAATAACTACATAGAGTGATTCACATAAAACACATAAGCTCAATCATCAGGCATTACACCTGTAAAGTATTGTCCAACACATCAAGAAGGAAAAAATATATGACAATTAACTTTGGTGTTCTCAGTGTATTCTACAATCAGATATTAATATATTTTCTGAGATATACACTATAATAATGTTCATGTATAATACTGGATACATTTACTTTCCAGTATTTTGGATGCATGAATCTGAAACTTGCATCATGATGTTTATGTAGCTTAAGTTTGAATAAGTAAGACAACAATTAGTTGTAAATAAAAGTTCATGTTTCCATCAGCATATGTTGGAAAATAATTATAAATGGCAGTGTAACATCCAACTTCTTAGAACTTTGAGAATGTAAAATGATGATATTTAACTTTTGAGAAGATATTTGCTATTTTCAGTATAACTTTAGAGGATGAAATTTACCCAAGTGAATATCTACATGAGCGATCAAAAGAAGTATAAAAAATCTATATATAAATCTTCTATTGTATTTGAAATCAATCAAGGAACTCAGTGAAATTTTCTACATGAGCAATCAAAAGAAACATCAAAAATTTGAAAATTTTGGAAAGTTATAAATATGAAATCTGAAAATCTAAATTTCTGGTTTAGAGAGAGAGAGAGAGAAATCTGAACAAGTGAAGAGAGAAGAGAGACTGTAATAAAGTGAGGAAGATTATACTTTTTTTTGGGGGGGGGGGGGGGAATGTCTTTTGGGATGGTGAATCTAAGCCATTGATTTTGTTTCAATTGAAGGAGAATGACTTGATAGTTTTTTTTTTCCAAATTGCCTTGTGATTTATTATACAGATATAGTAGAGCATATTTTGGATTGTGAATTGCATTTTCCAATTTTCATCATTATAGTTGTGAATGAAAGTTTATTGTTCTTCAAATATATTTTCGAGTTGTGATTTTGCTTTTATTGAATAGAAATACTCTGTCATGTGGAAAGAAGCGATACGGTAACACGGTAATTCAATTAAAGTGTGAAATTTAGATGGTGTGAGAAATATAGGCAAATAGACCATCTATTTAATCTGTAACTTGTTGATGTTGCTTTGTTCTTTGATATTCTGTGTTTATTAGTCGGGTTGCAGGAGACATCCCAGATATTTCTTGATAAGGCAAGTTGAGTCTGGGCTAAGGTAAAAGCTACTGGTATAGTGTTGTTGCTATCTTTCACTGATGGTACTCTGTGGCCATTAGTGGGTTGGAGTGATTGAGATGGAGATGAAACTGCATCGTAAAGCGGTAGTTGATATTTAGTTCTATCACTCCTTTGTTCAATCTGTATTTGATTGTATGTGATTATATATGTTGTTGGTTAGCTACAATGTATCCCTTTAGCATCTGGGATGCACATGCAATCCAAGTACTCGAAGAATTGCCTGAGAAAGATGATCAGAATATGATGTTATTAAGTGCTACTGTCAAGGAGATTACATGAAGGGCATATTATTCTCTTGTAAATTTGTGTTCTTCAACATGATATTTTTTATTTGAATGTTCCAATTTTTGTATATTGAAATGAAATACTTTTTGAGTAAATGGAACAGTGATCCTATATAGTATTTGTAACTTGTTGGTGTGCTTTGTTCTTGGATACTATGTGCTTAAGAAATGATCTGGTTTTGATAAATCTCACTGATGGTGCTCATGGCCATAGTTTGGTATGGTTGATCGACATGGAGAAAAAGAACATAGCAAAAACTACCCACCAGTAAAAAACAAAAACAACCTCAAAGATCATGCAATCCAGAGAATTTCTTTATGTCAGCTCCATACCCAATTTAGAGCTATTTCAAATGATGCGATCACTTGAGCTAGTATCTGAAGTACAGGCAGTTCAATCTACTACTATTGCATTGTTCATTTCAGGACCATAGAACTGCAAAGAGTGTTTCGTTTCAGTCCTTTCTTTCTTGCGTATCAGTCCCACTAGTATTACAATCAAGTCCATTTTCTTTTTTCACTTTAGCCCTACTTCCAGTAATTCCCTTTATGTTCCGCGCACTACTCGTGGCACTTGGCAGTGGCGTATTTAGAGGTGGTGAGAGACAGGTCCCAATTACTATGAGTTTATTTATTTATGTTCTTTTTTTTTTAATTTTAATTAAAGGATAGAGTCGGAACCACCCCAACCACCAAAAATATTATCGACCACCAAAAATATTATTACTGAACAGCAAAATGTACAATATAGATGTTTACAAGAAGTAATACAAAGAATAACTACAACATAGTACAATAATACAAAAGGGTGAGTAGGCCCCAAAAGACAAATAAGAAGTCTGCCAGAAAAAAAATCATACAACGCAGCAACAAAAGATGAGGCATCACAAAGCACAAGACTTCACAGCGCAGATCAGCCAACACAAAAGCAGCAATCAAAGCAGCGGCAACAAGAGAATAAAAGCCGCGAATCAACAAACTCAAGAATCAGAGACAAGGCAAAAGCCAAAAACCCCCAAAACCCCCCAAAACATGAAACTGGAATCAACAAGAAAGACAACACAAACAGCACCAAAAACTCATCACAGGCGATGAGCAGAGAAGCCACCTAGTACTGCAGGGCAAAACAAAGTGTCTTAAGAGGTAATCAGGAAAATTATGAAAGAAAGAGGTCAATGAGAACAAAACAAAAGGAATATTGAGGCAAGTGCAATAATTTATAAACTGCCGCATCAAGGTAAGAGATAATCAGGAGAAAAAAAGGAAGAAAGAAAACGGCAAATTAGAATAAAAACAAAAAAACAATATTAAAACGGGTATAAGAAATTGTAGACCGCCAATTCAAGATTGGCTAAACGAAGCTTAGACAATTTGTTTGGAGGGAGAACCCGAGCCTAGAAGTTGGTAAAATATTGAAGATCATGAATCAAACAATTAATGAAACGTGAAGAACTGTTGAAGATTCTATTATTTATTTCATTCCAGATGATCCAAATAAGCGCCATCATGGTTAAATCCCTTGATGGTCGAAAAGATTTCTTGATGCGATGCGAGCGCCAGTCATCCCACCAGGACAACACTGAACCGGGCATACCATGCACATGCCAAGCTATCTTAGAAATTATCCAAAGAGTACGAATGAAAGAGCAATTTATTTATAGTAATGCTCCATTGCAAACCACTAAAGCCGTTGTTGGAGACTTAATATAACCTAAGCCGTTGTTTTAGTCCAACAACGGCTTAGGTTTATAACTTAAGTCGTCGTTGGACTCCAACAACGACTTCAGTGGTTTACATACCCGTTTGTACGGAGTCGTTTGCAATGGAGCATTGTTCATTTATTTATCCCTAATCTCTAATATTATAATGGGAGAAGACCTTAGTGTCATTTTTGTCAATCTACCAACCCGTGCATTGCACGTGCATAACTAATATGAAGAAGGTCTCAAGTTCGAGTCCTCACTACGTCAGATTTTTTACTTTATTTTTTTTAATATATTAAATGTGCTTCGCACGTGTAAATTACTATCTATCTATCTATAATATAATATATAATAACTATTAAACATCTTAAACATCGCCAGGAATCGAAAATCCTGAGATTTATGATTCCTGAGATTTATGATTCCTATGAATCATAAAACATGTTTGCTATGTCTTAAACATCTCTAGGAGTGTTAGATGGAAACTTAATTTTCTATATTTGGTTGAGCTACATATTTGCTGAGAATGTTAATCTTATTATCCAAAATATTCTTCTCATCTTCAAATAACAAAACAAAACTGTTTGATGAAATATATGAGTAAAATATTTAATTTTATTCAGGTTTTGGATATTAATATTTGATTTTTTTTTTCTTTTTTGTAAAATTCAGTTGCTTCTCTTCACAAATATTTTCTTGAAATGAAAATCCTAATAAACCTAAAAAACACAGCAAGACACATCCTAAAGAGCCAAGATCTGGCAGGGGTGGCCGATCAGTAGGACTAGATTTCGTTGTATTTTTGTTTGTTGGTTGGGGTGTATGAATTTCCAAAACCCAGCCTGTTGGGATCTGAACTTCATAAGCCTTATTTTTGGTTGCTTGTTTTGTTAAATTTTTTAATGAAACACGAGGGGGGAGGGGGGGGGGAGGGGCAATTGCCAACCTTTTACGATAAAAAAAAAGAGCCAAGATCTGAATCTGTTGAAGTTGACTTGCTAAAGAGCCAGTCAACGGTAGATATCTCATCCTCAATGGCGGCAGGGAGACGGTGCTCAGGAGCAAAGCGGTAATCAGCATCCACAACAAGGGCAGAGAGAGACTTGGCGAGTCGGATGCAGCTATTGAGCATATTAGGCATAGTGCGGGAACCCATACAGAATCCTCCACCATGGAAGTAGAAAAGGATTGGGAGCTTGTTGTTAGTGCTTGTCATTGCAGGTTTGTATAGGTGAAGGTGGAGGTTGTGTGCGGTGTTGAATAGGATGTCTTTCCAAATGATGGTTCCATCGTCAATGATGGGGACCGATGAGATGATGGACTCGGTGGTGGAAGGACGAATGATGGAGCCATCGCTGAGGAGGCGGACTATGCCCACGCAGTCCTCGACGACATAAGGAGAAGGGGAAGAGGACATTGTGATGGATGGAGATAGATAGATCTGTGTGAGAAATATTAAGGGAAGGAAAGGGTGGGGAGTTTTAAAGGTAGGGATTTTTTAGTCTTTTTTGTAATTTTAAAGAGGTAACATTTTCCCAAGCCTTTGGAATCTAAGAATTCCACCCCCTCCCACATGGAAAAAATTTTGTGGGAATTGTGTCTGTTAGATGATAGATTAGTTTAGTCCCACATTGAATAATGTATTGGTTTAGTATTCTCTTCTCTCCTATATATAGGAGACGTATTGTACTCAGTTTAATCAATAAATAAAAAAATATTTTCCTATTCCTAATTCTAACATGGTATCAGAGCCTATCATCCAATAAGGCCTATACTAATTTGATCCTCGTTATTAAGGTGAAATGATTCTCGTCTTCTTCGGAATCACTCCACCTCCCAACATCTCTCTTCCGCTCCCGATCAAATATCAAAACCCTAATCAACTATCTCCCCCAAAACCCTAAATCTCCAATACCCTAGCCATCATCAAACAACAAGATCCAAAAATCTCAGCCGTCATTCTCTCTCCTCTTTTCTCTTTCTCACTCCTCCCGTTTTCTCTCTTCCCGACCTCAGAAATCCCGTCCAAAATTTCCCGAACTTCTACTCCGGCGCCATCTCCGGCGACCCCCCTCCTAGCACACCCGTTGATGCCCACTCAGTCGAAATCGCCCTCCCGATTGCCACCCTCGCCCAACACCAGCACACCCCCGTCGCTCCGCCCTTCGACCAGCCTTCGTCGACCACCTATCCTGTCGACGCCAGCCCAGTCGTCAACCCCCTGACGCCCCTGTTCGTCGACCTCAGCCCAGACCCGTCGAACCTCCCTCTACTCCTCTTCCCAATCGACGACGGCAGTCAACGCCACCATCCAGCCGCCACGTCAACACCAACCAGCACCGCTTCGCTGCCATTTTCGCCCTTGCTGCCCTCCGCCGGTGGCTTCTTCTTCTACCTTTGCATCGTCTTCGATTCCTCGCCGCTGCCTCCACCGGCACCCGATGCCTCTGCAGCAACTAGGGGTGTCAAAAAATACCATATTACCGTACCATACCGTACCATACCATTACCATACCATATATTACCAAAATCTTGGTAATACCATACCGAAATCTCGGTATTGTACCATACCGAAATTATATGCTATGGTACTGGTACCCAATACTGATACCATGGTATACCGTACCATACCAAGTAATTAATATATATTTAATTTAATTTTTATATTTAAAAACCCAGGCCCAGACCTATGTCAATGTCCATTTTTCTTTTTTTTTTTCAAATTTTCACCCCAGTTATACTACTACTTCAATTATTCTTTCTTTTTTTCCTTCTTTCTTTTTTTCTTCTTTGAATCTAGGGCACAAGCACTGATTGACTGACGCACTACGCTGCCGAAGCACCACACTGTCGCGATGCCACCTACCTTCTTCAGCCCCCATCGGTACGGTATTGTTAGAGGATTTTTTTCGACTAATTAGGAAAACTTTAGAGTTTAGTTAGTGTATTAATATAAGATCCATCTTCTTCTTGTTCTTGTTGGGTTTTCTTGAGATATTGCATATTATTATTCACAAGTAATTAGGAATTTAGGATGTAAAAGATCTTCTGATTTGATTTATCAAATTGATTTTTGTGTTTTTTTAGGAGTTTTTTTTACTGGTTAATATAGGTGAAATCTTATTTATGTAGTATATTTGTATCATAATCCTGAAATTGAATTATATATGAATCTACTAAATGAGAAACATACTACAAAAAAAAGGAGTAGAACAATACACAGAATTGAAAGAACCATCAAATATCATGAATGTTATGAGAGGAAAATAACAATACTGTTGTCATTCTTTATATATGAATCTTCTTAATTTCAGGTATTGTTGTCATTCTTTCTCTATATGCTGAAGCTATCCAATTATATCTAATCAAGCATATTGCAGAATGTTGAATCTAACAGAGTAGCATATTGAATCAATCATATTGCAGAATGCTGAAACTAATTTTCATACATAAAGATACATTATATTGAAACTTATACATGTCTGAAATTGCACAACAATAAAGTCTACAACCCTGATTTTTTGTTTGTCCTGAGTGGATTAAGGATTGGGCAGAAAAGGTCTTTAGCTAATTCTTTTATTGAGGGTTAAACTATTTAGGGGATGAGAAGGTGATGTTGATGTTTTTTTTATCCATGATCTTAAATTTTGTGTCGATTCTTTATCACTACATCAGGTGATGTATGTTTGTTTGTGAGGATAATTTTTTTATGTGAATTTGTTTTCCATTAATCAGTTGAACTGTAGGTTTTTTTATACTATTCGTGCTGGTGTTTCTCTATTCTTGTATATATTTAATTTGTTTTGAGTGAGAATTCTAGAGCTTTTTGAAAGGAACTTGCCTGAAGATATTAGTTATTTCAATGAAGTTTTGTGATGATTTCTTCCTTCATTATTAAACATAAACTTATATTATTTGGTACTGCTGGTGATTGGGCTCTGGAAACACTGATGTTAGACTAAATTATGGACAGTTAGCTGAGTCTTGTTTGAGAATTGACATTGGCTGATTATTGGAACTTCTTCGTATATATATATTTAATTATTTATGTTGAAACTTCTTCATATATATATATATATATATATATATATATATATATATGTTGAGCTTATTTATCCTTCTTTTGCCAATTATATGAAGGTTAATTTTTTAAGCTAATTGATGTCCGGTAGTACCATGGTATTACCAATACCGTACCAATATTCCGGTAGTACCGAACTCGGTAGTACCAAAAACATGGCACGGTAATGGTAGAGAAATTTGTGTACCAAGTATTCCGGTACGGTGGACGGTAGAGTAATGATGATACGGTACGGTACGGTATACCACCCCTAGCAGCAACAGTCTTCTCCTCTTCCCTGCTCTCTGTTTTGATTGGATCTGTTGAGATCTAATTTTTCTATTGGTGGATCTTTTGATGTTTCGTGTTCGGGGATAGAAGCAGATCACTTCCACCACCTTCTTGTTTCAGATCCGTTTTTCGATTGGGCGGTTTTCTGGTGTTTCGTGTTTGGATCCAAGAGGGGATCTTGATGTGGTACTACTTTGACTCAGTTTCCTTTAAAAATAAAAATAAAAATCTTATAGGTTCTTGTGCTTCTACATCCAGATCGTCAACTCACTCCGGTTGATCGATCGTGATCGTCAACTCACTCCGGGTTGATCGATCGTAAGTTTGAGAGGGGGTGTTATCAGCATCCAGTTCTCAGTTCAAGGATGATATCCCATCATCGACTATGTCTCAAGTCAGGGATGAGATCCTATTAGTCTATTTCTCAGTTCAGGGGTGAGATCCCATCAGTTTATTTCTCAGTTCAGGGGTGAGATCCCAGCATCGACTATGTCTCAGTTCAGGGGTGAGATCCCAGCATCGACTATGTCTCAAGTCAGGGGGGAGATCCCATCAGTCTACTTCTCAGTTTTCATCACATGCGACACCAAGCGTCGTTTCTGCATCACAGTTTGTCGTTTTTTCCATATCAACATCGTCAGTATTCCAAACTCTTGTTGCTTGAACCAACTTGAGTTTGAGAGGGGGTGTTAGATGATAGATTAGTTTAGTCCCACATTGAATAATGTATTGGTTTAGTATTCTCTTCTCTCCTATATATAGAAGACGGATTGTACTCAGTTTAATCAATAAATAAAAGAATATTTTTCTATTCCTAATTCTAACAGTGTCCAAAAAAATTCCTAGGAATCTTAGTTTCCTGGCAATTGGAAATTAAAAATTAGCATGCCAAACATGGAAAACTAAATTTCCAAGTTATGATTTTCAGGAAACAAAAAAAAATTCTTGTACCAAACGCCCCCTTAGAGAAAAGTGAGACTCATACTTGTATGAGGAAATTTCCTTATACAAAGTGAGGTAGCAAAATCAGAGCCTTTAGATCATAATTTTAATCAAAGGACTCATCTACAAAAATCAATTGACAATTATTTGTTAAATTACTTAAATAACTGATTTGATTTTCTCTCTCCAATCTCTAGATCTTTTCCCTCGTTCCCATCTTTCCTCTGTTCTTTTTTTCCTCTTTCTCACGACGTCGATCTTTTCCCTCTTTCCTCTTGTCAATTGACGCCTCCCTCCTCCTCTAACCCACGTTGCCTCCCTCCTCCCTCACGACCCACGCCGCCCACGTCGCCTCCATCCTCAAGGTATTTTTGCTACTCACGACTTCTGCGTTCATTAATAACATTTTAATCTTAAACAAAAGAGTTACCCTAAGATGAATAGCCATTAGACGAAATACTAGTTAACATGATATTAGTTAACTTTTTTTTAAAAAAAAATACAAATATTAGTTAAGATGAATAGCAATTAGACGAAATAGATGAAAGGCTAAGAATGAAAGCATTTTGTTGAACCTTGTTGTCATATGTTGCTTAGTTACTAATACTTGAACTTATATGAGAAAAGTCCAAAATATTGCACTTTCAAAGCCATCAACTTGACTGTAGTAGTTACAATACATTCATAATATGCATCTCAAGGCAAATGCATAAGGCCTTTGACTTTGTTCCTGTGATCTCAAAACAGAATCTACAGTGAAGCCTTTCAAAACAGAATCATTTGCTGCTTAAATTAAAGCTTGTTGTCACTTGTAGTTGATTAGAATTTAAGCAACATACATGGACTGTGTAATACCTCTTCGATGAACTTAGGTTGTGGATGATGATTGTGTAATTGATATCTGGTTTCATTGAGTAGTATTTCTGGGGGTGTACTCTTAATCACAACACTGAGCTGTTCGTAAGATAGATATGCATTACATTTTATGCCTCATGTTGTTTTACTACTGGAGTGTTTGGTCACAGATCAAGTTATTGGATCATAGAACCGGACCGCAGAATTGATGAAGCTTTGTAGCTGATTACTCTACTCTGTAGCTTTATGTTTAGTTACTCCCCAAGTCATTGTATATATAGGTAAGACCTTTTAATGTTAATTTCTTTTTTTCTTTTTCTTGTTTTTCCTGAGAGTGATCGTGTAGCAGTTGGGCGTGCACTTGAACTTCTTGTGTATTTTGGGGATGCAGGAGCCGAGAGGTAACTAAAGTATATTTATAGAACCTAACTTTATTTTAGATTAAAATTTACTTTACGTATAATCTGATAGTCACTCACTCTCTCTCTCTCTCTCTCTCTCTCTCTCTCTCGTGCGCTCAACATAAGAATGGAACACCTCGGAGAGATTGAACACTATGTGTTGGAACTTGAACTTCTTGTCGTTTCAAGTTTGTGTCCTTTTATTCCTTTTCTTGTTGTATGGAACCCTAGTTAAATAGCACTCTACTTAGTTATTGATATCCAATTGACGATGAAATATGTTGTGCTATTATGTATTTTGCTTCGTAATTTTTTCCCGCTCTTCTATGTTATATTTGCGTTTACTTCAGTGCAAGGTACCATCTTCCAGTTTCCATCTTTATCTGTGCTAGGTACTTGTTTTTTCTTAAATCCATGAACTAATTACTTGCACTAACTGCTAACTATCACAATATAGCATTGTTCTTCACTGATTGAGCTTTTGAATTTAAAAACAAGTTTTAAAATGTTACATATGTGCAGTAGTTAGTGCAAAGAAGGAAGCTCTGGAGATTTATACAAGGAAGCTCTGCAGTAGCATGTTGATCGATTTTGTGCGGTTCATGGAAACTCAATTCTATTTCTCCATCCAGTGATTTCTTACCCATGATTGATGAGGTGGGAATCTGAATTCTTCTTTCGATAACCTGGTTAAATTCATGCATGCATATATGCGCGCAATTAATTGTATTGAAATTTTTGCTTTGTTTATGGTTGGCAAGGCTCTGTTAGAAGGAACCAAGTCCATACCAGGGCTATAGTGGAGAACAACAAGTTCTGTTTATCTGTCCACTTCAGATGTGTAGATGAAAAGGTTGGAATTGTGTGTTGTTTCCTCCTTTTTTGTATTTATCCCTTATGCAATTGCTGACCAACAAGATTTTTTTAAAAAAAATGCAATGATGTTCTTGATTTAATTTGAGGTGGTGTATGATGATTTATGTGTTTATTTTACTATTATTATATCCAGAGAATTATAGATGCTTGCATTGAGAACATTGGCGAGCTAATTCGTTCAAATTTTGGACACACACACACACAGTCCTTATAAAAATTGAACCAGAATACATGCACATTGGAAGCGCGCACACGCACAATACAGAGACCATTATTTCAGACATTAGAAAGTTTTATTTTGTTAAATGATTTAGGGCAGTAGAATTTCAATTTTCATGATAATTTATTTGTCAGAGACGCAGGACTGTCAAAAAATACTGAGGTCTTGTTGTTTGTTTAGTGGATTATCCTTAGTGGGGTTGTGGCTATCCCTTTGAAGTTAGAGGAATTGATAATCTTATGAAATTTGAATAAATACATTTCTAGATGATGCTTATAGATAAGCTAGGAGCCTAGGACTTATGAATTGTCCACGAGTAATGCACTAATGATATATTGTTGTATGTTAGAAAATGTTTTCTCTATGTGCGGAAAGCTAGTAATGCGTTTGGTTTGCTGTTTTCTGTTTTCTTGCTGCCTGTTTTCTGAAAACAGTTTTCTGAAATGTGTTTTCTGAAAACTGTTTTCTGAAAATGAGAGTGTAAAAGCTGTTTGGTAATAATTTTTTTCTGAAAACTGTTTTCTGAAAATGAATGTAAAAGCTGTTTGGTAATATTTTTTCTGAAAACTGTTTTATGAAAATGAGTGTAAAAGCTGTTTGGTAGTAAATTTTTCCTGAAAACTGTTTTATGAAAATGAATGTAAAAGCTGTTTGGTAATAAATTTTTTCTGTAAACTGTTTTTTTAAAATAGGAGTATAAAATGCGTTTGGTACACCCAATAAATCGCAATTTTGTAAAAAAAAGTATTGGATAATTAGGTTATAAAAGGCGTTTGGGTATAAAATTAAATTAGAAGTACAACAGTTTTTCTGTCAATGAGATTATAAACGGCGTATGTTTCATCAATTTGCATTAATTTTCTTCTGAAGTAATTTTTCCGCTGCAGTTATAGAGCAAAGCTGTACAAGTATACGAACAAGAATCGTGAGAAAGAGCGAACGGAGCACAGATATGCGACTATAATGTGTTGGTATTATATAGAGAACCACGCAATTCAGTGCTATGCCAAGTCAATATACTGCAGTATCTCGAATGTATTCAGAGAAAACAATATTAGAGGTCTATGGCAGTAATCCTCACCCCATTTGCATACCAAACCGTACGCATTTTACATCAAAAAACATATGAAGATGATGCAGGTAATGTTAAGTACATCATCAGATTGAAATAACTTCTATCAACTGGATCTAGCTTGATCCCTGTGGAACTATTTTGAAGCATATAACTTGAAATATACATATAGCTTCCAAGCAGTGAAAATACAGAAAAATACCAGGATGGCTTTTGTGAGCATACATAAAAATTTGAACACTTCCAAGCTGATCAGCCCTTTTCAAAGCTCAGAGCATACATAAAAACTGATCAGCATCCATTTGATTCAGGTCTTAATAGCAAACAAAATACAGCAATACAGCAGTAATATAGAGAACCTTCTCAGAAAGCATACATAAAAATTGATCAGCATACAATTGATTCAGGTCTTAATAGCATACATCAATACAGTCGAATGCAAACAGCAACACAGCAAGCTTGTGAACATCAAGATACATTTATTGTTAGAATTAATTTGATTCATTTGATGCATGAAGAAAATAGTCGTAGGCTCAGAACTAGCGAAGCATCGACTGCTGCTGGTGCAGCTCCTAGGCGAGGAGCTCAACCAACCACAATCTCCCCATCTCCAACTTCATCCAACTCAGCAATGGCATCACTAAATATATGTTCTGCTGCTGGTTATGCTTCGCAAAATGCATCTTCATTGCCTAAACCCTCACTGTTACCATCCGCGTCACAAAGGTCATCACGTATGTAGCCAGCTGCTAACAAAAGCAAAGCAACAACCAGCAATCAAACCTGATGTCTACATCATAAGGTGATGCTGATTCCACCTCCAAATTCCAACTTCTACTTCACCATCTAAAAAAACAAAAAACCATCTTCAAAAGTCCCATACAGAAAAAAAGCACATACATGTTGAAGCATATAAGAACCATCTTTTTCTGATTCATTGCAGGAAAAAAAGCTTCAGATGATACTTATGTAGAAAAAATGCTTCAGATGCTTTCAGATGCTACTTCAGATGCTTCAAATGCTTCAAATGTTTGAGATGCTACTTATGTAGAAAAAAAGTCTGATAACAATTCTGATGCTAAGAACCATAATTCTGAAGATTATAAAAAGTCAGATGCTACTTTTGTAGAAATTAAAATGATCTACTGGGGTAACATGCACAACTTCATAATTAAAATGATATATCATCATCATCTCCATTCATGCTTCAGATGCACAACTTCATAGTGAATTTGATTAAACCCTATCCGGTCTTTGGCAGTTTCAATTAACTAGCCAATGTCAAACATCAAAATTTTGAAAATTACCTTCACAATAGATACAGCAACAAGACTCTTCATAACCCATCAGGTTTGGTATAAGAAGCCAACACATTTGCAAGACTAGCAATTAAAGCTATTAGTGGAAAGTAACCTCATGGGTTGATCAAATACAAGCCAACATAGTCTCAAGAGCCAGAAAAATGCAAAAAAAAAATAACTCTGTAGCAAACAACTCTCTGTAATCAGCATATTCAATTTTTAAATTACCTTCAAATATACTTACATGAACCCGACGCCAGGGAAAAACAGAATTGTTCACCTGGTAGAAGAACTCCAGTAACCATCAAAAGTATGAATTGCTTTTGAACCCATCACCTGGTATAAGATGCTAAAAAAAGTATCCATGAATGCATCAATAACAAATTTTTGGCCAAATCCAGTGTTAATAGAAATCATCCGAAATCAACATATGATACTACATATTAAAGCATCAGTTATTAAATCCAAATGTCACCATTTATATTATAAGAAAGCATTCTTAAGAAAGCATTCTGAAAAGCTTTCTCTATAATTTTTCATAGTATAAAGAATTAGTCGTAGGCTCAGAACTCCTTCGTATCTAGGGATTGTTCCCAAAAATTCATATGATTTAGTATAGGGCTTCATTTTTAATAATGCCACGCCTACTAGTACTAATGATGTGTACCCCCCCCCCCCCCCCCCCCAAGGCCCCCATAGTTTAATTCATCATCTCATACACTCAGTATACCAACATTCATGCTGAAGCTAATAGCTTCGTAAGTGTAGATCAGATTAAAATGTCTCTTCATAACCATGGATCAGGTAAAAAACAATTCATCATTTCCATGTATCAAAATCATTATACCGACATTAATACTGAAGCTTATAAATAGCTTTTCGTTGGCGTAGATCAACTTAAAGGGTCTCATCATAACCATGGATCAGTCCAAAAACATATCATCATTTCCATGGATTGTCACATGGGGGAGTTTTACCAACATACAATACACAAATCAGAAGATGGAAGGGGGTGGGGGCCACACTATCAAAATTATGTTTGTGGAGTTTCATCATTGCCTAAACCGACATTATCTTCGTGAATGAAAAAAATATAAAATCAAAACTTCCAGTTATTGAAAACTCCATTCATTCTTCGATCATCATTGGTACCCAAATAGGAAGCCCATGTGCAACCCCTGTACATCATATCAAAATTGGTAAAGACAACATCTTAAAAATGGAAAATAAACTAAAAGGGAAAAATTGCTTGTGATAATTATAATAGTAATATTACAATGACACATACATTTCCAAATGACATCAATGTCTTGCATTCCACATAGCCGTAGCAATTTGGTCTCTTTTTCTAGCCATACGGTTCAATTGGGAAGCAGACATATCCAATCCCTGAGATGTTGATGGAATATCATTATTTTGTGGATGATGATTTAATTCATCATCCACAAATTCGTTGAAAAAAGTGTCATCTGCTGTATGTCTTCCTATGAAGTTGTGAACGGCACAACAAGTAATTACCATATCCACCTGTTTTGTTGGGCTGTAGTTATGCATAAATTTGAAAATATGAAATCTTTTTTTGAAGACTCCAAAAGTTCTTTCAATGACATTTCGGAGCCTTGCATGCTGCTTGTTAAAAAGTTGCCGATATTGAGTCGGTGCATGATTGGCCCCTTCAAAGTCCTATGCATGATAAGGCTCGCCACGGTATGGTGCTAAAAAACATGGCATATTGGGATAACCACAGTCTACTAAATAATATTTATCATTTGCCGGGATTTGAAGCAATCCTTGTGATAATGCTGTTTGAATTACACGGGAGTCGTTGGCACTTCCTTCCCATCCCGCATAAACGAATGTGAACATCATATCAAAGTCACAAATGGCTAGGACATTTTGTGTTATGTTACCCTTCTGTGCCCGACAAGTATTGTGTTGGCTAGCAGGTGCCCAAGCATCCACTAATGTGCCATCAACAGCACCAATAGCTCCCTATATTGTTCAATTTGAAAACTATATAGGTTATCTTTTCCATTGAAATATAATAAAACAAAATGTATATCCACGGTCATGTCGTTACGACGCATATTTTAGTTTCAATATAGTCTAAATTATTTATTAAACAGCAGAACAAAAATTATATCGATGTTTATTCTAAAACATACCTTAAACCATGGATAAAAATCTGGGGAACTCCTAATCCTTTGATGTATGAGTGTCGGATCTGGGGGAGTAATAAGAATTGTCGCTGCAGTGGCCAAACCTTTCAACACCCTCGCAAAATGTTTGTTTATTGTGTACGTCGAATGGTTGGACCGATCAGCTGCCACTCTTTGTACGTGACTATGACCGACAATAAACAAAAAAATGGCGACACTTTCTTCAAAAGACACACGCCTAAGTTGGGTCTCCGACTCCGTCTCCTCGAGATAGTTTCCATCCTTCAAAAATTGACACATAGACATAAAACAGGCTTGATTCATACGAAATATGCAATGGAACTTATACGTGGGACCATTTAACAATTCTGTCAAATAGTCTTGCCCTGATAGAGTGGGAGTGGAATATGGTTCTCTATCAAAGGAGGAAAGCCACTCGATTGTATCCAAGTCTTCCAAGTCTTCAAGGTCAGCCATGTCATCGTCCACCGACCTGTCCATCACTATGTTGCGTCGGTGCAGTTAGTACTTCACTGTGAAAAATTAGAATTCATTTCCAAATATTGTGTTGTTTTTTGTAAAGCCTACATTGAAATATGATTTTATCCAATTAAAAAAAGCAAAATAAACCAAATACATAAACAACATCAAATAGTTCTCCATGGACAAACATAAACATAACCGCAAACGTAGACAAGCAATTAAACATACTCATTACAACACAGAGAAATAAATCGTAGGGCGCTCATAATATCTAAAAAACCCTAGTCTCACAAACTGTCAATGAACCAATACCTAAACTCCTCGCTCATCCCAATGAAACCCTCACGACCCTCTCGGTTGTTTAGAAAATGATGGTATGCCTTAACCATCTGTTGGGGTTGGACCCCAGTCATTGAATTCAATATTCTCATGGTCTCAGTCATGGAGTAAGGGTCATCGGAAGTAGAGGGTGGAGCTTGTGGGTGGGGTTGAGTTGGTTGGGGTTGGCTTTCTGCTAGGTTATCGTAGTATCGTTGTCTCGAGCGGGATGCAGCCGCGATCGAACTCATAGCATCGTCCTTGCCAGAAGTCTTCGTGCTTTTAGTTGCTCGCCCACTTGAAATGGCAGATCTCCTTTTTCGAGATCGCTGCCCTCCCGGTGCTCCATCGCCTTCATCATCTGATAGTACATATGGTACATCATGTTGGGCGAACTCTTCATCGATCCTACGTGCCTCATCGTCATCTAGGGGCATTTGTGTTGAAGCCTTAGCAAGTGTGCCTTGTGCCATACTGTTTTTAAAATTTTTGGTTAAGGCATCAAAATTGGCCAATCCTTTCTCATCAAAACCTTTGGCCTTCGGGTTCGCCTACGAAAAAAAATTTCAGTTACAACTGTGATAAACAAGTAAATTAATCTTACGTTTAAGTATAACTAAATGTTAATCACATAATAAAAGGTTGATGATGAAGTATATGAACCTTAACATAAGCATCCCACACTACTGGCTCGCAGGTAATAGTTCCGATTTCTTCATTCCAACCTAACCCACTCTGCGACTTCACATCCCGAAACGCCCTCCAAAGCTGTCAGAGTCTGTTGTATTTGCCATGTAGTTGATTGATTGAATATTTTCACTGCGTATGGGCGTGCAGATCATGCTGAAATTTTTTCCAAGTTCTATTATCGAATGTGGAACTTTTTAAAGGGGTAAGGTCTACCGCTGCCTCCATCATATCAACAAACGCCTTTTCATGGGATGGCGGCCATAGACTTAGATCAAAATCAGAATCCACCTCCATCTGTTTCCCCCTACTAGTCATCTATGTTATAAACATCAACGGTATCAATATAAATTCAACGTTTACGAAGCTGCCAAATTGTTTTTTTTTCATGTTAGCCGATCTCAGTAACCTAAAACAGCTCTTTACCCCTCTGTTTATACATCAACAGTATCAATACAATATTATTTTCATTTTGCCTTTCTCTGTTTATAATGAAAAAAAAATTTAACAGAAACATTTCTCTCCACCGACCCATCTCAGATCCCAGAATATGAACATAAATAAAATCATTTCAAATCCCAAAATCCTAGTTCTGACAGTAAAAAAGGTTAACCATAAACAGATTACCTTATTTTCAGCAGTAGAGAAGTTGTCACCAACGGATTCAAGGCGCAAATGACGTTTTATTCGATTCAACCGAGCTCGATTACGCCTTCTTCTACAAGCTGCTCGTGTTTCACAGACCATGAAACTGTCGATCAATTTGGGGGAACAAACAAATCTAACTATATCCCTACAGAAAAACAAAACATAGGTGAGCGGTTGTGGTAGATTTTGGGTTCAGATCGAGGGTTTCAGTCTGAGAAAGCCAAAGGAGCAGAAAGAAGAAGAGATGGGTTGGGATCGATGTGGGAATCGTGAGATTTTGGGTTCAGATCCAGGGATGTAGGAGAGAAGGGTAAAGGAGTGGGAAAGAAGAGGCACCGATTGAGAGTGCGAGTGCGGTTAAATGGCAAGAGAGGAGACGATTGCGAGTGAGGATCTGCTATTCAGATCTAGGGTTTTTGGGGAAGAAGGAAAAAGAGGGCCGAAGGGCGGCGTGAAGGAGAGAAGGTAAAAGAGCTCGTGAGCGCTAGGCTCATAACAGTATTTTGATCGTTTTTTGGCAAACAGATCTAGGGTTTTTGGGGAAGAAGGAAAAGGAGAACCGAAGGAGAGCGTGAGGGAGAGAAGACAAAAGAGCTCGTGAGCGATGAAAACAGTACTTTGATCGTTTTTGGAAAACATTTTCCAAAAAAACCCCACGCCAAACAATAAATGGCGTTTTCATATTTTGAGAAAACGAAAAAACGGCTGAAAAAAACTAAACCAAACAAACAAACATTTTCCTGATTCCATGTTCCTGTGATATATCAGAACTTGGTTGTTTAGAATTTGATATTGTGCCCTTATCAAAACAAAACTGCATTTGTACCCACTAGTTGTAAAATTTGGACTTCTCGTTTGGTTTTATACCCTTATGTAGCAATTTTGAAAACTAAGCTGCATATCACATGAATAAACTCCTAACATTGTGACATATGTATAGTTGTGTAACATTGTCTTAGTTTTGATATATTAGAGTATAAAAAAATACAGCTTTAAAAAAAATGGATACATCTACAAAAAATGGAAGCATCTAGAATTTTGAAACCAACTATTATGTGTTCTTTTTTACAAAGTTCAAATTGAATAGTGAATATGATCTTATCTTTTTGCAGGTTGTTGTGGGTGGAACAGACAACATTCTGCAACCTTTAGCCGAGAAATTGGAGTTATTGCATAAAGCAATTGCAGAGCTGGCTGCTCTCCCCAAGGAGGCTGAGGATTCTAAAGAGGAACACATTTTTTGTGAATTTTCATTCTAGCAGAACCATATGAAAACTAATACTAGAGTCTCCCTCTTTTGCTGCTACCCTTTCAAAACTAATACTATATGTATTGCCAGTGTAATGTATTAAGTGGAGCGACAAAATTTTGCGTGATGTCATTTAATGAAAGATCATGTTTTCAATTTATTCTGATTTCACTTTATTCAGGAGTGTAATTTGTGATGTCTCCAGTTTCAATGCAAAATCATATTCTTTATCCACGAGTGTATACTTTGTGTTTTGGCTCCAGTTGCATTTTACATGTTTTGCCAAAGCAATGCTTGCTTCTATTTGTCTATTGGACTCATTTTCTTGTTTTGAACATATTTTGATCGGCTTTTGTTGTTAGACAACCACCAGAGGTGCAAAAGAAACGGTCAGATCTGTGCGGTAGAAGGCTTGGAAACTTTGAACCCTTTGAATATGGTTCGGCTTGGGTATAAATCGTACTGCATATGGAACCTATTTTAGTCTTGATATGTATGCGGCAAAAGGCTTAGGAAACTTTGAACTCTTAGAATACGATTTGGCTTGGACATAAATTGTATTGCATATTCAGGCAAGTCCTAGCCATTTCACCGCCTTTGCGTATATAAAATGAGTTTTGATCAACTATAGATAATCACTATATGAATCACTGGTGTTCATTGGAAAGTAATCCTAATCCCGGTACTCGACACTGATCTGTGATCTTTTCCTGGAGAAATCTTTTGGTAACTGAGATTGTTGAAAGCCTAGTCACCAAGAATCAAAAAGAAAAAAATCAGTACAAACAATTTTTTAGAATCCCCCCTGAATCTCACATTTTTGCTTGATACAGCAAAAACACCAAGGAAAAAGAATTATACAAAGAATGTTCAGAATTCCATCAGAATGTCACTTCTATCAAAATAAACCAACTGGAACTCAGAATCTGAAACCAGTCTTCCTTCTCTCAGATCTCAGTTCATACACAGGTGAAGACTCGAACCTACTCTTCTAGTTATCGAACTTGCTTCTACTGAAATTGCTACTACAATGCCAGTAATCATCTCGTAAATGTTTCTCCTGAACACTTCACACTCGTCTTTGAATCTGTTCTGTACTTCTCTCAACGCTCGCAGAAATTTACTGCATTGACTCTGATTTTTGTGGCCATTTGTCTTCGGGCGTTGTAAGTGCTTCCTGTGGCATTCCCACAGTAGTTGCTCCTCCTGTTTGAATCGAAGGTCATTCTTTTGGCTTTGTCCGAGAGGCATTCATACGCTTGAACAAATGATACATACACGTTTGAACCATCCATCATAAACAACAGGAAAAATGAAACAAAACAACGCTATATCTGAAATAAGTTCGAATGTTGTTTCTGCTTTAGGATTCATGTTCTTATTTGGGTGAACCTGCAACACTGTAGAAACATTTAGTACAGAGATCACAAGTAACTAAGCAACATATGACAACAAGGTTCAACAAAATGCTTTCATCCTTAGCCTTTCATCTATTTCGTCTAATGGCTATTCATCTTAACTAATATTTGTAAAAAAAAAAAAAATAAATAAAGAAAAAGTAAAATTGTGGTGTTGAAGTTAAAAAAGGTAATGGTATTTAGCTGTATACAAATTCATTCTCAGTGTGGCTTTAATTTGAGCAGCAAAAAATACCTTGAGGAGGGAGGCGGCGTGGTTCGTGAGGGAGCGGCGTGGGTTAGAGGACGAGGGATACGGCGTGAGAAAGAGGAAGAGGAAGAGGGATTTGGGGAAAGCCATCTCTAATATTATAATGGGAGAAGGCCTTAGTGTCATTTGTCATTTTGTCATTCTACCAACATGCGCAACGCACGTACATAACTAATATAAAGGAGGTTTCCGGTTCAAATCCTTCCTACGTCAGAGTTTTTATTTTTATTTTTTGAAATTATTAAAACGTGCATCGCACGTGTAAATTACTAGTAGAGAAATAGATTGAGAGAGAGAATCAAATCAGTTATTTAAAAAATTTAACAAATAATTGTCAAATGATTTTTGCAGATGAGCCCTTTGATTAAAACTATGATCTAAAGGCTCGGATTTTGCCACCTCACTTTGTATCAGGAAATTTTCTCATACAAATATGAGGCTCACTTTTCTCTAAGAGCATCCACTGTCGTTGGCTAAAAACTCAAAAATTAGAAATAGATTTAGGAAAATGCCTCGCAGTCGTTTGCTAAAAACTCAAATTTTAGGATAGAAATGAACAGTAGGTTGCTAAACTTAGTAGCGCCTTTAGACAATTGCTAAATATAGGAGACGGACGATGTTCATCCGTTTGACGAAAGGGACAGATGAAGATATGCCGTCTGGTTGAATTTTTTAAAAAAATGAAAGACAGTTGAAGATGTTCCGTCCCTCACTTCCGCTTTACACTATTCACCGATCTAAACCAAAAAAAACAAACAAAAAATAATTAAACAAATTAATAAACACAGACAACTCAAACAGACAACTCAAATTAATGAAAGGGAGGGCTATATAGGTCATCTCGCCTAGGTGAACTAAATAAAAAAAAAATCAATCAAACAGGACAGACGGATGATCTTCATCCGTCTGGCACTGTTCATTTGATTTTTATTATTTTTTTTTGTGTTGTAAACGAAAATTTTTTTTAAAAAAATATTTAAAGAGACATGAAGGAAGAAGCACCGTTCGACACAATTCAGCATTTTTTTTTTCTCGCAAACGGAGGATGAAGCTCTGTCCATTCATTTTTTAATAAAAATAAATAAAAAGCATTAGACGGATGAACAAGATCCGTCCAATACATTACGTTAACAAATTTTAGAAATAACAATAGCAATGATCGTTGCTAAAAGCTAAAATCTCATTGCTAAAAATAGAATAGGTTTAGCCAACGACAGTGGATGCTCTAACTATTATAATGGAAGAGTAGAAGTAATAAATCTACCTACTTACGTACAACACACATGCAACTCCAACTCTCCCATTAATACGTGCATCACAGGTGTATATTACTAGTGTTCTTAGAGCATCCACTGTCGTTTTCTAAATTTGCAAAAAAATACATTTTTTAATAAACGAAGCACCACTGTCGTTTGCTAAAAATGCAAATTTAGCCAACGAAGTGAACAGTGAACGTCTAAACTTAGCAATCCGTTTTAGCAATTGCTAATAAATATAAAAGACGATCATCCAATTTTTTATTTTTTTAAAAAATATGGTAGGACGGATGAAGAAGTTCCGTTCCGCCAAATTCTCATCAAAAAATTTTACGAAAATGCTATTGGGTATTTATGAAAATGCCATTAGGTAAATAAAAAAAATCATTTTTTTTTTTTTTTTTTGCAAGGACGGATGATGTTCATCCGTCCAGCAATTTGGTGTCCAAAAAACTTCACATATTGACCAAAATGCCATTAGGTATTTACGGAAACGCCATTTAAGAAATTAAAAAATTCAAAAAAAATCAAAAAAATTTCAAACGGAGGTTGATCATCCGTCTAATTATTATTTTTTAATATTAAAAAAAAATTTGGTGTGAGACGGATGATCTCATTCTTAAAAAAATTTGGTTACTCCTAGATTTAGCAAAAACAATAATGAGACTTTCCGTTTTTTCTCTATTTCTATTCCTAAATATTGAGTTAAGTTTAGAAAACGAAAGTGATGCTCAATAGTACACGTACTAACCCCACTTTAGTTGCTCATGAGGCTTCTCTTGCGACTCGTCAGTATCCTAATTTTGCGACCCTGTTTTTAGATCGTTCGGAGTCCCGGTCAGGCAGTTTACAGCTTCGACCCCATTTTAATGCGGTGAAGCCTTCGAGACTTTCGTATCGGGATAAGAAGCCTGATTTGGGCATTCCATTTGGGGCTTGCCATTCTTGGTTTCGTAGTTCGATTGGGTTAGTGCCCCAATCGACTCGTGGAGTATCCCTCATTTCTCGTCATTCTTTTCTATTTAACTTCAGACCTTTATTTTCACCAGTCTCGCCCAGTCTCCTTTCCCCCTCTAAGAGCCTTAACGAAATTGACACTACCGGGCCTGCCCTTGGCAGGACCTCGCTCCCTCTGGTGGAAGTCATCCCTCCCCCCGCTAAGAGAATTTACAAGAAGAAACTTTATTCTAAATTGCCTTCTCGCGTTAGCGCGCGTTTATTAGCTAAAAAAGTATCTTCAGGATCGGCGCTTCCTCTTGTGCGCATCTGAGTTGTGGCAATTTTCTTTCGCCTCGGAGTCGGCAATCCGGTTTTCTTTGCAGGTTGTGCCTTGTGTTGTTGAGTGTGGCTGTTTGATCTCCCGAATGTTTGGCCTGCCTTTTGGCTGTCTTCCTCAATTTTCGCTCCCATCATCTAGCTTAGTGGTGGCCCTGGCTTCTTGTGCGCTTGCGGTTCTTTGGGTCCTGTGGGTGCTAGCCTGTGTGGGTGTAGCTCCTCCTTCTTGGGGCGGCAGGACGTCTTCCGCCTTTCTGCGTCGTTATTCTTGGGATTCTTCGAGTGTGACGGTCTGCTTTTTGTCTCCTTTTCTTTGATTGCTTTTCAGGGCCGGTAGCTCCGCTCTCGGATAACGGCGTGGTGCTTCTTGCTGTGCTTACACCCTCTGCTTTACTGATGTTTGAGTCTGTTATTGTATTCCTTTTTTGCTCGCTTATTGTATGTCTTACTTGCTCGTTTATTTCTGTTTTACATCTTGTAAAGCAATTGACTATTTGTATTGTTTATTATCTGTTTTATTGATTAATATATATTTTTGATGGCTGGAGCATTTTGGCTCTATCCGATTCATCAAAAAATAGTACACGTACTGTATTTATTAGTAATAGTTTGTACAGAATCACGCTTGCAAATCCAACCCTACAAACCTCATCAAACCGCCCAGATCAATCGAATCGAACAGCTGAAAACGAAGGCCAAAATCGGGAAAATAATAAATTAGCTTGACTCGAACTACTTCCAAGTCAACCCCCGTTCAAACCCCAACACGACCAATTCACCCATTTAGCTGATCGCAACTCCGAAGCAATTTCCCCCACTCTCCCTTCTCTGTAAACCCCCCAATTTCTCCCCAAAAAAATCTCGTGAAACCAGACCCTAATCAAATGGCGTCCTCCTCCGATTCCGACGCCCTCCGCCGCTTCCGCCTCCGCTCCGGCCGCTGCAAACTCCGCACCGATGTCGCCCGGCTCATCAGCATCATCAACAAACCCCTCGCTGACGTCATCCGCGACAACGCCCTCCACTTCCTCCCTCCTCAGTCCCTCCGCCGCCTCCGCTCCGTCTCCGCCTCTTGGAACACCCACATCTCCTCCCCCATCTTCGCCCTCACCCACTCCTACTCCCGCCAATCTCCCTCCGGAATCTTCTCCCCCCTCTCTTCCTCCTCCTCCAAATCAATCTTCTTCCCCAACAGGCCAACCCACTCCCTATTCACCCCCTTCGACGCCACTTCCGACTCCATCCCCGACCCCACCCTCTCCTTCTTGCACCACTCTAGACTCTCCGTCAAGTCCTCGTCAAATGGGCTTGTTCTCGCGTTCTTGAACGATCGAGATTACGTCGTCTGCAACCCTGTAACCGCCGAGTGGGTCCCACTCCCGAAACCCACCATCAACCACGGCGAGAACCCTAATGCGGTGCTGATCTTTAACCCATCCGTTATGAACTGCGGGAGCGAGTTCTTCGTTGTGGCGGCCTTCGAGATTGATTCGGGGATTTTCGGGTTTGATGTGTACTCGTCGGCGACGGGGAAGTGGGAGGCGTCGGAGGAGATTTGTTATGCGGAAGAGATGGTGGTGGGGTCGGGGATATCGGCGTGTGGCGTGGCGGTGTGGCGGACGTCGATGCAGACGGTGGTGGTGTTCGATCCGACGGTGGGGGTTGCTTCTACGGTGGCGTGGCCGATGGGGTATAGTGTGGGGGTGACGTGGCAGTTGGCGGTGGTTATGGGGAGGATTTGCTGTGTGGTGGTGGATGGGGAGTACCTGTCGGTTTTTGCTTTGGGAGCGGGGGATTATACATGGGGCCCACGCAGGGATTACTTGAGGTTGGTGATGGTGGAGGAGGGTAATAGGATGTGGAAGTGGGTGAATGGTGAGGATGAGTGGTGGGAAGAGGTGGATGTGAAATTGGAGGAGAAGGGTGAGGTTTTGATGGGGGGTTTGAGGCCATTGAGATCGCAGAGTGGGAATCTTGAGGTGGTGGTAGTGATCTATGGGACGGTGTATGTGTTGGATTTGGCAGGGAGGAGGGTGAAGCATGTTTGTGATTTACCGGTGGTGGCGATGCTGGAGGAGGAGTTGGTGCTGCATACTAATACGCTTGCTGATGTGCACCCGAAGGATGATAATAGGTTGGCAATGAGCAAGTCGAAATTGATTGCTGCATTGGACCCACAAGACAAATGTATGCAGGCTCAGGGCAAGTTAGTGGTGACTAGGGAGGGTGGTTCGCTGTCGGCAGTTGATAGGCTTGCTGCTGAAAAACCGAATGCAGTTGCTGCTGTGAAACCAATGGATAGTTATATTAAGGCTCAGCTCAAATTGGGGGCGACTTGGAAGGATAGCTTGCTGCCACATGGTACATCGCAGGGCAAGGGCGAGTTGCACGACGATTGAGACTGTTTCTAGCCGGATCTGCACAGTTGGTTTGGTATATTATATGCAATAAACGTTTTCGATGTCTAGGTAGTTTATTATATACAGTGTACTGCTATGTATCTAAGATTTGAGAAATTTAATCCTCTGTGAATTTGCATTTTTCACTATTGTAGTTTAAGACTACTTTTGATAAGTTTTATGATGTGGGTGTATCGGATGCAGTAGCTAATATACCATCTATCTAGTATTTATAACTTGTTAATGTTGCTTTGCTCTTGAATATTCTGTGCTTATTAATTGGTGTAGTTTTGTTATCTTATCATTGATGATGTTTGATTACACTAACCGTTTCTTTGTGTGAAGGGGTATCTGATATATTAAGGCACCAAGCATTATATTTTGTATATGATCTTGTTGTTGGTTGAATTCATGGTATCCTTTCATTATTCGGGATGCATATGCACACACATGTGCAATAGGACTGTGATGCTATTTAGAGAAGACAGATGGCTATGGTGTGCCTACTATACCGTTCCGTCTTCCTTTTGAATGTTTTGAATTTGTAGTTTCTGATAGCTTAATAGAGTAGTAGTGCTATGTATATCCTTAAATATATTTCCAAGTTGCGTTTTCTTTTATTGAAATGAAATACGCCGTCATCTCATGTGGAAAGCAACACTAAGGTAAGGGTAATTCGATTGAAGTGTGAAATTTAGATGGTGTGTATGTATCTGTAACTTGATCTTGCTTGGTTCTTGGATATTTTGTGCTTTATGAACTGGAGTAGATTTGTAGTTTTGTTATCTTCTCATTGAGGGTATTTGGTTTCCAACAGGATTGAAATGGAAATTGAGACTGCGCCCTTGTTCCTGTCAAGAGGTATTTGACATCTATAGATCTCTCTCTCTCTCTTTGTTCAAACCCAATGTTCTTGTTTTGGGTTAGTCGAGCTCTTGTTGATATCAATTTGTATTTGCTTATGTTGTTGGTTGACTAGGTGACATTTCAGGACACGTGTACACCAAATGCTTGAGGAATTGCCTCGCACAAAGATAACAGGAATATGATGTTACTAAGAGAAGCCAGCTTATGAGCTTACAGTGTGCATAGCATTGCTGTTCATCTTCCGTTGGGATTTTTTGATCTCGAAAGGAATACGCGTAATTCTTCAATCTCGATGAACCATGAAGAAGGCTGCATACTATAGTTGAACATTTAACTAAGGTAACATCAAACATGAGATAAATTGTTACTTTTCGGCTTTGCTGTTGACTTTGTTTTCATAAAATTGACAGATGAGTTGAAGAATGTTGGATGAGGTGGAATTATTGGTTTAAATGATAAGTTTCCGTGATGAAAAAGGGATGAGATGAATTTCCATGTAATTAAACAATAAAAAAAGATCATAAGATGAGTTGTTGAGGCTGTTTAATTTTGAAGCAAAATAAAAAGGACAAGGAATAGAGAAAAAGCCTCTTGAACACAAAATTATCAAGAATCAGGGAAATATCTTCTAAATTTAGACAAAATAATAAGAGAAATACCCCAAAGATTAAAAATAGACAATAACAAATAAATCCCTCTACAATGGAGTGGTTGTGGTTGGAGAAGGATGAAGCCATTCGTTAACGCAACTGTCTCTCTTCTCTCCTTCTCCCCCAACCTAAAACAGAGAAAACGAGGGGGGAGAAGAAGCAAGAAGGTACATTTCTCTTTATCGAACCCTTTCAATCGATTAAGTTTACATTCTTCATTCTTCCCCCTCTTTTCTTTTGAACCAGTTTTGAGTAATCTCTGTAAAAGGGCATGGAGATTATTAACTTTCTATACATTTGCTATCTCAAAGGATCGTACTCTTTTATATCGTTAGAATGGTAAAAATTTCATCTTGTTTATATGCCAAATCAAACAACAAAAACAAATAAATAGATAAATAAAAATTGCAGGCTACAGTGGATACTACTGACTTGTCCCTCTATCGTGTGAATGTTTGTAGCTATTGTTGATTGAGCTTTCGCGCGACGCTCCTCCCCATGACTGACAGTTACGGGGAGGGCGAAGCCCGCAAATTGATGGCACCTTTGAATAGAATTGCTCTGTCACCGACTCCATCGGCGGATCCTCCTATTGCATTTGGATTCCTATTTGAAAACAATGTGGATGTTGCTGCTCCCATAAGGCACGTTCCTGCTCAACCTCTACATGGTAGCAAATTGGATGATGTTGCGCCTCCCATAAGGCACATTCCTGCTCAACCTCAAATAGCTGCTGCAGCTGATTCAAGCAATAAGGGAGGCTCACTTTCACCGAATTTGATTCTCATTGGTGGTGCAGCTGGAGGAGTTCTTCTTTTGATCATCATTGGATGCATCATGGCTGCCTGTATTTCTAGAAATAAGAGGAGGAATAGGAAGCCTCAATACTACTTGGATCCTTCGACTAGGAAAGGTATGATCTGAACTATTTTTGGTTATTGACATTAATTGAATTGGATTTGTGGTTTCACTTACAATAATTGACATGATTTTTGTTGTTTAGTTTCATACTATTTTCATTTTGATTCACCGAGTATATGCTTGTGGTTGTAGAGGCATAAAGGGGAGGATGGACAAAAGGAGGAGACCATGATCCAACAAAAATTGATAAAATGTTATGTTATGACCTGATATCCTGACAAAGTTACTCCACAAACTTGTTGAGTTTACAGCGAAAGCCTATCATTATCTCAACTTATGTCTCTCTAGCATGCTATGTAAAAACATTGATTTCTAATTTGGTTTCTTTTATTGATTATTAATGATTTTATGCTGAGTCAGCAATGATCTTCTAACCATCTATTTGAGGGAAACCGTGGACAGAAGCACCCAGCATTTTATTAACCAGAAATTACTAAAACATAACTTGTAGTTTCAGTCATAATTAAAGAAAGAACTAGAGATCCACCAGCAATAAATAGTACAAGGTGTCCAAATGACGAATCTTGCATGAGTCTCGACTTGTTGGCCACGCCAGAAAACTTACCACATACTACATCTTCCTGTAACTTTCTAAGAGAGTTTGAGTAGATACCGCAGATTTGAAGGTGCCTATGTTCAATGAGGATTTCTTCCCAGTAGAATGAGAAACACCACAATATTCACACTCAAGCTAGATTATTTTGACACCCTATTCTCCTACCATTTCTGCAGTTGATTTCTTTTATTGTGATTACAGGAAATGACTATTACATCAATGGAATTCCTCAAAAGTGGGGAAACCAAGATCACACACCTCAAAAGTGGCAACCACCACAGTCCACGTTAATGAGTACAGACATGATCAGTGGCCCTATAGTTCCGGCTATGCCTCCTCCCTCCCCTACTGTTGCCCTAGGATTTAACAAGAGCACCTTCACCTATGAGGAGCTTGTCACTGCCACCGGTAGCTTCTGTCAAGCCAATCTCCTAGGCCAGGGCGGGTTCGGGTACGTGCATAAAGGAGTACTTCCTACTGGCAAGGAGATTGCAGTGAAGTCCTTGAAGTCAGGAAGTGGGCAAGGGGAGAGAGAGTTCCAAGCCGAGGTGGATATCATTAGTCGAGTCCATCACCGACATCTGGTCTCACTTGTTGGGTACTGCATTGCTGGTGAGAAGAGATTGCTTGTCTATGATTTCGTCGCAAACAAGACACTTGAGCACCATCTCTACGGTGAGTTTCTTTATGCAATTTGCTGTAAAATGTGAGAATCAAAATCATGTTTGCATATAACTAGGATAGCTGAAGTAACTAAAACTTTGCCAGAGATGGAATAAACTTAGTTTGCATACTTAACCTCCACGCAGGAGGGGAAAAATATTATTATAAAAAAAAGGGATGAAAGATTTTTTTTTTTTTTTTTTGGGGGGGGGGGGGGGGGGGGGGGGGATGTAACAAATAGATTACATTAAACTTGAGTTTGTTACTTCTAGGTATTTCAATTTTTGGGTGATGTAAATGAAAGCATTTGAACTTTACAAATATTATAGAGACCGAGGTCAAGATAACCTGTGACCTAAAATATCTCTCAAACATTTAGTTATGTAATAACGTTACATCTGTATCCTAGCAAACCTTTTTTTTATTGTTTGACACTTTGACTAGAGTATCCGAACAGACCTTAAAAGTTAGAAAAGGAAGTGAGTTTTCAGCCAGGAAATAGTTGTTGAAAATATTATGAAAATATTTGTGTAGTAGAAATGTAATTGTTACTATGCTGCTTGATGGTAAATAAATAACTTTTATTGAAGCTAATAATATTTTACTGTAGGAAAGGGGGTGACTGGTATGGACTGGCCAACAAGACTGAAGATTGCGTTGGGGTCGGCTAAAGGCCTTGCCTATTTACATGAAGATTGTGAGTATTGATCTTTTCCCAGCTTTCTTTTATTAGTTTTGGCTAACAATGTTGTGTGTTTTTCTAATTCTTGAGTCATTTACATGAAGGTCACCCACGTATTATTCATCGAGATATTAAAGCTGCCAACATCCTTTTGGATATGAAGTTTGAAGCCTTGGTAGTGTCTAACAATCACATCATAGCTATATCTATTTGTTCATTAGTATTCTTTATAGTTATTTGTTCTTTATCTCACGATTGAACAAAGAGTATTGTTATATTTTTCCATATAGCATCTAATTTTTTTTATCTGTAATGTATTTTGTTTATTGTTCGAAATCAATTAGATCACTGAGTAATTAAAGAGATTGATATTAAGAAAACCATATCTATGTACTCTTGTAGCAATTTTATGTTCCCTTTCTTTAAAATTCTCTATTTTCTCATGCAAGAACTTTATCAGGTTGCAGACTTTGGATTGGCGAAGCTGAATTTAGATAATAATACTCATATATCGACTCGCGTAATGGGAACTTTTGGGTAAGTCAACTTTTCTGTAGCAGCTTAATCTTTGTAAAACTCAAATGTGATCAATTACCCTTATTGTTTCTCATGCATTAATTTCAGGTATCTAGCTCCAGAGTATGCATCCAGTGGCAAGCTAACTGAGAAGTCCGATGTCTTCTCTTATGGTGTTATGCTTCTGGAGATAATCACTGGGCGAAGGCCCTATGATAGTAAACGCTACATGGATGACAGCTTGGTGGATTGGGTTAGTTTGATGCTATCATCTCTACTTCCGATATTATAACTCTCTAGTTAATAGTTTGTGTAGGAAGCTGATGCCATCCCATTGTGTATGGAGCCTATAATTGGCTGGGAACATGTAGCACATGCTTTCGTTTATGAGCACACACTGGTAACCTTATCCCAACGTGTGTGTGTGGAATTGATAATACATGCGCAGTGCATGTGGAAATCAATCCAGTCATTATTATGTAAGGAAGTTTTCAGTAGCATCCATGAACGTAACTTGGTTTTGTTAACAGGCGAGACCAGTTTTATCGCACGCGTTGTCTGATGGGAATTATGACGAGCTGGTGGATCCCAGGCTTAATGGAAACTATGACCCAGTTGAGATGGCACGCATGGTGGCTTGTGCTGCTGCGTCAGTTCGACACTCTGCAAGGAGGCGCCCAAAGATGAGCCAGGTATTAAGGGTTTTGGATCCTTCCTACTATTCCATCTTACTTTTGCCTTTCTTGTTACTCCTTTCAATAGAAGTATTTATAAATTTTTAAACTGAAATCTATCTTACTGATAAAATGATAATAAGATGTTTTGGATAATAACAAATTTGATATCGTGAGTCTAAAGATAAAGAAAGGAGAACACCAAACATTTCAGTACTCCAAATCCGGATGTTAAACCGAGAAATGGGTGACATATATAAGATGGTGATGAATTTTCTTAGATTTTCAATAAGATGACTTTCTTTGTTGTTGGAAGGGTAATGATAAGGACTGTGATTGACTCAGTAATGGGAATTCACTGCCCATATATTTTCATTTGCATAGGTGTAACAGCTTCTTTTTTTCAAATGTAAAAGTAGGAATACCCACATTGTTCCCATGAATAATTCACAAAATTTTCAAGAACAAAAAATTGAGGACTACTGTTGAATCATCTCTCCTTAGTCAAGCATTAGTATCTTTATATATATATATATATATATAGAAAAAATCTGCTACATTTTTTTCTCGCTTTCTCCACTTCTATTATTGTCCTCTCATAAGATATGTACTCATAATTAAGATGGTTCCTCTTGTTCTCTAGGAACAAGTTCCTAATCGTCTTCTACTTGTTGAGCTATTCTTTTCGCTAATTAAATTTATGTTCCCTTATCAAAGCTTTACCAAATGATTTATTTCCATTTTGTTCACATAAATTATCTTATTCGGGCAACTATGTTATCTCGTCTAAGGGAACTCATATCTATATAATAAAACACAAAGAAAGCTATGAAGTGGCTCTCCTTCAATCCCCCCAAAATCAAAGGCCCAGATCTAACCTTACAAAACACATTCCCCCCCCCCCCCCCCAAAGTTTCCCCCCAAAACAACTCATTTATTTATTTAATTATTTCTCTCTCTCTCTCTCTCTCTCTCTCTATATATATATATATATATATATATATGGGTAAAAGGGATATGAGCAACTTGCTCATTTAGTAAATGAGCAAGTGATTATGTGGCATGCATGTGATACATTGGACAACTAACCTTTTTAAGGACTTTCCAATCACATGCATGCCACATCATCAATTGCTTATTTACTAAATGAGCAAGTTGCTCATACCCCTTTTTCCCTATATATATATACTAGGTTTGCCCGTTGTCACGTGCCTACGGCACGTCTTCGGAACGGTGCACCTTATTTGATTATATAAAATAATTTCGGAGGTCCAGCAAATTAATTGAAGTAGCAAACATAGAGCAAAAAACATATTATATGATTTTTTTGAATCTTTTTGAATTATTTTTAAAGTTTTTAAATTTTTAAATTTTTTAATAATTTAAAATTTTTATTTTCTTAATTTTTTTGAATAGAAGAGGGAGGGAGAGAGAAAAAAAATTAAAATAAATATAGGGGTTGTTTTGGGTGGGAGATTTGAATTTGAGTTTTGGGGGAAACTTTTGGGGGGAAAATATGTTTTGTAAAATAAGATCCGAGCCTTTGATTTTTGGGGGGATTGATGGAGAGCCACTTGATAGCTTTCTTTGTGTTTTATTATATAGATTTAGAAACATGGACTTTAATTTATAACTAATTATTGTCATACCCGTTTACAATATTTTTTTTTATTATTGTCATACTATTCAAACTTGAGCTACATAATTGTTGATTTACTGTTTACAAGGTTTTTCATATGTTGTATCGTTCTGAAGACGTGTCGTAGGCACGTGCCCACGGGCAAATCTAGTTTATCTATAAAGTATACAACTATTAAATGCCAAATAAGCTAGATAACCATTTCATGTGTGATATATAACAAATGAATGCATAACAGATTGTCCGCGCATTGGCTGGTGATTTATCACTTGAAGATTTGAATGAGGGGATGAGGCCTGGCCAAAGTATGCTCTACGGTTCAGGCTCGGACTATGAGGACATGCATGGCTCAAACAGGAGGAGAAGTATGAAAAAAGTTACACTCGGTAGTCCTGATTTCAGTGATGAATTTAGTGACCAATTTAGCGACACAATGGGTGATTTTAATCACCACCGTGTTGCTACATTGGGCACTGATGGGATGTTCTCAGAGGACCTGAATCCGGTTGGAAACCAGAGGTATGGAGCTCTTTCACCATATTGAAGAAGACAGAAAGCAATAAATACTCTGAGAAGACAAGCGAAAACTAAGAGCAAGTGGGGCTTCAACTGCTTCTACATCTCCTTTCAAGTGATGGGTTTGATGATTCTTCCAAGAGACTTTCTGTCATGTTAACATTCGACTATGGAGGTAGAGATGGTTGGACTTTGGCTATTTGCTGAACAAATGACCGAGAAAATACCTTTTCCTTTTTTTCAAAAGAAAAGTATATACATTTTTTCGCTGAGAAAAAAAACAGAGTTTGATTGTACAGCAGTTTCATGTTTTCTCCAGCTGTGTATATTCTGTGTCAGTTTGCGCATGTTTGTATATAAAGGTTCATTTTGAGGATTCATTGCCGTTGTTTCTGTCCGTGAAACTATTATGTTCTGAATTGTTTTTAATTAAGCAACGGCTTGGAGGTCTCATTGGCTTTGTTGGGCACACAAGTTTGTTTAAGTATTCTATTTTCCAGCAAAGTTTCTAGATTTTTTATTTTTTTTTGAGGAAAAAATTTCTACAATTTTTATTTATTCACAACGCAGATGGCTGTTGCAGCAGTCATATCCCATGCCTTGCGAGTAACACTAACACTTTAAAAGTTTTTATATATGAAGAAATAGCACTCCCACCATCTTATTATATACTATTTATATACTACAAGACTCGGTATGTCTTGACAATCCTAACATTAAATAGATAAATGCTCTCCATGGCTCTTAGAGCATCTGTAGTCGTTTTTTCATATTTGACATTTTGAAATAGGAATTTTGACTTTGTGATGTGGTCGAGAATTTTTTTTGTTTAAAATGACGGTAGATGATCTAGCGTCTCGTTTAAAATTTATGACTTTTTTTAATGTACAGACATTTCCAACCTGTCTGTCTTTCTAAGAGGGACAGATCCTAATTAATAGATGGATTAGAGCATCTGTAGTCGTTCATGCCAAATTTTGGCTAAATAGCAAATAGCAAATAGGAAAAAGAGAATGTCGCTGCAGTCGTTCGATGCTAAAAAATAGCCAAACGAGTGATTATTATTCGTCCATGTAGATTGACGAACTATAATCGTCCGTCCCTTAAATTTTTTTTTTTTTTAAATTTTTTTTTTTTTTTTTTACACTAAAAGACAAAAAAAAAAAAAAAAAAAAAAAAATGTGAACAGTAGACGGACGGGGCATTATACCCCGTCTCATCAAATTGACATACCATAATCGTCCGTCCCTTTAATTTTTTTTAATTTTTTTTAATTTTTTTTTTTCTTTTGCACTAAAGGACAAAAAAAAAAAAAAAAAAAAAAAAAAAAAAAGTGAACAGTAGACGGACGGGGCATTATACCCCGTCTCATCAAATTGACATACCATAATCGTCCGTCCCTTTCTTTTTTTTAAATTTTTTTTTTTTTTTTTTTTTTTTTTTTTTTGTGCACTAAAGGACAAAAAAAAAAAAAAAAAAAAAAAAAGAACAGTACACGGACGGTGCATTATACCCCGTCTACTCAAATTGACAGACTATAATCGTCCGTCCCATTTTAATTTTTTTAATATTTTTTTTTTTTTAAAAGCACTAAACGAAAAAAAAAACCAAAAAAAAATTTGGAAAAATACCTAGGACGAGTGATTATTGTTCGTCCGTTGAGATTGACGAACTATAATCGTCCGTCCCTTTTTTTTTTTAATTTAATCCTACGACACGAAGGATTATCATTCGTGTATTCTGACGGACGAACGAAAATGATTCGTCTGCTATATTTGGCATTTGGCCAAACCATCTGCTATATTTGGCCCGCTACAGTACCTCGTACACCCAAATTTTGGGTTTTTAGCCGACGACTGCAGCATGTTTTTTTAAAAATTTTCCAAATTTTGGGTTTATACACAACGACTACAGATGCTCTTACAAAGAAAAAAAGATTGATCCTTCTTTAGTTGCATGCATGGTCCCTATTTACTTGACTCTTGCCAGTTTCACTTGCAATGCAGGTTGGTACAAAAACAAATGCGGACAGTATTTTATAATAACAATTTCATAGCCCAATATTTTCTCTCGGTCGTTTTGTGATACATTATACAAGACTAGGCTAAGCCACCTTTCAGCAAGCACACACTCTAACAATAATTCCATACTAATGGATGATGTAAGCAGAGATTATATTTCTGACCTTTTGCTCACTAGGTAGAAGGTTTACTATTTGATCATGGTGGCACTTGCTGGTACCAAATATAACTAACTTGTACTTTATAGAAATTAATTGATGGATCATTTGAGTTTTCTACAAATCAAATTCTTATAAACCAACTCTTTCTTTTTTGTAAGAGAGTATCAAATCAAAGTTAAAACACCGGTTTTAGAAAACTACTTAATTAATCATACAAATAATCTGCTCGTGCATCACACGTCCTAATATATATTTTTTAAAAGTAAATACTAAGATATAATCTGGCATCATCACATACTCTTTACAAATTACTTCTAATGACATCAATTTTTTATTTTATATGAGTGTCACTTTTGTAAAAAAATAATTATGTCGTAAATCAATTTGAACTTTGAAGGTATTATGATAACTAACAGCAGCTAAGTAAATGAATGATTAGTATAATGCTCATTTAAAAATAAATAATTGAGATTAGATAGTTGTTGAATGGTTGTCTACAAATAACAGATTGTCTACAAATGACAACCGCAACTCTTCTATTATGACATTGGAGATGAGAGATACTTTCTCAAATTATCAAATTCTTCAAACTAATGTATATTATACCATTTTATTTGATTATATTTTTTGTTGGAAAACAAGCCATTTTATACATATTTTTTTGAGAAAAAAATTCTTTAGTAACTTTTGATAGTTAAAATATTGATTTGAAGATCCTTGTTAATAAATAATTTTCATGTTTGTGTTTTACTTTTAGAATTTGTCATTATTTAATTCTGATCTAAAATGAATAATGAATTTATATTAAAATATTTAATTTTACAGAACTATAGGTTTTTAAAAAAAATAAAAATAAAACGGCAATGATTTTTTTATGGAGGAATTTTTGTATGAAAGAAGACTAGCTTTACTTTTATACTAGTAATTTACATGTGCGGTGCACGACTTTATAAATATATATATTTAAAAAAAAAATTCAGACGTTATCTAACATCGAATCTAAACCCTCCTTTATATTAATTATGCATGTGTATTACACATGCTTGTTTGGTTACAAATAAAATTTATTTGGTGATAAACTCTCTCATTAAAATAGTAGAGACAGAGATGACAAAAATATATATTTTTTCGATTGAATAACATTTACATATTAAAAAAAATTCATAAATTATATTTCATGTAAATTTTGTATTCTTTTATTGGGCCCCCACCACTAATCATGGCTCCGCCCTGTTTAGCGTGATCACAAACTACTTTAGAAACTATGCCCGAACAATCCAAATTGATTGTATCAAATCATCATAGACTCTCCGATGTCTCGGCGCGGGTGTAAATGTATAAATCATGAAAAACAGAAAATAAAATGAAGGCCAATCGAGGGGTCCTAAATAAATTTATCCCTCATCAAATAAATATAGCCATAGCTGTAACAAAAACGAACAGTGCACTCGAAAAACGAACGAAACCCCGGAAGCCCTCTCCCTCTCTCTCTCCAAATTCCTCTGATCTCTTCGATCCCGCGATTCCAAGATGGCTCAGCCTCTGATCAAGAAAGACGACGATCAAGACGAAGAAGGTTAGCAGATCTTTCGTCTTTTGACCTAGTTTGATTTGTTCATCAGTCGATTCGGATCTAGGTCTGTTAGTTTTCGATCTGAAGCTGCGAATCTAGATCCATTTCTTGGAATCTTTTTCAAATTTTTGGGTTGGTTTGACTGTTAATCGTGTGAAATGTAGAATCTAGTTGTTTAGATCTGGATTGAATTTGGAGGGATTAGTTAATGGATCTGTTGATTTGGAGTAATTGGATGAATTGTTGTTAATCTGTCCTTTTTTTTGCAGCAGATTACTCTCCATTTCTTGGAATCGAGAAGGGCGCGGTTCTTCAAGAGGCTAGAGTTTTCAATGATCCTTCTCTCAATGCGAGGAGATGCTCTCAGGTTTGTTGTAGTAATTTGTGTGATCTGAGAATATATTTTGGTTGTGTTTTTGAATCGCTTGTTTGTTTGCTTCAGGTCATCACCAAATTGCTGTATTTGCTCAATCAAGGAGAATCATTCACCAAGGTATTTCAATGTATTTCGTTAGATTTTTGGATATGCTGTTATGGTAACCGGCAATAATTTTAAGAGGTAGAGGAGCTCATACCGTAGTTTGCATACCGTTATGTTACTCCAAATTTTAATTAGATATATATTTTATGCATGTGTCTTGTTTCGAAGTTAAGGTAAGGAGAGAAAATGAGAAAGTGAGTGGAAGCACAAAAAAAATGTGAACTTTGGAAGTGAAATAATGCGAGGTATATCAGTTTTATAACAAATTTGGCTTTGTTTGGATGCGGAAGTAAGGTAAGACAGTCAGAATTACTTGGATGTATCCAATATCCTCTTGTAGTCTAGTTATCTACTTTATGGTCCATTTAGGGACTCTTTTTGGACATGAATTATCTGTAGGATGTTAAGTTTTCCATTAAGTTGAGATACTTGACTGTAGCTAGACTCCCAAAAGACAAAAGTTATTTCTCCCTACAGGTATTTTTTAAATGTAGGTAGAGGGATGCTACCTATAAGTTTCATACTCAACCTCCACTTAAGGGGGTTGTCGTTGCATTGTAACTAGTTACATTTTCTGACTAGAATCTTTGAAATGGTTTAGTTGCAAAATCGGGAGGATGTAACCGATTTTCAACCAGAATCCTCGAAATGGTCTAGTTACATTGTCGGGGAGGACACAACTAAAAAGGTTTGGCAAACTACTTACAACTTTCCCCTTAGATGTAACTATCCACTTGTAGTGGGTTTTGGCTGCAATGGGCTGCATGCAATACAATTATAATTTATAAGTACAAGTGCAACAACACAACCAAACACCCGCATGAAGGATACCTATAGGTATTAAACATTGTTCCGCACAGGGATTTTGAGATAGGATAACTAGATATATCAAAAAAAGAGTACTAGAGGTATATAAAAAAAAGTACTGCTAAGTAGAGGTAAGTAGGAACTGGAAAACAAAAATTACAGATTCACTAGACGACAATATACCCATCCTTAATCAAGGAGAAATTGTCAAAAGAGCCTGTAAATTATTCTCTGCTTGCATAATCTCTCGTGTGGTTGCCGCTACCCATGGATTTTTTATTGATAAATTTATAGGTGGAAGCCACAGAAGTTTTCTTTGCTGTAACCAAGTTGTTCCAGTCTAAGGATACATCGCTAAGGAGAATGGTTTATTTGATGATTAAAGAGCTGTCACCTTCGGCTGATGAGGTAAGAACAGTAAAGTCGCTAACATGTTTAAATCATTATCTATGTTTAACGATTGGGTTTTTTGTTACTTATTATTCCTTTGCTTGTGGAAGGTTATTATTGTAACAAGTTCATTGATGAAAGATATGAATAGCAAGACAGACATGTACAGAGCCAACGCTATTAGGGTTCTCTGTAGAATTACTGATGGGACACTTCTTACCCAAATTGAGAGATACTTGAAGCAAGCTATCGTTGATAAGAACCCTGTTGTTGCTAGTGCTGCACTTGTTAGTGGTGTTCACTTGCTCCAGGTACCATCACATGCTTGATGTTTTGGGAGTGATGGATTTTGTGTTTGGTGAACAAATTTTGCTAATTGGGCTGCTTTGAACAGACAAATCCGGAGATTGTGAAAAGGTGGAGTAACGAGGTACAAGAAGCTGTTCAGTCAAGAGCTGCTCTTGTGCAGTTTCATGCACTTGCTCTTCTTCACCAGGTGAGAAAGAATTCTTTCACTAGTAACCTGACCAACTTGTGGAAAAAAAACATGGTTAATTTTTTCAAACTTAAGGAGTTCAATATCATATTTTGTTTTAAATAATCCTAATAAGCTTCATGTTAAAAGATATAAAAGCACACTCCTGGATCTTTTTATCATATTGCCAGTAAAACTCTTACAATCGATTATAGGTGCGGATATTTATACGTGTTTTTTAAATGGATTTAGCATCTTAAGGGATTTGTTATTAAATTTGTTACATTTAGTGATAACTTAGATGAATTGTTTTCTTTTTTCTCTTTTGCTGAATTATCATAAAGCCTTTATCCCAAATTTTTGGGTTGGCCACATGTATCCTTGTCCTCCGCACAACTCTATTGAGAGCCACCTCTTTCACACTTTCAAAATCCCTATTAATAGTTTTAATTGAAGTTTGTTTTGGTTTTGGTCCAACCGACGGATCAACAACCATAGCAATCAACAACCATAGCTGCATGGAGTATGGTATGGTTTTGGTCGAACCGACGGATCAACAACCATAGCGATCAACAACCATAGCTGCATGGAGTACGGTAGAATTCCCCGGTACGGTCATTCGGGTAGTCCCTCCGAGGACGACTCCCGTACAATTCCAACAGTTCTCGATACATAACATAGAAATCACACTTGGAAAGGGTGAACAATTCGCTAGAGCAGCGCCTGCTGTAGCGAAGCTGATCGCAAAAGAGGGAAAATCCCCTATTTGCTCCCTGAGTTATACCATAACAATTTTCCTAATTAGGTTGGTACCGTTGGTTACCGGTCTTTGTTATATGTGTCCAAACCACCTCATTTGTTTCTCCCACAATCTTCAGATGGGGAAACCTCTACTTTCTTCCGTACGCATTCATTTCATTACTGAATTATCAATCATTTACAGATCCTGTAATGTTTTCTTTTTGAAAAGCATCCTTAGTATTTCTAACGAAAAAGCTATGTAAAAAATGCAGATATAGTAAATTTGATAAATATTTGAATAGAGATGGAATAGAGGAGAATCCAAAGATTAATCTTGTTGTCCACTTAATTGTTTCTCTAAATTGAACTCAACTTTCCACATGCCATTGCCAGGTGACTTCACATAGGTCCTAAACTAAGAAATTTTGTATATTCAGTAAATGTTTGTCTGGTTGGTTGGGGGGTTGGGGTTGTTTTCTAAAGGATGAATAATCTAGGAAGATATAGAAAAATAGTGAAGCAACGTGAGGTGTTACATAATTTACTCTTTCTATATATCTCTCTGTATGAGTTATTGAGTGGATGATCCATTCTATTCAACTTAATCTACACCACAAATAATATAAAGAATGAAAGACCAATAGTTTTTTTTTTGTTTTGAAACTTTTTACTCACGAATCAAGTGAATTATAGTATGCTAGTCAATTGAAGCCTAAACGATTAATGAATAACCAGAAGTTTAGACTATTTCTTTTTGTCATAGTGTCAAAACCAGCTAATATCAAGCCATATAAACAGTACTGGCTTATGTATCTACCTACCTGAGCCGTTATACACCCCACACAATTTGCTTTTGGCGCTATATCATCTCCACATTAAGAGTATTGACTCATGTTGTTATATTATACTCTTCCTAAGAATGTCTCCCCTAGTTATTTAGATCATTAGATGGTTTTGATTCACTCTAGGAACAAAGCAAGATAAATGCCAGATTATTTTGCCACTTGATATTCTTATTATGACATAGATTAAGCACCCTTTTGGTTTGTTTATTGCAATTTTGAGTAGTCTATCCATGCATTGTTGTTACCGTATGATAGCAAATAACATGCGTAATGCATATTTTAATTTCTTATCCATAATTTTATTTTATCCAAGATAAGAGTTATTTTGAAGTTAACATTAACATTAATACACTAAAAAGTGGTTATAACCAAACAAATAACGAAAAAGAATAATGTTCAAATTTATGTAATATGTCTATATATTTTCTATCTTCAATTTAGTTTCAGTCTACACACTGAGAGTATATCATCGTTTTATCCCTATTGTGGTATTATCGGATGCTTATATAATACTATGATTAGTCAAGTCTTGTTCATGCAATTCTCATTTCTGGTGGAACTTCACTTAAAACATTATCTCGGTCATTTATGATTGTGTATGAGTTAATTGACTTATTTGCAATTTTCCATAATTGGCATTTCCCCAATTCTCATTAACTTGATAAAATTTCCTTTGTTGGACAAATTTGATGGAATCCAAAAGGAATACTCCTTAACTGGTGCCTTGTATTGTAGTATAGATGAATGTTGCTATGTACATCATGTTTAGATATCCTTGTGATGTTTGGTGTATTTTATGTTTGTGTCATAAATTAGAATGACCACATGCAGTTGAGAAAAGTTTTTAGATTATACTGTTTGTAGATAAGCAGCTACAATCGGTTTTCGGAACTAATCGGTCTAGGTCCGATTACTTATTAATCTGCGATTTTTCCGATTATTGACCTAGACTGATTACCGATTATGCCGGTTAATTCGGATTTTAACTGCTTAGGTTTATAGTAGTATTAGATTGCAGTAAAAATTATCTGACCTCCAAAGGATCCATGAGAAATAGTTGTATAGTTCTATTGGTTTAGTGTATTTATATGTTTTTTGTTTTAGAGGGAATATTACACTGACAGCAGTTTATTTGCAACTTCAGATTCGGCAGAATGATCGTTTGGCTGTGAGCAAGCTTGTTACCAGCTTGACAAGAGGAACTGTTCGCTCACCTTTAGCTCAGTGCCTTTTGATTAGATACACCAGCCAGGTACTTCTTACTGGCCCGTATCATAATTTGTGTATATTAAGTGCACAGTAAATTTATAAAGTCTGTCATCAGGTGATTAGAGAATCTAGTACGAACACACAACCTGGAGAGCGTCCTTTCTTTGATTATCTCGAAGCTTGCCTACGTCATAAAGCGGATATGGTGATATTTGAAGCTGCTAGAGCAATTACAGAAATGAGCGGCGTGACCAGTAGAGAGCTGACTCCTGCAATTACAGTTCTGCAATTATTTTTGAGCTCCTCTAAGCCAGTACTTCGGTTTGCTGCTGTTCGTACACTAAATAAGGTCTGTATTATCCTGTAACTGAAGCTAGGGCCTCCATTTTCCCACTTGTAACTAACTTTCTTGAAGAAGTAATTCATTTTGTCAATTCTTTGTTAGAATTTCCTTTGATTATTTTGTAAATTGGGTCATGTTAGATTGAAATAGCTATGATCATTTACTCTTATTCGTGCAAAACTATTTGTTATTATTTTTTTCAAATCAAAATTGCAAGTGGTTATGTGTTGCCATGGGTGGAATGGAGAATAGGTTATATTGGGACCGTAGGTTTCCATTTTCGTAGGTAATCCTGATAATTTTTTATGATTTTTTTTTCATTATATTAACCAATATAGTTAATCTGGGAACTGGTATGTACCTTTTCTACCAACAATAAATCCATGCGACGGCCTAAGGTTGTCTTGTTCAGTTTGGGTTGAGAGGGAATTTGGAAGGTTTTAATCGCAATACACTTGATGCTAGTGGTAGCTACTGATCACAGTGAAGTGCATGTAGAGAGGATTGCTCAAAGAAGGTTCAGAAGATATATAGCATCTTGGTAGTATTAGGGTAGGCATCTATTTTTTTCTGAGCCAACTGGAATCATCTATTAGTACCCATTTGTTCTCAGTGGAATTGTAAAATTTACTCACTATCTCAAGCCATATACTTTTGTTCCCATCTATTATGTGGTTGAAATGATTATTTGCCAATTCCTATGTTTTCTCGTGTTCTTTTATTTATGTGACATTTGGAGTTTGGAACAAGTTGTTTGTTCAGTATACACTTTTATAAAAATGTTTTTATGTGGTTTTCAGGTTGCTATGACCCATCCTCTGGCAGTTACCAATTGCAATATAGACATGGAAAGTTTAATTTCTGACCAGAACAGGAGCATTGCTACTCTTGCCATTACTACCCTCCTGAAAACAGGCAACGAATCAAGTGTAGATCGTTTAATGAAACAAATTACTAGCTTTATGTCAGATATTGCTGATGAATTTAAGATTGTTGTTGTGGAAGCTATAAGATCTTTGTGCCTGAAGTTTCCTCTCAAATATCGGTCAATGTAAGTGAACTTAATCCATAATGCATTTTGAAGTTTTGGTTATATAAGATCGTTTTATTTCTACGCAATTATCTCTATGTAACTGTTCTCCAGGATGAACTTCTTGAGCAACATTCTTAGAGAAGAAGGTGGTTTTGATTATAAAAAAGCTATCGTTGATTCCATAGTTATCCTTATCAGAGAAATACCAGATGCCAAAGAAAATGGATTGTTTCATCTCTGTGAATTTATTGAAGATTGTGAATTCACATATCTTTCAACTCAGGTAACCATTTTTTCACATATCTTTCATGATTGACTGCTTGATAATTTCATGTGAATAAATGCTTAAGTTTACTGAATCCTTTTCAATTGAGCAATTTTTGATTAGTATCCTTTGCATATTCTCTTAACAGTTTTTTTTATCAATAATGAAGACCTTAGAAGTTGGAAAGAATTTTGGTTCTTTCCAGATGGCATAGTATCTAGTTTTTGGATTAGAAGCAAATGTGGGGCCAGTCTCGTTCTTCTCTTATTTTTCCTCCTTTTAAGTTTCATCCCATTTATTAGCTATTTCTCCTCTCCTATTGTGACAACTGCAGCTCGTCTTCCCTATTTAATCAATTTACATGATTTTCCTTTGTGGCCCACGGACCATTCTCTATTTTCTGAAATCAGATTCTTATCGGTCAATCTTGTCTAAACTCTAGAGTATCTCTCTGTTTGATTCTCTACTTATTTCCATTGCTAGTATACTCTGGTGAGGGCCTATGGTGGTCATTACTAACAGAGAAATGCATGTCCAGAGGGGATGGAAGTTGTGTGTAGCAGCGTGGAGAAGGAATATCTTTGCTTGAGATCCTAAGGTAATCTAATTTGGGAGTTGAGTCAAGCCCATGATGCTGCACTATCTAAGAATTGTAGTTTATTAGGAAATGTTGAGGTCGAGACTTCTCAGGATGTTGATAATGCGGGCACCTGAAAATTGTAGACTTACACAACAGTGTGTATTAGTGCATGGAGAGGAAAGCTTGGCTATATAGGAAGGAGATGGGGATGAAAGAAAAAGGTTCAAAGATTTATCGCCTCACCGGCTACCTTATCATTTTCTGGTTGCCAACTTGCCATCAGTGTGTGATATCATATCCTTAATTTGCCCCAATGTATGATGGATAGGTTGGTAGATACCTTTGCAGTTGAAGTTTGAGGAATGTATGTATTGCTGGTTGTGATTGATGTACAATGATGGAATTTTTTTACTGGTGGAGAGGCGAGCAATAGTCAGCGGTTGTTGATCCAAATAGTAGACATACTTGTTCAGGATTTGGATATGAAAAGTCCCATGCATTACTAAGTATGGATGAAAATATTTATAAACGAAAATTTTCTGAATCATGATCAATGGACTTTGTATTTATGAACACTAGATTGCTTTAATCCTTGGGAGGTTAAAAGTTAGTTTTCACGTATACACAAAGTGATACACGCAATGGGGCGGACCATGCTGTTCATCATGAGTTTCATACATATTTTCGATGAGGCATTATTTTATTTGGATATCTTTTAAAGCCTGGATGGAGCGTTTTTTTATATTCATCTATCATTTTGTGATATCCAATACACAGTATATTTCATTCAGAAGTATAGACTAGGACATGTTAGGTACTGTGTGGCTCATCCGTTGGCATGGCCAACCATTTTTCTTCATCCCACATGAAGACACGTTAAATATTATAAAATCTACTTTATCAACGTTTTCAGTATAATTTCAAATTTATAATTTGATTGTGTGTGTGTGTGTGTGTGTGTGTATTTAGACTAATTTGGTCATTCTAAACAATGTGAACGGTTCGGATCGCTGATACGATGGCCAGGATGGTTGTTTGCACACGTTTGCAAACAGTAGGGCATTTGCAATGGAACATCTTCCATATATATTTAGTCTAAATATGTAAAATCAAGTCATTTGAAATTCATTTGTCCATCCATCATGTCATTATAAAAAATAACAAAATTCAGCCATAGAATATTGTAACACTTCAATGCAGGACAAACAAATCTCAAATAAATTGATTTTACATATTTAGACTAATTTAGACGTGTAGATGAATGTGAACGGTTCGGATCGCCGATATGATGGCGAGGATGGCCGTTTGCACGCAAACGGTGGGTGTTTGCTATGGATTGAATCTTAAGAGTAATGTCTGATTCAGATAGTTAATGGTGGGGTTAGTGGCATTTCCTTAGTTAAGTCTAGGCAGAAGGATTTATAGACATCTTGTAAGGGTATTGGTGGGCTGGGGATGGGCGGTGTCTTGGGGGCTTGGGGTTTGGAGTGCAGAACACGTTATTTTCTTTGGAAAAGCATCCAGTTAGAATTAAATCGTGCAACTTGTGTTGAAATATTTATCATTTACGACTTATGTTAGTTGTATCACATTATAGTAGTATTGAGAGAGAAACATGTGATAAACCGAGCAGAATGGAAAACCAGGATTCATGTAGCCGACCCCAACTAGTTGGGAAAAAAGGCTTTGTTGTTGTTGTTGTTGTTGTTGTTGAGAGAGGAACATGTGAAGCTTATAAAAAATTCACAAGGATAGGCTCCCTTTATTGATCTCTACTATTTATTGATAAATAAGGAGAGACTTGCACAAAACAAGAAGACTGTTTGATTTAGCTCACAATTCTTTTTTGCAAAGGTGGTAACAACCTCAGCGACATTTGATTTACTGCTTCGTCTCTGGCTATTATCTTTCTATTACCTTTCAGATTAAATACATGGAAAATTAAGTCCCTGATTGGCTGATTCGTTGACAACTTTTCCTTTCTGACTTTGTAGATACTTCACTTTCTGGGGAATGAAGGACCAAAGACATCAGACCCCAGCAAATATATTAGATACATATATAACCGAGTTATACTTGAAAATGCAACAATACGAGCTAGTGCTGTAAGTACCCTAGCAAAGTTTGGTGCGTTGGTTGACTCATTGAAGGTATTTCACACACCATGTACATGGGCTTTGCTAGTCTATTTCTCTTTTAAGACAGCTACTTGTTTCGGTTCCAGTTAGTTATTTTATAACATTACAACTGTGATCAACTTACTAATATTGAAGAATTGGATTTCTTTCAGCCTCGTATATTTGTTCTTCTAAGGCGCTGCTTATTTGATATCGATGACGAGGTAGGCACATATTTCACATTTTCTATTGTCGCCTCTTAATCTCTTTTGACTAATGAGTGTACGCCATGAATTATGTGGAGAACTTCAAACAACTCACTATGTTCTTGTCCTCCTTTAACTACATTATTACTTAAAAGAAAATCATTTATATTGCTGGTAGAACTCATCACTCAACCCCTTAAATGTTGGAAAATCTTTTAACATTTCTTGATGTTACAACTTTAGCCTTTCCTTGTTGTATAATGGTCAGCCATGGTGTAGTCATCACATATACCTTAAGAATTCATTTTTCTTAGGTGAAATTATGTGATTGGATGCTTTTTTTTCTTTTTAACCTCCTATATACAGGTTCGTGACCGGGCAACACTTTATCTCAATACCTTAGGAGGTGATGGTACCGTTGTAGAAACTGAAGCTGACGTTAAAGAGTTCCTTTTTGGCTCATTGGATGTGCCGCTAGTCAACTTGGAGAGAAGTTTACGCAATTATGTAGGTATTAATTGAATCTGTGATATATGAATTATGCCATTACCTCACTTCTATTTTATGCAAATAACAGGAGGCTTCTGAGGAACCTTTTGATATATCTACTGTTCCAAGGGAAGTCAAGTCACAGCCTCTTGCTGAGAAAAAGGCTCCTGGGAAAAAGCCTACTGGTTTGGGGGCTCCTATCAGTACTCCTACATCAGCTGTGGATGCATATGAAAAGCTACTCTCATCCATTCCTGAATTCTCCAGCTTTGGCAAACTCTTCAAGGTTTTCATTTTATGTTCCTAACAATTGTTGAGGGGTGCACTCAGAGCGAATATGAGTGTTAAAGTACCCATATTTGTTTTCCTCTTGCGGATACGAATATGGTATGAATATAGATATGCTCGGACACTTAACTGAATAACCATATTTGATATAAACAAAATGAACTTTGGATATTGGTAAAGATAATATCAAAAACTAATATTTAGTGAGAAAATGCGGTAAATTTTCTGTTCCATTTTTAAACACAAATTACTTTTTTAAAAAAGTTGCACTAAGTATTTAATATATCAGTACAAAATGTGATGTTTAATTTAATCTTTCTGTTGTATAGAAAGTTCTCGTATATGTGGATACATGTGGATACATTTTAGGTTATTCAAATATCTACTGGATATGTCAGTTTCCGTATCCATATCTATGTAGATGGATGTCCGAATCCATAGTAGTCATGATATCAATATTGTCACAAAATTAGATTCAGATAGCAATGTTGAAAATAGCGATAGCGTAAGTGTAGTGCTCAATCCACCAATAGCGCAAAGCGTAAATAACTTAACCGTAACGCATAGCGTATGCTATGAAGGTTTTTTTTTAAAAATTTAAAAATTAAGATTAATTATCCCAAAAATCTAAGTTCTAAATAATTTATCAAAATTAAAATAAATAAATTTGAAGGCTAAAAATTGCTAAATGTTCACCAAAATGAGACTTCAATGTTCAATAATCAAGACTTCAAGTTACAAAGCCTGAGAACACTCGTAAACGTGAATATAAATTGAAAGTACCAAGTGAATGAGTAGATTAGCCTGACTCAAATTTATTACCCCTAATTCAAACTTCAAAAATAAAAATTAAGAAATTGAAATCTAAAGGATCAACTACAAAGAGAAAGCATGAAGAATTGGAAAAGGAGAAAGAGAATAAGAGAAACCTTAATAGTTGAGTTGCTAGATGGAATTTAAAAAAAAAAACAGGAAGATATACTGTCAAATGCGTTGGTAACAGAGCCATATTCGCCGGAGACTAGAGTCTTCGCCACTACTTGAAGAAATTGGAGTCCTCACACGGATTGGGTGTCGAACTCGTAAGAAAACATGATAAAAGAGGGAAATAATGAAGGGTTTTAACTTGTGTTTATAACTCAACGTTTTTTTTTCTTCTTTTTTCAGCTAAAAGAAAAGGATATGTTTAAGTTAGTGCAAAGTTATGTAGGAAATGGGTTATGCACATGAGTTTTGTAGTGGAATGGGTGGAGTTAGGTTACATAGCGAGCTATTTTGAGCTTTCATAGCACGCTATTTTATACACTGTTAGACAGTATTTTAATTGTGGCTGGAGCTCCGCACATATATTTTCTTATGTTTTTTCCCCTTCTTCCAGTCATCGGCTCCTGTAGAGCTGACAGAAGCTGAAACTGAGTATGCAGTTAATGTTGTGAAGCACATTTATGATGAGCACATTGTATTCCAGTACAACTGCACAAACACAATACCTGAGCAGCTCCTCGAAAATGTGAGTATCTCCTTGAAAGTATCCTATATAATATTATCATTCTTATATCTTGGTGAGAGATGCAATTCAGTTGTTGAGGATTCTAGTTTGCCTGCCTGTTATTTACTATATTTGTTTTTTTTTATAAATTGCTTGTAGGTCACAATTTTTGTTGATGCTTCTGAAGCGGAAGAATTTTCAGAAGTTGCTACTAAGCCATTAAAGACTTTGCCTTATGATTCACCGGGACACACATTTGTTGCTTTTGAAAAGCCAGCAGGAGTTCCAGCTGTTGGAAAATTCTCGAACATATTGAAGTTCATTGTTAAAGAGGTATTTATAACTATCAGAAATCCTAAAGTTTGATCTATCTTCTCTCTCTTAGTTAAGTCATTCATAATTGTAATTTATGCATAAACGTCCTGAGAATGAAGATATGTTTAATGGACATTGTTGTTTGCTGAGTCTACAACATTGGCTGTGAACCTTTGTCATTGTGCATGATGGTGTGTTCATATATTACTGTTTAGTATGCTAGATTTATTTGCAAATTGTCGTTCACGTGTTTACTTAAACCATTTTAAAGGAAATAGAAAATTTATTAACTACTATTGGAACAAGAGTAGTGGGAGTATGGTTGTACATGACACATCCCATCAAGGTTGTATACGCGCACCCATAGAATTGCTTCACACAACTTATTTGGGTTGTAATTGTAAGATGTATTGCTCTTAGACATGTCTCGGGCTAATAGACTAATATAAAGCCTGAAACTTCACATGATACTAAGAAAGGAGCCATATTCTGTATGTTCTGTTATATGGTTGGTAAGAACTAACAACTATGTATCTTCATGGAATGAACACACATTACAGTATGGAGTTTTTTTTTCCTTTAAAAAATTACTGTTGGAGATTGGTTTCATGTATAAGAGCATCTGTAGTCGTTGGCCAAATTTCCAAATTTTGGAAAATTTGGCCAAAAACATGCTGCAGTCGTTGGCCAAATTTTCAATTTTTGGGTCTTAGGTGAACAGTTGCTGGCCAAATTTGAGAGACGAAATGGCAAAAGCCAAAATTTGGCAATCGGAATATCATATCCCGTCCGATGACAGTTTTATTATTATTTTTTAATTAAACAGTCCGATTGTTTTATAAAATTAAAAAAAAGTCCAACACGAAGGGAGATCATACACTGTCCGAGCCCATTCATTCTCCAGTTTTTTTAAAAATCCTACACATTTAGGCCTATATGGAAAATTATGGGTCCATTCACTCTTTAATTCAGATTTCTTTGCTCTCGGACGGGATATGATATCCTGTCCATTATTTTTAATTATTAGTTTTTTTTTTGCTCCAACAGGAAATGATATTCCGTCCGTCTCTTTTTTAGGAAGAAAAACCAAATTTTGGGTTTAGACAACTATAACTCACTTCCAAATTTCCTATTTCTATTTGCCAAATACCCAAATTTTAACTTCCAAAAACTACAAATGCTCTAAACTCATATAAAGGGTAAAAACAATCATGTTCTGAGTGATGATAATATTATAACAATTGTCCACTAATCTTTGCAAGTTTCCTTGCTATCTATTGCCTTCAATCCCGTTTAACGTACCATTTCTAAGACCAATTTTCGTCCTTTTCTTCTAGAAGCACTTCTGGCATATGTAGTGCGTATTCACATAGCCTATGGTGAGCAACAAGATCAAAAGAGGGTTTTTTAAATTTAACTATTGATAGGTGTGGGAGATTTCTTGAAATTGCTCCATTCAACCTACATTCAAAATTGGTTTTTTAGAAGGAAAGTAAAAGGAAATTCCCACCAAATAAATAGATGAACAAGATAAAACCAACATCACAACCATCATACATGCGGACATCAATTGATGCTAATTGATTCATTCCTGGTATTTCATTGTCCTCTCATTATGAGTTAACCCCCCCTCCCCTTAGATCATATGGGTACTTTTTCCATGTGTATGTTTTTTATTGCATTATATCCATTTGCAGGTAGACCCAACTACTGGGGAAGCAGACGACGAAGGCGTTGAAGATGAATACCAACTTGAAGATTTTGAAGTCATGGCAGCAGATTACATGCTGAGAGTGGGTCTATCAAATTTCAAAAATGCTTGGGATAGTATGGACCCAGAGGCCGAGCGTGTCGATGAGTATGCTCTTGGTACAAAGGAGAACTTAGGCGAGGCCGTCACTGCTGTGGTTAACATTCTTGGCATGCAGCCCTGTGAGGTTAGGAATTTCTTCTTTATTTGTAGATAATCATTAATTTTTTAATTTATTTATCAGATATTGACAAAATATGTCTTACAAACACAGGCATGCTGACACAAAAACTAAGAAGCATGGGCACAGGCATGCTGACACAAAAACTACATGGCATGACTTACAAACACATGAAATTCTATAATAATTCATTATAGTAAGTAGTATCTATTAGGTGACTTCTAATCTTAGCTGCAGTTTCTGTGCTTCATAATCAAAAAATAAAAATGTTAAATAGGTGCATTCTCTGTATCCCGACAATCATAAAAAAGTTCCATGCGGAAGTTCAGGACATGCAAACTTCCATTTGCAACACCAATAGTTGAATTCATCATATGACATTGCTGATATATAGTATGGTCTGAGATCAATATGCATCACAAGTGTTGGATGGCTACTTATGGATCTTGCTTTTAAGGTTCCCACTGACATTTAAGCAAATCTAAGTTGTGCCTAATGAGGATGATTTTTCATTGGTTTAGGTAGTTTAACTTGATTCCATATGTATGTATTTTTAGTGTCATTTAGCACAATAAAGTCTTGCAGGATCTCTTCTTGTCTATGATTGGAATGCATCGTTGTTTTGGTTTGATTTCTTTTTCCCTTGGAATTAATATATATTATTGTAATTTGGCAGGGAACTGATGTTGTTCCAAGCAATGCAAGGTCCCATACTTGCTTGTTGTCTGGTGTGTTCGTAGGCAATGTGAAAGTGCTTGTCAGACTATCATTTGGTATTGATGGACCTAAGCAAGTTGCCATGAAGCTCGCAGTCAGATCTGATGATCCAGCAGTCAGTGATGCAATCCATGAAATTGTTGCTAGTGGCTAAGCCTGGATTTTGATTAATATTATTCCCATTCGGGAGGCAAAGTGGACGATTTTGCACTGTCGTGGGTTTTAGAGTAAAGAGAAGTCCCCAGTTTCAGTCATTTCGAGTAGGTCATAGTTTATTTCATTCAAGATTGGAAATCTTCTGTTCGTTCTGCATTCCAAGATGTTGTGATCCTATATAAAAGCAAAATGAGAATTCTTTGTTACTATATCTTGTAAGTTTGTATGCAACCTCACCATTCTAATCAAGTAATCTTTGTGCTTAAACAATTTGTTATCTGATATGGTATAGATGGCATGGCCCCATCTGGGCCATCAGATCTCCTTAGATTTTGCTTCCCTGTGATCATCAGGTCAAACGGGTCTAACGGGCTTTTACCAGCGCAGGCCCATTAGCTAACGGGTCTGATCCGGCCCATCAGGGCCAGAGACCTGTTAGCCCTTGCCTATAAATACCAGACCCTCTCCTTCCTTCACTAAGTAATAAACTTTTTCTCTCATGAACCTTAGCTACTTAGCTACTGTTACTTTCTCAGTGAGTGACTAGATCGTTGGAGACCCTGTCTCCGGAAACTCTTCCGAGGTTTCTGGCAGTGTGCAGGTACGAAGATCCGAGCCGAGCACCCAGACTTTACCGGTCTCCTGCTACTCCCGAGCCGGTCCTACAGCCGAGGATCGGATCAACGCCAGTGTCATGCCTTCCGCTTCACAAATTACAAGAATTTACACCTGTCGCCCCCACACCCAAAAACAAACAGCATTAGGTTGGCGCTGTCTGCGGGAAACTTCGCGTCACTGACACCGATCCGACCCCGGCTTAGGACGTCATCTCGAAGCCAGGCTTCCGCAAGGCTCCCAAAGCCAGAAAAACCTTCACCACCGGACGTCGTCCAGACCCTTCTCCCTCTCGCAGCCATGGCTCCGGTCGACCTCGGGCCAATGGTGCGGGAGGACCCGAACCGAGCGCCTCGCGCTTGGTGGCTGCTCCCGACTTATGGCGTGTGATCCAGGAATGACAGATCAACCGGTCGAGGGTAAGGGCGCTTCCAACTCGGTTCCGAACCATGGCAGACAGCCGACGCAAAAACGGGAACATGCACAAAGCCACTCGCCCAGGGGGCCTCCGCCTTCGCGCAGCCAAGTAGAGCAGACCCCATTCGCGAGGGCCGAGTTCCACAACTTTAGGAACGAGGTCTTCCAGGCTATCGGAGGCGGTCCCAGGACTGAGGCGCGCAACAACTCCTACCCTCAGCCAGAAGCTCTCTACTCTCAGCCAGAAGCTCAGGGCAGCGAATCCCACGGTTCGACCCTGTAACCCCTGTTCCCGTAAATACGTATTTTTTTCATGTATTTTTCCGTATTTCAAATTCTTAGTATCTTGTAACTATTATTCTCAAATGATTATCGATTTTCAACTTGAATTATATTTCAGTCTATGATTTTTGGATATAATACCCAAATGTTGAATCTTTTATTTTGATTAATAATTTAAACCAATTTATTTATTCGATTACTTGTTACATTCTACAATTTTATTTATTCTTTTCATTTAATTATTACTTGAAGCCTAGGCCCAATCTAATATTAATATTATTCAACTATTTAATTTGAAGCCCAAACCCAATTGTTTAATTATTTATCATAAGCCCAATCTTATAACTAATTTGTTTTGAGCCCATAAATCCAAACCCAGTACTCATATATATTTCAATAGGCTCAATCCTATATGATTGTATTTGATGCGGTTTGTTTTTGGTCGCAGTGTGGATGCTCCAGGTGTGAGTTCGGACTCAGTTTGTAATGAGGGAAGAGTGCGGCACGGGACGACGAGCGGGAGGCTCGCTTCGGCTCTTGGGGATCGGCTCGGATCGCCTCGCCTCGAGTACCTGCAGACGGTCCTGAAACACCGGGGTTTATCCTGGCGGCGGACCCTCCGACGATCTAGTCAGTCTCTGTGAGAGAGTAGCAATAACTAGGGAAATTTGGGTGGCAAAAGATTGATTACCTGAAAAGGTGGGTGAGGGTCTGGTATTTATAGGGAATTCCAACCGGGTTTGGATCCGCTTGGGGGCCGGGTCTGAACCTGAAAGCCCATGGGCCTGACGTGGCAGAAGGCCCAGGGGGTTTAGGGCTGACGTAGCAGTACCAAAAGTGGTATAGGGCTGACGTGGCCAAGCCCTTAGTGGTATTTGGAGCTGACATGGCTGATCATGGGGCTCCTGTGCTCCTGGGAGAATCTGATGGCCTAGGTTGTGCCAGGTCGTCTTCATTCTTTACCAGGTTGGGCGGACGGCCCGTGGGGCTGTCGCGGATTGGGGGCCGAGGGCCACCGAGACTGGTCGGATACGAGGGGACCAGGTCTGTGGGGGTGAACTTGAGGTTCGGCGCCGACCCTGCAGTGGCTCGAAGCCGAGCCAGATTGTTGTTTTTACCATTTTTGAGTGAGAGCTGTACTGGGCCCTGGTTGGGCCCCAAGCCATTTTTACCCTACCACACAAGCCCCCCACTCCTGCGGGGGTGCGGGAGCTAGCCGTGGAGGAGTGTTTATGGTTGTAGAAATGGGATGGCGAATCGCTGGGCCTTCATGAGGGGGTTGCCCTGATGTTAGAGCGAACCTCGAGCTGGTGAGGGTTTATGGGCCGGCAAGGGTGATGGCGAGCCGTTGAAACTTCCTGAGAAGATTACCCTGGTGCTAGACCGGACCTCGAGCTTTCGAGGGATTATGGGTCGGCAAGGGTGATGGCGAGCCGTTGAGTCTTCCGGAGAAGACTACCCTGGTGCTAGACCGGACCTCAAGCTGGCGAGGGTGATGGCGAGCCGTTGAGCCTTCCTGAGAAGACTACCCTGGTGCTAGACCGGACCTCGAGCTGGCGAGGGATTATGGGTCGGCAAGGGTGATGGCGAGCCGTTGAGTCTTCCGGAGAAGATTACCCTGGTGCTGGACCGAACCTCGAGCTTTCGAGGGATTATGGGTCGGCAAGGGTGATGGCGAGCCATTGAGCCTTCCTGAGAAGACAACCCTGGTGCTAGACCGAACCTCGAGCTTTCGAGGGATTATGGGTCGGCAAGGGTGATGGCGAGCCGTTGAGTCTTCCGGAGAAGATTACCCTGGTGCTGGACCGAACCTCGAGCTTTCGAGGGATTATGGGTTGGCAAGGGTGATGGCGAGCCGTTGAGCCTTCCTGAGAAGACAACCCTGGTGCTAGACCGAACCTCGAGCTTTCGAGGGATTATGGGTCGGCAAGGGTGATGGCGAGCCGTTGAGTCTTCCGGAGAAGATTACCCTGGTGCTGGACCGAACCTCGAGCTTTCGAGGGATTATGGGTCGGCAAGGGTGATGGCGAGCCGTTGAGCCTTCCTGAGAAGACAACCCTGGTGCTGGACCGAACCTCGAGCTTTCGGGAGATTATGGGTCGGCAAGGGTGATGGCGGGCCGTTGAGTCTTCCTGAGAAGACTGCCCTGGTGCGAGACCGGACCTCGAGCTGTCGAGGGATTATGGGTCGGCAAGGGTGATGGCGAGCCGTTGAGCCTTCCTGAGAAGACAACCCTGGTGCTAGACCGAACCTCGAGCTTTCGAGGGATTATGGATCGGCAAGGGTGATGGCGAGCCGTGGTGCCTTAGAAGGTTTGAGCGGAGTGGCCCGCTGTCTTTGCGGAGCATTGAAGGCGCTCCGGGATCTGTGCGATGTTCCAATTTCCTAGGGGCATTAATGGCGCCGCCTAATAAATGCATGTGGTGCATGGGCTTCCGTCGATTGGCTTTCCCAATGTCATAATGGCCGGTCTATGGGGGAGGCTATAAGTACCCCTCCCCCCACAGTGGGTTTGATTATAGCAAGGGTGGTCCATTGGCCATCAGAGGTGTCTGCTTCGGCGGACGTCTGTCTTTTGCAAAATTTTAACCCTGGTAGTATCGGAGAGGTGGTTACTCTGCCGTCCGGATCTTCTCTTGGATCTGATGGCTCTGATACGGTAGCCAGATCCAGGGAAGATCAGGGCGAGAGGGGTAACGACCGAAATCCGGACCGGTAGATAAGGAGCCTCGGATTGGTGGTGGCTTTGCCGTCTGGATCCTTTTTCGGGTCAGACGACCCCGATACATGGTTGTTTGGTCCGAGAGAGATCCAGACAGGAGGGGCATCAACCGTATTCCGGACCTGGGGCTGAAGAGCCTCGGATAGATGGGTCGTCTCCGATTGGAGGTGAGCCGATCTGTTTCCCGATAGGGCTCCAGGCGATGGTGGCTTTCGTCCCACCCTCGAACAGTTCGGGGTTTTGGCTGCCGAGGCCGTAAGCCCCGGGCTGCTCGTGGGTGAGAGGGGAGCCGACCGAGCCCTGGAGCCCGGGGCGTCTGTCGAAGGACAGCGCCTTAAATCTTAAGTAAAATGTTTTCTCCGCCGAACACTTCATCCGAACCGACCCCTGTGTCTGGCTGCCAGCCTGGCACTGGGTGACGTCAGCAGCACACGTTTCGAGAACGTGGCGCGATTTTCCAGGCGGCAGTTACACGTCAATCGGTGAACAGTAATTGCGGAAATCGAGGAGTCGTTTTCATCCTCTATAAATGTCCCCACTTCTCCCCCTATCGCCCACTTCTTTCTCGCTTCTTTCTTTTTCCAAAAATCTTCCAACACTTCAGCGCTCGTCCCTTCAGTTTGCTGCACCAGGCTCGTCCTTCCGAAGCGACCCCAGGTTAGTTGGTAAGTCTGTTTAGTTTAGGCACAGATGGACAGGGCTCAGTCTGGCTCGTCAGCGTCGACGTCTAGGAGGGAAGTGAAACCCGCCTCCAGATCGACTTCGTGGGAGGAGCCCGTGCTTGAGGGGGAGTCTGTACATAATGTGGAGCTTTCCGATTCGATTTCGTGGGAGGAGCCGGTAGGCGAGGAGGAACCGGTGTACAATGTGAAGCCGTTGCGATCTCGGAAGCCTTTTGTGGTGGAGAGTAGCGAATCTGAGGAGGGGAGCGGTAGTTCAGACGAAGTCCAGATTCTAGGGTTGGCTTCCGAAGAGGAGGGTGGCCCCGAAGGGAGTGAAGCCGAAGGGCCTCAAAATCCGACCGGCCTGGGTCGATTATCTACCCCCTCACCGGAAAGAGCCAAGAAGAAGAGGGCTCCGAAGAAGAAGGGGTCGAGGGCCGATGGCTCGAGCCAGGCGCCCGTTTTCCACAATTTAATGACAGGGTCGCCCGTACGACCGAAGCAGTTCCGTCGGTACCCTGACGACCTTTCCGACCAGGAGCTTTTTGGGGTCCAGCCTTCTTCGCCGAGCCGGAAGAGGGTGAAGATGGACTCGCTACCGATCGCCTTGGAGGCCGGTGACCTGGTGGTTTTGCAGTTGGCGTATCACATAGGGTCCGGCTACGAGCTCATGCTGCCAAGCTCTACTCTGCGCCCAACCGACCCCCTGTCTGCTTGGTACTGCGTCTTACCAGTGGACGCCTTCATCTCTGGACTGAGGCTGCCAGTCCACCCGTTTGTTCGGGACGTACTGAATTGGGCGTCCTTGGCGCCGATGCAGTATGGGCCGAATTCTTGGAAGCAGATCATCTGCTTCGTGCTGATGTGCGAGGAGCAGAAGGTACCCCTACGGCTGAATGTGTTCCGAGCGATGTTGATGATCAGCTCGGCGGCTAAGGGTGTCTACTACATCTCGCCCCGGAGTAAGGGGAAGGTCGTCCACAGTCACCCGGACTCCATCAAGGATTGGAAGAAAAAATATCTGGTGATCCGGAGTGAGGAGCCCTGGGACATTCCCTGTAACACCCCGAATTTTAAATAAGGATAAATTCGAGATTTCACAGGATCTTTACTTCACTTCGTACAATTTTACAAGGAAAATTTAAAACTTTTTCACTAATACATCAGAGTTCAATTACAACTTGGTTTTACACAGCGGAAGAATGAAATTTACAATAAAACATTTACAAAACATCTTTAAAATAAAACAGCACCAGCATATCCACTTTATAGCTTCATGAATAGTCCATTACCTGCATGTCAATCTGTGGGCACGTCAGTTACTTACAACTGACGAAATGTTATACACGGCTATCCTCTCTATGCCGGGAATAGTATAACGATCTCATACTTTAACAAATCATAAAAAGATTGAATGAACAAGTAAAATATCAAAAGTGATTATTCTAAACATAAGTGTATGTCATGCCTTAATGCCTAATGCACACATTTCTATACTAGGATGACACTAATGCACACTTGTTCGGATTCTATGCATCCCATACTACATAGGTCCGAGGGCAAGTGCCTACGTTCTCCACCATACAGGGCTCGATCCCTCGCCATGAAAACTACCCGGTAGCAAAACAAAGTTCAGACTATTCCACGAATGTGAATCCCAGCCTTGGAGTCCACCGCCGGCTATTATAACAGATTCCACATCGTGCGAACCGTCCCGTATGTGACCCTCTAGCCCAGTATATATATATATACATTGGAGACGGTAAACACAAAAATCCATCCGTCCGACTACTCAAGATCTTGGAGTCCACCGCCGACCCGTCCTCATAGTCCCGGATTAAAATATAATAATCCGTCTCCCACAGGGCAACCTCAGTCCACCAACTGGGTCTATAGTCTTGGAGTCCACCGCCGACTATATAGAGCACCCCACTTACGTTTCCCTAAGTTTACTACATCTCCCCTTAAGTGCCTAAATTTTCTTAAGTTCAGGACATGAATAATTTACATTCAAAGAATTAGTTTTACCTCCTACCGGACTTAATCAACAAATACGAGATGGCTCCTTAGCCATATCTCCAAATCATTTCTCAAATCTTTTCTTTCAATGATGCCGGTACCGAGGTCTTACTAACTCTAAATCATAAACTTTCATGTACAAGAAACATGGGTACATATACCCCTTAATAATCATGTCTTAACTTATTATATTCATGTTCATAATTTGTTCTATGTCTCATTTGAATACTATTCATAGTAATAATTCTTTTTCATGAAACCATTTCATTCAACAAAAATTTATCCCTTTCACAAACATGAATTTATCACTTGCAATCTCATTTGCAATTTAACTAATCAAGTATGCAACACAAATGAATAATCCCATCAAAGACAATTAATTTACAAATCTACATTTTACTTCTCTTCTAATGATGCAAATCATGTCTTAAACATAAATTTCCTCATTTTCAACTTATTCATAATTTGATCAATGTCTCATCTTAGTACTATTCATGGTTCATTCATTCATTCATAATTCAAAAATAGAACAACAATTCTTTTCATGAACAAAAGATTCATCACTTAAATCTCAATTGCAATTTCGAGCTCAAATGAAATGTTTCGATCCACATCAAGTATTTCTTAAACCCAAACAAGTGTATAATTTCTTCAAATGAAAATTCAACTCACGCAATCAATATTTTACTCTTCTTCACAAAAAAGTCCTATTCTCAATTAATAAATTTCAAATTTAATAATTCATCTTTCTATCTCAATTTCATTTTTAATGTCCCAAATATACATGAAAAATTCCAAAATTATTTTTAAATAATTCCATTTCATTTTATAAGAGTAATTAGAATTTTCTATTTTTTTTATTTTTTTTTAAATTGCACCAAAACTCATCAATGGTGTCAACTAAAACTCATCAATGGTGTCATAAAGAAACCCAAAAGTATAATATGGCAGCAAGGGGTTTCGAACCAGGCTCCCTCTGGTCGAACCCGTTCAAAGGCCAAATCCGAACCACCTAACCAATCAGTCCATTGGACTTTGATGTCCAATTCCTAAGCCGAACACTTTAGGTATTAGTTTTGGGTTCGGGAATCATTCAAAAAATAAAATAAATGTGACTATCCAGTTTTGAACCCAAGATCTCCTATAAGAAATATCCTCTAGCTAACCAGCAAATCTTAGTGTATTTCTGTTTAGAAAAAGCATAAATATTCTTTTGTTCAACTATCCACAAAGTGTGTCTTTTTCCATAAAATGTGTTTATTCAAAAGATCAATTCTTTCAAAATTTTAGAATAATCCTTTCCTTGATATTAGATAAAAAGATAGTAACTAATAAAATTTCCAATTCATTAAAAATACTATTTGATGTGGCAAAAAATGGGGGTTTAATCGAGACCGTCCAAATTGGGCACGAATCTTGAAGCCCAGGGGTAAAACGGTAATTTCACTTACTAACGGGTCTGAAGCGGGTACAGGTTTTTCCTCCCCAAAGAACCGTTAACCCGCGAACGGATCCAGCTCTACTGGGTGCGGGTTTCGACCCGTTGCGCACCCAATCCAGCAGGATAGAATCAAGGTCCCTGATTAATCCTGATCAACGGCCCTGATACACACCTATCCTTTCACTGGGAATTAGGGATTAAATTCCTTATCTGATTATTAGGAATATACCTTATCAGATTACATTCCTCATCTGATTACGGGGAATATTCCTTATCAAATCACGAGGATTACATTCCTAATCTACTCCCTGAAACGCCTATAAATACCCCCCATCCATCTCCATTAAGAGGTAATCAATCTTTTTCTAGTTAAACGCTCTTTCATAGTCTTCCTAGATTACTGACTTGAGCGTCGGAGGGTGCGTCGCCGGGAACAACCCCGGTGTCTCGCACTTTTTGCAGGTCCACGGCGGGATCGACGACCGAAGCCCGACGGAACAGGTATACAGGTTTACTATTCAGTTTCCCTAAGAATCCACAAATTCATCTGTGTGCCCCCACACCAAATTTAGCGGCAACAGATTGGCGCCGTCTGTGGGAAACTAACGAATAGAAAACCTCTCCTCTTCCTCGAGAACAGGTCTTCTCCAGCCATGCCACCTCGAAAGGTCAGATCAAGGGGGTCCAACCGAGGGCCCAACCCTGATCAACAGCAAGAAGTCCTTCCTGATCCCGCTCAGCAACAAGGGCTTCCCCCTACCACGGAAGAGCCGCTCCAACAGAACCTTCCCCCTCCTGATCCAAAGGGTCCTAACCCACAGAAACAGCCTCTTCACCAAGAGAACCTCTCCATCCACAATGCCTCCACTGATTCCATGGCCTCCCATCACCCCCGAGCCTCTGGTCGCCACCATGCAGCCCCCAAACGCCAGAAAGAAGATGACCTCCGTCGTCACCTGGATGAAAAACGGGCTCGGGGGGAAGCCTCCCGCCAGTATGAGCGATCCCCCCGTCGCCAAGAGTACAGGAGGTCCCCCATCCGAAGAGGGAGGAGGGAGTCCCCCGATCATTACCGAAGAAGGTACTCCCCCACAGGTCGGCAATTGCCTAGGAGCAATGAGGCACCCATCACGCGTGCCGAGTTCCAGCAGTTCCAAGCGACCGTCCTGCAGGCCCTCAACCTCCGTCAGCATCCTAAAGAGCCAAAAGCCCCGTCTCCTCCTCCGGCCCGAAGTCCCCGCCGACGTTCTCCATCTCCTCCTCCGGTCCGAAGCCCTCGCCGACGGTCCCCTTCTCCTCGCCTTGCTCCTACCAACTCCAGGCGTACCCCAAGTCCTCGCCGCTCCCGAAGTTACAGTCGCCGCAGCCCTCGCTCTCCCTCATACGAGGATGAGTCCCATGGCACGGCAGATTACCGTCGGAAAGATGACACCATGGACCGCCGTCTCCATGAAGTAGAAAGGCGCTTGGGTCAGATCGACCGAGAAGAGGAGCTTAGGGGAAGGACCCTACGTCCTGGCCGACCCCCATTTTCCCGAACCATTGTGGATGCACCAGTACCGTTCGGCTTCAAGCCTCCCCAATTTGAGACCTACACTGGGGAGACCGACCCGGTAGATCACGTTGAAAGCTTTAAGACTCTGATGCTCCTCCATCAAGCTTCCGACGCACTCCTCTGCAAGACCTTTCCTGCAACTCTTAAGGGTCCAGCTCGAGAATGGTACTCACGCCTTGCCCCTGCCTCAATATTCTCCTTCGAGCAGTTCGAAACCCTTTTCATCACACACTTTGTAAGCAGCCGAAGGGCTGAGAAGACCAGCATCTCCCTGTTGCACCTCCGCCAGAAGAAGGGGGAAAAATTGAGAGACTATGTGAAGAGGTTCACGGCTGAAGCCAGATCCATAGCATCCCTCGACCAATCGGTCGCTACGGCGGCATTTCAGTCTAATGTCCTCAATTCCAACCTCCGCTCCTCCCTCGCCAAGAAACCACCACATGATTTTTCCGACCTCCTCTTTCGCACTGAAAAGTATATCCGGGCAGAAGTGGCCGAACAACAACCCAACTGGGAGGGGTCCGCCTCCGGGTTTAAGAGGAAAGGAACAGAAGAAGAAGGGGCTAAGAAGCTCCAGAAAGATAATGCCGGCCAGCGCCGACCTCCCCCTAGATTTGAAAAGTTCACTCCCCTCAACACTAACATCTCAGCCATCTTCATGGAAGTCGAAAAAGAAGGGGTCTTGCCTCCAGCTCCCAAGATGAACACCCCCGCCAAGAGAAGAGATAAAGAGAAATGGTGCCGCTATCACCGTGACCATGGACATGACACTAACGATTGCCGTGCTCTGAGAAACGAGATCGAAGCCCTTATCCAGAGGGGGCAGCTGGCGAAATTTGTAAGAAAGGACCGAGCAGAACTCCCTCCCCTGCCTCGGGGGGCTAACAAGCGTCCGGAACGGGAAGAGACGCCAGACTTTGAGGAAGAGCGAGTCCTCCACCTCATCCATGGGGGTCCAATGGGGGGCTCCTCGAACTCCTCTCGGAAAGCATTCATCAGGGAAGTCAACTCAGTCCGAACCACCCCTCCTCCCAAAGGCCTCGGAGTGCCTGTCACCTTCTCTGACGAAGACCTCGAGGGCGTCCGCACCCCTCATTGTGATGCACTCGTCATCAGTCTCCACATGGCCAATTTCAAAGTGGAAAGAATCTTAGTAGATAACGGCAGCTCCGTCAACATCCTCTTCCTCGACGCTTTTAAGGGCTTGAAGCTCTCTCGGGACCGACTCAAGCCCGCCGGCTACACGCTCCATGGGTTCACGGGAGTGCCGGTGTCTATTGAAGGGGTGATTACCCTCGATGTCACAGCTGGCAAAACTCCTACTACCCGCACGGAGTTGATGGATTTCATGGTCGTAGATGTCCCAGCAGCCTACAATGTCATTTTGGGTCGGCCCGGACTAGCCGCCCTTGAAGCCGTCCCTTCCGCCTATCATCTCAAAATGAAATTCCCCACTCGGGCCGGAGTGGGAGAAGTCAGGGGCAATCAGGAGCAGGCGCGCAAGTGTTATATGACTTCTACACTCGGACCCGTCCTCTCTTTAGAGACCCTGGAAATTCCCCAAGATGCCGCTCGGCCGATTTCCGAGCCGGTGGACGACTTGGAGGAGGTACTCTTCTCGCAGCAAGAGCCGACCCGCAAGTTCTTCGTTAGCAAGACTCTCCCGTCCGCCCTATACTCAGATGTTGTAAAATGCATCCGAGCCAATCAAGACCTCTTCGCATGGTCGGCAGCTGATATGCCCGGTATCTCCGAAGAACTCTTGGTCCACCGACTGAGTGTTGACCCGGGGTCCAAACCTGTTCAACAGAAGAGACGCAAGTTCGCCCCTGAGCGTCAGCTCGCTATCAAAGAGGAGGTAGACAAACTGTTGAAGGCCCGATTCATACAGGAGGTAAACTATCCTGAGTGGTTGTCGAACGTAGTAATGGTGAAGAAGTCCAACGGGACATGGAGAATTTGCATTGATTTCACCGACCTCAACAAGGCCTGCCCCAAAGATCCCTTCCCTCTGCCGAGCATCGACACTCTGATTGACGCAACCTCGGGACATGAGCTCCTCAGCTTCATGGACGCCTTCTCGGGTTACAATCAGATAAGAATGTTCCCTCCGGATATCCCGAAGACATCTTTTATGACCGACCAAGGCCTTTATTGCTACAGAGTCATGCCATTCGGCCTAAAGAATGCAGGGGCGACATACCAACGCCTCGTCAACAAGGTTTTCCAGGCCTAGATCGGCCGGAATATGGAAGTGTACGTCGATGACATGCTTGTGAAAAGCATTCGGGGCGCTGATCATGTGGCCGACCTCCAAGAAGCATTTGATGTTTTGAGAAAACACAATATGAGACTCAACCCGAACAAGTGTGCGTTCGGCGTCTCATCAGGGAAATTCCTCGGCTTTATGGTTAGCCAGCGAGGAATAGAAGCAAATCCGGAAAAGATCCGAGCCATACTGGACATGGCCCCTCCTAGAAATGTTAAGGAAGTGCAAAGATTGACTGGTCGCCTAGCTGCCATAGGGCGCTTTCTGTCAAAGTCCGGGGAGAAGTGCCTCCCGTTCTTTAAAGCCCTCAGGGGGGCTAAAGGATTCGAGTGGGGGCAGCAGCAACAAGACTCCTTCGACCAGCTTAAAGCCTACCTCGTCAATCCACCTCTTCTCAGCAAACCGATACCGGGCGAACCGCTCTACCTCTACTTGGCAGCTTCCGAACAGACGCTTAGTGCGGTCTTAGTCAGAGAAGAGGAAAGGGCTCAGAAGCCCATCTACTACGTCAGCAAAGTGCTTCGGGACGTCGAGCTCCGGTACCCGAAAATTGAGAAAATAGCCTATGCCCTGGTAATGGTCGCAAGAAAGCTTCGGCCCTACTTTCAGTCCCATTCGGTGGTCGTTCTTACCGACCAACCGCTGAAACAGGTCCTTCACAAGCCAGAGACTTCCGGCCGCCTTATGAAGTGGTCGATCGAGCTGAGCCAACATGATATAACTTATCAGCCTCGGACCGCGATCAAGGCACAGGCGCTGGCCGAATTCATAGTTGAAACAACTATCCCCGACCCCGAGCAAGCATTGAAGGGACCGCCCGTCTGGTCGGTCTATGTCGACGGATCCTCTTGTAATGAGGGAAGCGGGGCAGGAGTCATTCTAGCAGGCCCAGATGACTTTATTCTCCAATACTCCCTCCGCATAAACTTCAAAGCCTCGAACAACGAAGCCGAATACGAGGCGCTCATAGCCGGCCTTGGAATGGCCCGAAACGCCGGGGCACAACGCCTGCAGATCTTCAGCGACTATCAGCTAGTCGTCAACCAGGTCCTCGGCGAATACGAAGCCCGGGACGACAGGATGGTTAAGTACTTGGCTAAAGTGAAAAGCCTCATGGCGCTGTTCGAGGAGGCCCTCATCCATAGAATCCCCAGAGAAGAAAATGCTCAGGCCGATGCCCTATCCAAATTAGCTTCCTCTTCCCTTCAAGGCCTCGAGCGAACTGTTCTGATAGAAGTCCTCCTGAGGCCGAGCATAGATGACGACACGCTCGACTCCGTTGAAACACTGCCAGTCCTCCTCGAAGACAATTGGATGAAGCCCCTCGTCGAGTTTTTAAGGGACGGGCTCCTCCCCCAGGATCCGAAGGCAGCCCGAAGGATAAGGACCCGAGCCGAGCGCTACACATTAATCGAAGGCATTCTGTACAAGCGCTCCTTCACCCAGGCGGATGGTCGGCCCTACCTGAGGTGCCTCTCCCCCGGGCAAGCCGACTACGCCCTGCAAGAACTTCATGAGGGCATTGGCGGGGCTCACTCTGGCTCCAGAGCCCTAGCGCGCAAAGTGTTGAACTATGGGTATTACTGGCCCACTCTCCTACGGGACGCCGAACGACACGTTCGGCAATGCAGCTCCTGCCAAAAGTATGCAGACATCCGACGCCTTCCACAAGCATCGCTCACCTCCCTGTCCAGTCCGATCCCCTTCGCTATGTGGGGGATGGATTTATTAGGACCGTTTCCACCAGCCCCCGGACAGCTGAAGTTCCTAGTCGTGTCAGTCGACTATTTCTCTAAATGGATAGAAGCCGAGCCCCGGGCTACAATCACCGAGCATAGGGTCGTTCAATTCTTCCGGAAAAATGTGATTTGCCGGTTCGGCGTCCCCCGAGTCATAGTCACGGACAATGGGACACAGTTTACTGGGGCCGCCTTCCGAGCCTTATGTGAAGACCTCGCCATACAACACCGCTTCTCCTCCGTCTCACATCCCCAGTCTAATGGCCAGGCCGAGAATGCCAACCGACAGATCCTCTCAGGCATCAAGAGAAGACTGGACAAGTGCTCCAAGGGCTTGTGGGTCGATCAGCTGCCAAACGTTCTGTGGAATTACCGCACCACGAAGCGGACCCCAACAGGTGAAAGCCCGTTTAATCTCACCTATGGGTCCGAGGCACTCATTCCCCTAGAAGTTGGGATACCATCTCCTCGTCTGATAGCCTTCGAAGAAGAGCAGAATGCCAGGGAGCTCCGGGCGAGCCTGGACTTGATAGACGAAATAAGAGAAAGAGCTGCTATACGGCAACAAAGTTACCGAAGGAGAATTGAGCTTGCGTACAACAAAAGAGTCCGCCCAACAGACCTCAAAGAAGGGGACCTAGTCCTCTGAAAACTGGCCATCTCGTTCCCCGGACAGAAAAGCAAACTGGCCCCGAATTGGGAGGGACCATACAAGATATCAAAAGTGATCCGCCCCGGCGCATACAAGCTAGAAGATCTTGAAGGCAGGGAAATTCCCAGGACTTGGAATGCCGACCATCTTCTGAAATACCAAGAGAAAGCAACCGCGCCTCTCTAAGTAACTCGAGATGTCGAACCATTCCCTTCCTGATACTAGTATTGATTTTTCCTTTATTTTTTCATTGTAATAACGGCTAGCAACTTTAGAAGCAGCCGATCATTTGATATTAATAAATAAAGTTTTCGTATCTTTTTTCTATATACTGTCGCATCTCTCTGCCCTTAATTCTTTAATCTCACAATGGTTCGGAGTCCAACACTCGGTTCGACTCTTCTTCCTCGGCTCGCCCAAAGACGGGCCGGAAGTAGATCACCGTTCGGAACTGCTCCTGCATCCGTTGAATGGTTCGGAGTCCAACACTTGGCTCAATTCTACTTCGCAAGTTCGCTCCTAAAGCGGACTAGAAGTAGCTCGCCATTCGGAATTGTTCCTGCATCCCTTAAACTAATCTCACAATGGTTCGGAGTCCAACACTCGGTTCGACTCTTCTTCCTCGGCTTGTCCAAAGACGGGCCGGAAATAGATCACCGTTCGGAACTGCTCCTGCATCCGTTGAATGGTTCGGAGTCCAACACTTGGCTCGATTCTACTTCGCAAGTTCGCTCCTAAAGCGGACTAGAAGTAGCTCGCCATTCGGAATTGCTCCTGCATCCCTTAAACTAATCTCACAATGGTTCGGAGTCCAACACTCGGTTCGACTCTTCTTCCTCGGCTCGTCCAAAGACGGGCCGAAAGTAGATCACCGTTCGGAACTGCTCCTGCATCAGTTGAATGGTTCAGAGTCCAACACTTGGCTCGATTCTACTTCGCAAGTTCGCTCCTAAAGCGGACTAGAAGTAGCTCGCCATTCGGAATTGTTCCTGCATCCCTTAAACTAATCTCACAATGGTTCGGAGTCCAACACTCGGTTCGACTCTTTTTCCTCGGCTCGTCCAAAGACGGGCCGGAAGTAGATCACCGTTCGGAACTGCTCCTGCATCCGTTGAATGGTTCGGAGTCCAACACTTGGCTCGATTCTACTTCGCAAGTTCGCTCCTAAAGCGGACTAGAAGTAGCTCGCCATTCGGAATTGCTCCTGCATCCCTTAAACTAACCTAACGATTGGACCCCTCCTATGGCTCGACTCTATCTCTCCGACTCGTCCTTAAATGGGCCGGAATTAGAGACAGATCACAGCCCTGATGCGCCGAGCCGGGGTGCCGGGGTACCGACCCTCGTATATGGCAAAAAAACCTCCCGAGACGAAACTACCGTCAGATCGTCTCAGAAAGTGTGCAAAGGCGTGATGGGCGGATCTCATTCAGCCACGTGTCCACTAAACGACAAGATAGCGTTTTACGGGGATCTACGCTGGGATGGACGGCCCAGATGACGCCACGTACCTCGGATCTACCGAGCCGAGGCACTCACCTTCCGAGCCGAAGCATCGACTTCCGAGACGAGGAACCATCCTCCGAGCCGAAGCATCGACTTCCGAGACGAGGAACCATCCTCCGAGCCAAAGCATCGACTTCCGAGACGAGGAACCATCCTCCGAGCCGAGGCACTTACCTTCCGAGCTGAGGAACCGGGGTACCGACCCTCGTATATGGCAAAAAAACTCGCCGACCCATATCAGCCGTTGGATCTTGTAAAAAAGCGCGCTCGTCATGATGGACGGCCCAGATGCAGCCACGTCCACTAAACGACAAGATAGCGTTTTACGGGGATCTACGCTGGGATGGACGGCCCAGATGACGCCACGTACCTCGGATCTACCGAGCCGAAGCACTCACCTTCCGAGTCGAAGCATCAACTTCCGAGACGAGGAACCATCCTCCGAGCCGAAGCATCGACTTCCGAGAAGAGGAACCATCCTCCGAGCCCAAGCATCGACTTCCGAGACGAGGAACCATCCTCCGAGCCGAGGCACTTACCTTCCGAGCCGAGGAACCGGGGTACCGACCCTCGTATATGGCGAAAAAACTCGCCGACCCATATCAGCCGTTGGATCTTGTAAAAAAGCGCGCTCATCATGATGGACGGCCCAGATGCAGCCACGTCCACTAAACGACAACATAGCATTTTACGGGGATCTACGCTGGGATGGACGGCCCAGATGACGCCACGTACCTCGGATCTACCGAGTCGAAGCACTCACCTTCCGAGCCGAAGCATTGACTTCCGAGACGAGGAACTATCCTCCGAGCCGAGGCATCGACACTCCGAGCCGGGGTGCCGGGGTACCGACCCTCGTATACGGCAAAAAAGCGTGCCGAGGAGCAGCGACCGTCTGATCGTTCAGAAATTCGCGCCCCAATCCGATCGACGGTCCAGATTCATCCACGTCATAAATAGGTATTAAAAAATCAATTTTTATTTATTTAAATCGTTTTATTTATTTAAAAATTGCGAAAAAATCGCTAAAAATTCGGAAAAATTAGCTAAAAATTCTAGAAAATAATTAAAAGTTCGTGGGGAGATTTTTGAGCCCCTGAACGAACAATTATTGCCTAGAACGTGCAGTTAAGCCCCCCGAACGACTAGCTGACACATCGCAAAATTGGATAAATAGCCCGAAAAAATAAATAAAGACCCAACACAGCTTTAGAACATCATATGGCTTCAAAGAAGCAAAAGTTACCTAACTACCCACTTCAAGATTCGATAAATCCCCCATTCGGACTCCGATACAACTCCCTTAGCCACTAAAACAATCAAACTACTCCTCAAAGACTCATCACCCTCAGCCTTTAGGAGTGGGGGGCTCGTGATGTGGCCAAAAATGGGGGTTTAATCAAGACCGTCCAAATTGGGCATGAATCTTGAAGCCCAGGGGTAAAACGGTAATTTCACTTACTAACGGGTCTGAAGCGGGTACAGGTTTTTCCTCCCCAAAGAACCGTTAACCCGCGAACGGATCCAGCTCTACTGGGTGCGGGTTTCGACCCGTTGCGCACCCAATCCAGCAGGATAGAATCAAGGTCCCTGATTAATCCTGATCAACGGCCCTGATACACACCTATCCTTTCACTGGGAATTAGGGATTAAATTCCTTATCTGATTATTAGGAATATACCTTATCAGATTACATTCCTCATCTGATTACGGGGAATATTCCTTATCAAATCACGAGGATTACATTCCTAATCTACTCCCTGAGATGCCTATAAATACCCCCTATCCATCTCCATTAAGAGGTAATCAATCTTTTTCTAGTTAAACGCTCTTTCATAGTCTTCCTAGATTACTGACTTGAGCGTCGGAGGGTGCGTCGCCGGGAACAACCCCGGTGTCTCGCACTTTTTGCAGGTCCACGGCGGGATCGACGACCGAAGCCCGACGGAACAGGTATACAGGTTTACTATTCAGTTTCCCTAAGAATCCACAAATTCATCTGTGTGCCCCCACACCAAATTTAGCGGCAACACTATTTTTCACTTATTTAAAGAAATTCTTTTTTTTTCCTCATCTTTTGCAAAACTTAGATCTTTCTTTTAGAACTAAATCCTACAAAAGAAATGAAAACTAGTATCCATGCCTATTTGGTTATAATCTCATTTTGACATAAATCATATTTTATAATGAAAATAAAAGAAGCTTTTTCATGCAATAGTTCTCATTCTTTTAAAAAAAAAATATAGAACCTACAAATGTCGACACTAACGAAATTTCATTCTTTCTTCTTTCTTATAAAAATCTAATGTGGTCAAAAATATTATAAGCACAAAATTTTACAACTTACCAACATGGTTTATTCAAGAATTTATTTTCTTACATTAACATGGTATTTGTCACAATAAGACTACTTTCGCATCTATCATACTAGCGTGATTCTCATTTGTGGATTTCACATCAAAGTTATTCTCATATGTTAACACTATTGTAAACACAAGACTAAGCAAGCATATTGGCATGGTTCATAACAATCAAGTAATTCTTTTTCTTTAGTTAGCATGGTATACTTCCTTTTTCTATTTAATCACATCAACCACAACATCACTTTAAACTAACATGAATTTTATCTATTCATAACAAGATTCTTCTCATATTACTTATTTTTAGCATACAATGTTCTACATTAGAAAATAATGTGATCACCCACCTTGATTGAAGCTTGAAAACTACAAGAGAATGGTTCCTTCTTGCTCCTAGCTTCACAAGCACCTCCTAGTCCTCTTCTCCTCCTAGCTAAAGCTCCAAGCAAGAGAACCCTTCTTTTCTTACTCTCTTTCTTTTTCCTTTCCCTCTTTTCTTTCTCTTACACTTATTTCTTTTTCTTCTTTCTATAATGTTTTTGGTGCAATGAGAAAAAGAAAGTAGGGCTCTATTTATAGGGTTTTGGGAGGGTTTATTTTGCATATATTCACCCCTAATAACTCTCCTAATTAACTCTTACAACCCTTCCAATTCTAAACTCCTAAAACCTACAACTCTCCACCTCCCCACTCTTCCAAACCTTAACTCACATTCACTCTCTCTTCTCTTCCCCACTACAAGAACCGGCCACCCCCCCCCCCCTTGCCCATAATTTGGTCCAAGTACATTTGTGTGTGCATGCACACATGCACAAACAAATATGAACACATTTCTATAACTCAAAAATGTGTACTAATATTGTAACTTGTCATGTATTAGTACATGTTTAACTAAAAAATGTGATTTTAATAATGGGCTTGCTACATGGGCCCATTACTAATTAATTAATTTTAATTATCTAGTGGACTCCTTTCTTAATGGGCTACATTTTAGTTTATAGGCCCATGGATCAAAAGAAAGGCTAAATAAAACCAATGCATGCCAAAAATAGTAAAATGAGAGTAGCAAAATGAGAATAAAAATTTGCACGTGCACCATACGTGCAGAAAATTGAAAAATGCATTTTAAATAAAAAAATATAGGTGGGGTGTTACAACACTCCCTCCTTAGAATAGTTCCGTCCCCGGAACTACGCTTAGGAGCGAGAAACTACTAAAAAGAAAAGAAGAGTCTACAAAAGAAAGCTTAGTCGAAGAGTTCGGGATGGTCCTTCAGTATCTTTTCCTCTGATTCCCAAGTTGCTTCCTCAACAAATTGATTTCTCCAAATGACCTTTACCATGGGTATTATCTTGTTTCTCAAGACTTTTTCTCGGCGATCCACGATCTCAACGGGACGCTCGGCATAGCTCAAATCCAGTTGCAAACCCTCTGGCACTTCTGGCAGATGATGGCTTGGGTCAGAAACATACCCTCTTAACATGGACACGTGAAAAACATTGTGAACTTGGGCCAACTCTTCCGGTAGTTCTAACCGATAAGCTGTCTTCCCAATTCTCTTCAGTATTTTGTAAGGTCCAATGTATCTCGGGGCTAATTTTCCTCCTCGCCCGAACCGAATCACTCCTTTAGTCGAAGATACTTTCACAAAGACATGGTCGCCTTCATCAAATTCCAAGTCTCTCCTTTTATTGTCGGCGTAACTCTTTTGCCTGCTTTGCGCATCGACCAGCCTCTTTCTGATCAGCTCAATCTTTTCTGAAGTTTGCTGCACAATCTCTGGTCCAAACAGCTGCCTCTCCCCCACTTCATACCAGCAAACCGGAGTCCTGCATTTCCTCCCATATAGAGCTTCATAGGGTGCCATTCCAATGCTCGCCTGGAAACTGTTGTTGTATGCAAATTCTACCAGAGCTAAGTGTTTCTCCCAGCTACCACCAAAATCCAGCACACAACACCTGAGCATATCTTCCAGCACTCTGTTGACCCGTTCAGTTTGCCCATCTGTCTGAGGATGGAAGGCTGTACTGAAATCAGTCCTTGTCCCCATAGCTGCTTGCAGACTCTTTCAAAAATGTGAAGTGAAACGCGCATCTCTATCAGACACTATAGACATCGGGACTCCATGCAATTTCACAATTTCATCCACATACAATTCTGCCAGTTTTTCCATTGACCAAGTAAATTTCATTGCTAAGAAGTGAGCTGACTTGGTGAGTCTGTCCACTATTACCCAAATGATATCATTGCCTTTGGAACTCTTAGGTAAACCCGTGATGAAATCCATGCTGATACAGTCCCACTTCCATTCCGGGATGGGTAAAGGCTGCAACAACCCGCCAGGTTTCTGATTTTCTGCCTTGACCTGCTGACAAACCGCACATTTGGCCACAAACTCCGCCACATCTCGCTTCATACCTGGCCACCAGAAGTGTAGTTTTATATCCTTGTACATTTTGGTACTCCCAGGATGTACAGATAACAAGGTAGCATGTGCTTCCTGAAGAATACTTTCCTTTAGCTCCGCTACATCTGGCACACAAAGCCGCTCCCCAAACCAAAGTACTGCATCCTTCACTTGAAATTCTGCCAATCTGCCTAAGCCAACCTGTTCTACCATCCCTTGGATCTCTGGATCCATCTTCTGGCTGTCCATGATTCTGTCTCTCAAAGTGGGTTGAATCCTCAATTGAGCTAAGGAAGCCTCCACACTCTGCAGAACCACTTCAATTCCTGCTCGATCTAGCTCATCCGCTAACCTTTCCTGGGTTGTGATCAACCGAGACAAACTGACCTTTCTGCTAAGCGCATCTGCTACCACATTAGCCTTGCCTGGATGATATTTGATTTCAGGTCGGATGTCCTCCAACACCTCCAACCATCTCCTCTGCCTTAAATTCAAGTCTCTTTGTTGATAAATATACTTCAAGCTCTTATGATCGGTGTACATGTTGACTTTTTCCCCGTACACATAATGTCTCCATTGCTTCAAAGCATAAATGATCGCTGCTAGTTCCAAATCATGGGTTGGGTAATTCTTCTCATGTGGTCTAAGTTGCCTAGACCCATAAGCAATCACCTTCCCTTCTTGCATTAGTACGCAACCCAGTCCGCGATGTGAAGCATCGCTGTAGATGTCATACTCAACTCCTGCTCTGGGCAATGCTAAGATAGGGGCTGTAGTCAATTTCTCCTTCAACGCCTAGAAGCTTGCTTCGCATTGCTCTGACCATTTGAAATTTACATTTTTCTTTGTGAGTCCGGTGAGTGGCACCGCTATTTGAGAATACCCTTGAATAAACCTTCTGTAGTATCCGGTTAGACCCAAAAAGCTTCTAACCTCCTTCACCGTGGTTGGTCTTGGCCATTCCTTTACTGCTTCAACTATCTGCTGATCAGTAGCCACTCCCTCCTTAGAAAGGATGTGACCCAAGAAGGCGACTTCGGTTTTCCAGAAGTCACATTTAGACAATTTTGCATATAACTGGTGCTCCTGTAGCTTCTTTAGAACCTCTGTCAAGTGCTTGGCGTGTTCTTCCTCGGACTTGGAGTAGACCAAAATGTCGTCAATAAATACAACGACAAAGGAATCGATGAAAGGTCGTAGAACTCTGTTCATCATGTCCATGAAAATAGCTGGTGCGTTTGTGACTCCGAAAGGCATAACTAGAAACTCGTAGTGACCATGCCTGGTTCGGAAAGCCGTTTTATGCACATCATCTTCCTTTACCCGGACCTGATGATACCCAGACCGTAGATCTATCTTGGAAAAGACTGCTGCTCCCTGCAGGCGGTCGAACAAATCATCGATTTAGGGAATGGGGTACTTGTTCTGTACCGTTACCTTGTTCAACTCTCTGTAGTCGATACACATCCTCATAGATCCATCCTTTTTCTTTACTAAAAGAACTGGGGCTCCCCATGGTGATGCACTTGGCCTGATGTATCCTTTGCTCAGTAACTCTTCGATCTGCTTCTTGATCTCGTCTTGTTCGACTGGTGCCATTCTGTATGGGGCCTTGGAAATAGGAGCACTTCCCGGTTGAACAGTGATGCTGAACTCTACATCTCGGCGAGAGGGAAGCCCCGGTAGATCGTCCAGAAATACTACTGGGAAGTCTCGAACAACTGGGATCTGTTTCACTTCTTCTGGAACCTTCTGCTCAGACAATGCTGCAACTATCTGCTTACCCTTCTCCTTGCCTCGGAAAGTAACAACTGGTCCTCCTGGTGCCTTGATTATGACTTCTTTGTCTTTGCACTCGATAGTCGCACTGTAGACTGACATCCAGTCAATGCCAATGATGATGTCAACTCCGAGAACTGCCAATTCAATGAGACCGATGCCAAAGAGTCTGCCCCCAATTTCGAGATCACACCCCTCATAGTATCGATCAGTTGTCAAGTTCTCTCCTGACGGAGTAGCCACTGATAAAACCTTGCCAGGAAATATTTTCGGTTCAATTCCCAATCTTTTAGCAAAAAAGGGTGACACAAAAGTGTGTGAAGATCCTGTATCAAATAACACCGAAGCTTTTATTCCATTTATTAAAATGTTCCCCGTGATTACATGATCCACCTCATCCGCATCGGCTTCTGTCAAGGCAAACACCCGCCCCTGCTTGAACTGTTTTTGCTCGGGCTTGAACGGCCTTTGACTTGGTCCTCCCTGCTGAAGCTGGGGGCAATCTGACTGGTAATGGCCTTCCTTTCCGCACCTATAGCAAGTCTTGCTTCGCTGAGGCTTGGTGCACCCAGTAGATATATGTCCCGATTCCCCACATCTGTAGCAAGTGGGTACCCTTCCGGCCACAGCAATGGCATTGGCGCCAGTGGGTTTGAATCGTTGCGCGGGGGGCTGATTTTTGTAGTTGCTGGGTCCTGCGGGCCTTTTGCCCAAGCTCCAATTGTTCTTCCTGGCTTGTACTGCCTGGAATTGGTTCATGTCCGTCTCTGTTGCAGCGGCCCTTCTGACTAGCTTTTCAAACCTCCGAATGCCTAGAGGTATCATCCTGGATCTTAGGCTGGGCCTCAGACCTTGCTCGAACTTGCGGGCCTTTTTAGACTCCTCCTGAACCATCTTCGGTGCATATCGGGAAAGTTGATTAAACTTGGTTTCATATTCCCGTACCGTCATATTACCCTGTTGTAAGCTCAAGAACTCCATGGCTTTCTTTTCCTGAACATCCAATGGAAAGTAATGGTTCCTGAATTCTTCCAGGAATTCTACCCATGTAAGTTGCACATTTCCCAAATTTCTCTTCAAGGATTGCCACCACACACTCGCATCCTTTTCAAGCTGAATGGTAGCCAATTTTCACTTTGCTAGCTTCCAGGGTTTCAAGCACTTCAAAGATTGTTTTGATCTGTTGAACCCAGTCAACTGCAGCATCGGGGTTCGTCTATCCTCCAAATACCGGCGGCTTCATACTTTTGAATGCTTCCACCAGTTTGATGGCCTCAGGTATATGGATAGCTGGTCCCGGTCCTCTGTTTTGAGGGATATTAGCGGCGAGGGCATTAAGGGTCTGGTACACCCGAGCCATCTCCGTTTCCAAATCCAATCCATTTTCCCCGCTGAAGCCTTCGCCATTTCCAATTCTTCGTGCCATTTCTGAGTCATAAAAATTCTTCATTAATCATCACAAATAACACAACAGCAAGATTGTATTCTTTATTCAGAGATAAAACTTTTATTTTAACATTTCCATTACAATTGCTTAAATAAAAGATATCCTAGATTCTACGGTTTTTCTTGGCTTCTCTGAGCTCTTCCCGCAGATCTTGGACTTCCTTTCTTATGTTTTCAACCTCGTACGGTCGCTTCTCTCTATCCCTGTCGCGACGTTGATCTTTTATGAGTTGGGTCTTCTTGAGCTCGTATACCAGGTGGTTTAGTTTCCAGATGCGTACTTTATCCTGTGCCAGGCGTGATTCCAAGTAGTTAACCTTCCTCTTTTACGCATCCAGTTCTCGACGAAGGGATGCAACGAGGTCATCTGGGTGATCCGGGACAAGTTCCTCGTCTGGGGAGTCTTCGGGAAAGTCAGGTAGTGGTGGAGTAATTTCCCTGGACTCGGGAAATTCTTCCTCCTCTATCTCGAAGGGTTCCTCTTCTTCTTCCTCCGGGTCTTCTTCTTCCTCTGGGTCCTCTTCCTCCATTGGTTCTTCTTCTAAGTCCTCAGAGTGGACAAACCAAGGAAGTTCATTCTGGTTGGCCATCTTATAACAAGGGAAGGAAAGGTTATCTTACAAAGTAATGTAAATATGAGTCTAATTCTACAGGTTGAACTCACACTCTAGTGTCCGCAGGAATAAAATTGTAACTACTCACTAAAGTGTCACGGGTTCTAAACTATAGTTAATGATCTTATTACTTTTCCTAAACAAATCTTTAGTCTATCAAGTTCGGATTTACTTGGGTTAGCCGTAAGAGTCGGTTCCTAGCTAGCGGTGGTCCGAAGACGCTTAAATACCGTGTCGCTTAGGGTTGTTTACATCCGGTTGACAGAAGGACTCTTTTGGTTTGTTCCCAAATTTATCGTCACTTTTTATCGTTCCTTATAAACTTGTACTACTTGTGAAGCATGCTCTGATACCATCTGTAACACCCCGAATTTTAAATAAGGATAAATTCGAGATTTCACAGGATCTTTACTTCACTTCGTACAATTTTACAAGGAAAATTTAAAACTTTTTCACTAATACATCAGAGTTCAATTACAACTTGGTTTTACACAGCGGAAGAATGAAATTTACAATAAAACATTTACAACATCTTTAAAATAAAACAGCACCAGCATATCCACTTTATAGCTTCATGAATAGTCCATTACCTGCATGTCAATCTGTGGGCACGTCAGTTACTTACAACTGACGAAATGTTATACACGGCTATCCTCTCTATGCCGGGAATAGTATAACGATCTCATACTTTAACAAATCATAAAAAGATTGAATGAACAAGTAAAATATCAAAAGTGATTATTCTAAACATAAGTGTATGTCATGCCTTAATGCCTAATGCACACATTTCTATACTAGGATGACACTAATGCACACTTGTTCGGATTCTATGCATCCCATACTACATAGGTCCGAGGGCAAGTGCCTACGTTCTCCACCATACAGGGCTCGATCCCTCGCCATGAAAACTACCCGGTAGCAAAACAAAGTTCAGACTATTCCACGAATGTGAATCCCAGCCTTGGAGTCCACCGCCGGCTGTTATAACAGATTCCAGATCGTGCGAACCGTCCCGTATGTGACCCTCTAGCCCAGTATATATATATATATATACACATTGGAGACGGTAAACACAAAAATCCATCCGTCCGACTACTCAAGATCTTGGAGTCCACCGCCGACCCGTCCTCATAGTCCCGGATTAAAATATAATAATCCGTCTCCCACAGGGCAACCTCAGTCCACCAACTGGGTCTATAGTCTTGGAGTCCACCGCCGACTATATAGAGCACCCCACTTACGTTTCCCTAAGTTTATTACATCTCCCCTTAAGTGCCTAAATTTTCTTAAATTCAGGACATGAATAATTTCCATTCAAAGAATTAGTTTACCTCCTACCGGACTTAATCAACAAATACGAGATGGCTCCTTAGCCATATCTCCAAATCATTTCTCAAATCTTTTCTTTCAATAATGCCGATACCGAGGTCTTACTAACTCTAAATCATAAACTTTCATGTACAAGAAACATGGGTACATATACCCCTTAATAATCATGTCTTAACTTATTATATCCATGTCCATAATTTGTTCTATGTCTCATTTGAATACTATTCATAATAATAATTCTTTTTCATGAAACCATTTCATTCAACAAAAATTTATCCCTTTCACAAACATGAATTTATCACTTGCAATCTCATTTGCAATTTAAATAATCAAGTATGCAACACAAATGAATAATCCCATCAAAGACAATTAATTTACAAATCTACATTTTACTTCTCTTCTAATGATGCAAATCATGTCTTAAACATAAATTTCCTCATTTTCAACTTATTCATAATTTGATCAATGTCTCATCTTAGTACTATTCATGGTTCATTCATTCATTCATAATTCAAAAAAAGAACAACAATTCCTTTCATGAACAAAAGATTCATCACTTAAATCTCAATTGCAATTTCGAGCTCAAATGAAATGTTTCGATCCACATCAAGTATTTCTTAAACCCAAACAAGTGTATAATTTCTTCAAATGAAAATTCAACTCACACAATCAATATTTTACTCTTCTTCACAAAAAAGTCCTATTCTCAATTAATAAATTTCAAATTCAATAATTCATCTTTCTATCTCAATTTCATTTTTAATGTCCCAAATATACATGAAAAATTCCAAAATTATTTTTAAATAATTCCATTTCATTTTATAAGAGTAATTAGAATTTTCTATTTTTTTTTTTTTTAAATTGCACTAAAACTCATCAATGGTGTCATAAAGAAACCCAAAAGTATAATATGGCAGCAAGGGGTTTCGAACCAGGCTCCCTCTGGTCGAACCCGGTCAAAGGCCAAATCCGAACCACCTAACCAATCAGTCCATTGGACTTTGATGTCCAATTCCTAAGCCGAACACTTTAGGTATTAGTTTTGGGTTCGGGAATCATTCAAAAAATAAAATAAATGTGACTATCCAGTTTTGAACCCAAGATCTCCTATAAGAAATATCCTCTAGCTAACCAGTAAATCTTAGTGTATTTCTGTTTAGAAAAAGCATAAATGTTCTTTTGTTCAACTATCCACAAAGTGTGTCTTTTTCCATAAAATGTGTTTATTCAAAAGATCAATTCTTTCAAAATTTTAGAATAATCCTTTCCTTGATATTAAATAAAAAGATGGTAACTAATAAAATTTCCAATTCATTAAAAATACTATTTTTCACTTATTTAAAAAAATTCTTTTTTTTTCTCATCTTTTGCAAAACTTAGATCTTTCTTTTAGAACTAAATCCTACAAAAGAAATGAAAACTAGTATCCATGCCTATTTGGTTATAATCTCATTTTGACATAAATCATATTTTATAATGAAAATAAAAGAAGCTTTTTCATGCAATAGTTCCCATTCTTTTAAAAAAAATATAGAACCTACAAATGTCGACACTAACGAAATTTCATTCTTTCTTCTTTCTTATAAAAATCTAATGTGGTCAAAAATATTATAAGCACAAAATTTTACAACTTACCAACATGGTTTATTCAAGAATTTATTTTCTTTCATTAACATGGTATTTGTCACAATAAGACTACTTTCGCATCTATCATACTAGCATGATTCTCATTTGTGGATTTCACATCAAAGTTATTCTCATATATTAACACTATTGTAAACACAAGACTAAGCAAGCATATTAGCATGGTTCATAACAATCAAGTAATTCTTTTTCTTTAGTTAGCATGGTATACTTCCTTTTTCTATTTAATCACATCAACCACAACATCACTTTAAACTAACATGAATTTTATCTATTCATAACAAGATTCTTCTTATATTACTTATTTTTAGCATACAATGTTCTACATTAGAAAATAATGAGATCACCCACCTTGATTGAAGCTTGAAAACTACAAGAGAATGGTTCCTTCTTGCTCCTAGCTTCACAAGCACCTCCTAGTCCTCTTCTCCTCCTAGCAAAAGCTCCAAGCAAGAGAACCCTTCTTTTCTTACTCTCTTTCTTTTTCCTTTCCCTCTTTTCTTTCTCTTACACTTATTTCTTTTTCTTCTTTCTATAATGTTTTTGGTGCAATGAGAAAAAGAAAGTAGGGCTCTATTTATAGGGTTTTGGGAGGGTTTATTTTGCATATATTCACCCCTAATAACTCTCCTAATTAACTCTTACAACCCTTCCAATTCTAAACTCCTAAAACCTACAACTCTCCACCTCCCCACTCTTCCAAACCTTAACTCACATTCACTCTCTCTTCTCTTCCCCACTACAAGAACCGGTCACCCCCCCTTGCCCATAATTTGGTCCAAGTACATTTGTGTGTGCATGCACACATGCACAAACAAATATGAACACATTTCTATAACTCAAAAATGTGTACTAATATTGTAACTTGTCATGTATTAGTACATGTTTAACTAAAAAATGTGATTTTAATAATGGGCTTGCTACATGGGCCCATTACTAATTAATTAATTTTAATTATCTAGTGGACTCCTTTCTTAATGGGCTACATTTTAGTTTATAGGCCCATGGATCAAAAGAAAGGCTAAATAAAACTAATGCATGCCAAAAATAGTAAAATGAGAGTAGCAAAATGAGAATAAAAATTTGCACGTGCACCATACGTGCAGAAAATTGAAAAATGCATTTTAAATAAAAAAATATAGGTGGGGTGTTACATTCCCACTCGATGGAACCACTCCAAGCCGAGATACAAAACGCCGAGGCCGAGGGACCTGATGGCCGAGGAGTGGGGGTTTGTTGAGCGCCTCCGTCTGTCGCATAGTATCAATTGGACGAAGGTGACGGAGGGTCATCTGGCGAGCGTCGGACTGAGCCCGGCCGTTCTGTGTATGTAGTTGTTCCTTTTCTCTCGATCTTTTAGTACTTTCTTGCTCATTGTTCTTAATGGATCTTTTTGCAGATATGGATGAAGCATCGATCAAGGCAAAGAGGCTCGCCATGAAGAAGGAGAAGGCCGAGAAGAAGGGGGAGGCGATGAAGACGAGGGGGTCGTCCCAGGTGGTCTCCGAGGCCCCTATTCAGCCGAGGGCCAAAAGGACTCGCTCGGAGATGGGCAAGGACGCGGCTGTTCATGGTGGCCCGGACCAGGGCAAGGCCGCCGATCTTGATAAGGGGAAGGGCCCTCTGGTGGATCCGGAGGTAGAGGAGAGGCTTCGGCGACTGTGGGTGCCCAGTTGGTCGATCCGCGAGGGAGACTGTCTGACCCGAGGGCGCCAGGCCGTCGAGGTGGCGAGTAAGCTGGCGACCCCCCGGGATCGTTCGGAGATGAAGGCCGAGACCCTGGAGGAGGCGTACACTCGCCTTGCACAGGCCAATGTGCTGGTAAGTATGCCGACACCTCTTGCCTTGTAACTACGTTGTAGAGGAGGCTTTCTTAGTTGTGCTCGGTGACTGCAGGCGACCGTGCAGGGGACCCATGTGAGGGGCCTTTACGAGGCGGCTTTGCAGAGGGAGCGAGACCGGGCTGACAAGGCCGTGCAGGAGATGAAAGAGATGAAGATAGAGCTCGAAGGCTCGCATAAGAGGGAGACGGAGATGAAGGCGGCCTTCGACAAGGAGAAGGAGGAATGGGCGAAGGAGATGGCGGCTCAGAAGAAGATGTTCGCGAAGGAGAAGGATGAGTTGACGGAGGCGGGTCAGCTCCTGGTGATCAAAGCCCAGGACGACTGACGGAGGCGGGTCAGTCATGTGAGGCACTTCTACCCGACCGTCGATCTGTCCAACTTCGACTTCGACATGGAGATCGAGGGGACACCGAAGACCCCTGGCGAACAAGGGCCCGCTGATGATCCGGCTGCCGACCCCCCTGTGAACCCGGCCGATGCTGAGGTGGGAAAACAAGCTGTATAACTTTTGTCTTTCTTTTTCCATCTCTTGATTGTATTTGCCTTCCGCGGACTGGCCACCGCATTTTTTGTAAGAAGTAACTCAATTTATAAAAAAAGGATTTTTGACTGGCCAAGTATTTTGACCTCGGATATTTCCGAACCTCCTTGCTTATGTGTTTTGAGTGGGCTGGTTCTCTTGTAGGTTGCGGCTCCCCTTCCCGAGGTGGACCCCCGTCGTTCCGACGTGGCGTGGCTCCGGAGCAAGGTTGAGGCCCTGGAGGCCACTTTGGTTCGGTACCGTAAGGGGGCCCGTGACACTGATGCAGCCTTCAATTATTACAGGAACAAGTCTGAAGCCCTCAGTGAGGAGGCAAGCCGGCTGAGGAGGGTGATGGTGGATCGGGAGCTCGGGGGCGTCGGACTCGGATATACTATGTCGAGTTCCTCGGTGCAGAGGCCCTCCTCTGAGAAGCTACTTCGTGATGTGATAGTGGAGAAGGAGATGGAGATACACCGTTACAGGACGATGCTGGGTGTCTCGACATCTTCCTCGGGGGGTCGGCGAGCGGAGGGGGTTCCCTCTGCGCTGCAGCTGTTGGAGCGTATGCGACCCGTTGATGCCCAGAGCTCCGTGGCCGGTGCGTCGACTGTGGCTGAGCCGAAGGACCATCATGACAAGGAGAGAGTTCCAAGTCGTTCGGTCGGAGTGGTCCCGCCTTTCGTCGGACCCGAGGGGCCCTAAGATGGCGGCTTCCTTCAGTTTGAGATGAGTGGAGTATCCCTGTAACGGTCTTTGTTTGTTTTCTCAGAACCAAATAAAGGAGTATGAATAAAGAATTCTTTTCATTCTTTGCTCTGGTCGGTAGTGTAGTAAATGATGGTGGAGGTGAGGTTCGGCCTCGTTGATCCGTGAAGGATCGGCGCGGGGCGTTGGGAAGACTTCCTGGCCTGGAACCGGATCGAACCTACCGAGACGCTGGGGATGATACCGGAGTGAGGACTCGGGTGCCGATCTCATTGCCCGGTGTTAGGTCGGACCTGCCGAGGCGTTTGGAGTTTGACAAAAAGAGATTTCTTCCATATAAGGTAGGGAGGGCCGCTAAAACGGCCCTTTACACATGAAAGCTTACAAAAGATTTAATTTACATTTAGCCAAGCTAAAACCTAGGTTCGCTCTTCCAGGAACTTCATTAGGTGCTCGGCATTCCAGGGTCGGCTGATGAGCCGGCCGTCCATATCTGCCAGTCGGTATGTACCAGGGCGTACAGCCTCGACTACACGGTATGGGCCCTCCCAGTTGGGAGCCAATTTCCTCTTCTTAGTTGGATCAGAGACGGATAGTTTTCGTAGCACGAGGTCCCCCGCCTTGATGTTTGTGGGGCGGACCTTCTTGTTGTAAAACTTCTCGATCCGTTGTTGGTAGATGCTTCTCCGGATTGAAGACTTCTTTCGGACCTCGGCGACGAGGTCCAGGTTGGCCTTCAGGCCGGACGAATTGTCAGCTTCATCGAAGGCTATGATCCGGGGAGTAGGCAGGCCGACCTCGACGGGGATGACTGCCTCTGTCCCATAGGTCAGGCTGAACGGTGTTTCCCCCGTGGGGATCCTCTTGGTGGTTCGGTACGCCCATAGCACGCTAGGCAGTTCCTCGACCCACAGGCCTTTGGGGGAACTGTCGAGGCGCTTTTTGATGCCGTCGAGGATTTGCCTGTTCGCATTCTCCGCCTGGCCGTTGGACTGAGGGTGGCAAATAGCGGAGAAACGTTGCTGGATGCCGATGTCTGCGCAGAAAGCTTGGAAGTTCTGACCCTGGAATTGGGTCCCGTTGTCGGTGACGAGGACCCTAGGGATTCCGAACCGGCAAATGATGTTCTTCCAAAAGAACTGTTGTACTTGGCGCTCAGTGATGCTTGACAGGGGCTCGGCTTCGAGCCACTTGGTGAAGTAGTCGATGGCGACTATCAAGAATTTTTTCTGCCCTACCGCTACAGGGAAGGGGCCCACAAGGTCCATGCCCCACATGGCGAATGTGGTAGGACTAGCCAGGAATCGGAGATTGGCTTGAGGAAGCCTCTTGATAGGGGAGAACCTTTGGCACGGGCCGCATCTCTTGACTAGGTCTTGCGAGTCTTGGAGCATGGTCGGCCAATAGTACCCCTGATTCAGGGCCTTCCGAGCGAGCGTCCTGCTCCCCATGTGGCATCCGCCGATCCCCTCGTGAAGATCTTTCAGCGCGTAGCTGGCCTCGTCGCTGGTGAGACAGCGGAGGTACGGCTTGCCGTCGGCCAGGGTGTATGAGCGTTTGAAGAGGACGTCATCAATCATGACGAACCTTTCAGCTCGGACCCTGACTCGTCTAGCTTCGGCTCGGTCTTCAGGAAGCTCGGCACTGACTAAGAATCTTCGGATGGGAGTGGTCCAGTCGTCCGGATTGGTACCGCCTTGGACACACATTGCCTCCTAGTTTTGATCGTTGATACTTGGCTTTAGGAGGATTTCTATGAGCACCGTTTGGTCGAGACCCTCGAAGGAGGAAGAGGCGAGTTTTGATAGCGTGTCTGCTTGAGCGTTCTGCTCCCTAGGGACCCGAACGACTGCGGAGTGGCAGAAGGACGCTAGGAGACATCGGACTACTGCCAAATACCTCACCATGCGATCATCGCGGGCCTCGTATTCTCCGGTGATCTGATTGACCACGAGTTGAGAATCGCTGAAGGCCCGGATTTGCTTGGCTCCGGCTCGATGTGCTAGGGTCAATCCGGCGATCATGGCCTCGTATTCCACCTCGTTGTTAGAGGCCGGAAAGTTGAGGCGGAGGGAGTATTGAAGTAAGAATTGGTCGGGGCCACGAAGGATGATGCCAGCCCCACTCCCTGTTTCGCATGATGATCCATCGACAAAGACCTCCTAGGTCGGATCCGAGGCCTCAGCACTGGGCTGCTTGGAGACGGTGCACTCAGTGATGAACTCGGCGAGGGCCTGCCCTTTGATGGCCGTCCTCGGCTGGTAGCTGATGTCGAATTGACTCAGCTTAATCGATCACTTGACTATGCGGCCGGAGTTTTCGGGCTTGTGAAGGACAGTCTTCAGTGGCTGGTCGGTCAGTACTTGGACGGAGTGGGCCTGGAAGTAAGGACGAAGCTTCCGGGCTGCCATGACCAAGGCATAGGCCACCTTCTCTATCTTTGCGTACCTCGTCTCGGCGGGGAGCAGAACTTTGCTCACATAGTACAATGGCCTCTGGACCCCATCTTCCTCCCGGACGAGGACAACGCTGAGCGCGCTATCCGAGGCGGACAGGTAGAGCCATAGTGGTTCGCCCGGCTCGGGCTTGCTGAGGAGAGGAGGGTTGGCGAGGTACTGCTTCAGCTGTTCGAAGGCTTCTTGTTGATGGGTACCCCACTCGAAGCCCCCCTTTCCGCGTAGAGCCTTGAAGAAGGGGAGAGACTTCTCCCCTGATTTGGAGAGGAAACGGCCGATTGCAGCCAACCGGCCCGTGAGCCTCTGAACCTCTTTGACATTCCGGGGTGGGGCCATGTCAATAATAGCTTGGATTTTCTCGGGGTTCGCCTTGATGCCACGCTGGCTGACGATGAACCCCAGGAATTTCCCAGTGGATACGCCGAAGGCGCATTTAGCCGGGTTGAGCCTCATATTGTGACGTCGGAGGACCCCGAAGGCTTCCTCGAGGTCGGCGATGTGGTCCGGCCTGGCCCGGCTCTTGACGAGCATGTCGTCGACATAGACTTCCACGTTGCGGCCGATCAGGTCTTTGAAGATTCTATTGACGAGCCGTTGGTAGGTGGCTCCGGCGTTTTTTAGCCCGAAGGGCATAACGCGGTAGCAGAAGAGACCCTGGTCGGTGACGAACGAGGTCTTGGAGATGTCTGGTGGAAACATCCGGATCTGATTGTACCCTGAGAATGCGTCCATGAAGGACAGTAGCTCATGCCCCGAGGTTGCGTCGATCAAGGCGTCGATGCGGGGGAGGGGGAAAGGATCTTTTGGACATGCTTTATTTAGATCCGTGAAGTCAATACAGATCCGCCAGCCCCCGGTTGCCTTCTTCACCATGACGACATTAGCCAACCACTCGGGATAGCTGACTTCCTGAATGAATCGAGCCGACAAGAGCTTGTCGACCTCTGCCTTCACAATTTGCTGCCTCTCTGGTGCGACTTTGCGTCTCTTTTGGACGACCGGCTTAGAGTCTGGGATGACGCTCAGTCGATGCATAATCAAGTCTTCGGAGATCCCGGGCATGTCGGAGGGCTTCCAGGCGAAGAGATCAACGTTGCGGCGGATGCAGGCGATTATGCCTGGCTTCAAGTCCTCGGGGAGCGAGCGGCTCACCCGGAACCACTTTGATTCATCCTCGGCGCCTAACGGGACCTCCTCCAGCTCGTCGACAGGCTCTGGGGCGGGACCGTCCCTCTCGGGTTCGAGCTCAACGGCGTCGAGGGGGAATACACCCCCTCCGACGGCGGTCATGTAGCATGACCGTGCTGCTTCCTGGCTACCTCGTACTATGCCGACCCCTTGCGGGGTGGGAAATTTAAGCTTCAGATGGTATGCCGAAGGTACCGCTTGAAAGGAGCATAGTCTGGGTCGGCCGAGTATGGCGTTGTAAGCTGCCTTGACGTTTACCACCATGAAGTCCATGGACTCAGTCCTCTTGACAGGAGCCGACCCCACGGTGACGTCGAGAGTAACAATCCCTTCTATCACGACAGGGACGCCCGAGAATCCATGCAAGGTGTATCCGGCCGGCTTGAGTTTGCCTCTGGGTAGTTTGAGATTTTCGAAGGCCTCCAGGAAGAGAATATTTACCGAGCTGCCGTTGTCGACGAGAATTCGTCGAACCTCACAATTAGCCATGTGGAGGCCAATGACGAGGGCGTCGCAATGAGGGAGGCGAACGCCTTCGAGGTCCTATCCGGAGAAGGAGACAGGCACCGGTTGTAACTTGGGCGAGGGGTTGTCTTGGACAACATTCACCTCTCGAACGAAGGCTTTTCGGGAAGTATTTGATTCTCCTCCCATGGGCCCCCCGTGGACATAGTGCAAGATGAAGGGCGTATCCGCGGCTCCCTCGGGTTCGGGATCCCGACCCTGGATGCGGTTCGGAGTAGGGTTCGGAGGCGAAGGCCTCCGGTTCCTAGCATCTCGCCGATCCCGTGGGCCTTCTCTGGTAAATTCTCGGAGGTACCCTCGTGAGATGAGGTCCTCAATTTCGTCTTTCAGGGCCCGACATTGGTCGGTTTCGTGCCCATGATCTCTGTGGAAACGGCAGTAGAAGCGCTGGTCTCGCTTCTTGTTGTTGTTTGATCGGGGAGGTAGTCGGACAATGCCTTTGTCTTCGATTTCTAAGAGGATGGCGGACACGTTATGTGTCAAGGGAGTGTACCTTTCGAAGCGAGGGACCGGAGGTGCCCTCTTCGCGCCGACCCCTTCCTTCGCTGTTTTCTTGGCAAGTTCGGCATCATCGACCCTGCGCTTGCCCTTCTCCACGACTTCTTTGCTGCCCTCTGGGTTCAGAGCTTCCTCAGCTCGTATGTACTTCTCGACCCGGTTGAGAAGGTCAGGAAAGTCCAGAGGTGGCCTCTTTGCCACGGAGACCTTTAGCTGGTTGTGGCGGACATTGTGCCGGAAAGCTGCCGAGGCGACCCCTGCGTCGAGGGCAGAGACGGATCTGGCCTCGATTGTGAACCTCTTGACGAAGTTACGGAGCGACTCCCCCTCCCTCTGACTGAGGTCAAGCAGGGAAGCGCTCGTCCTTTCGCTCTTCCGACTTGTGATGAAGTGGGCCAGGAAGCTGGCTTCCAGCTGGTCGAACGAGAAGATCGAGCCAGGGGTGAGTTTGGAGAACCAATCCCTGGCCGGACCCCGGAGGGTGGCCGGGATGGCTCGGCACAGCAGGGGATCCGAGGCGCTGTGAATCATCATGAGGGTTTTGAAGCCCTCCATGTGATCAGCTGGATCACCCTCGCCGTTGTATGTCTCGAAGTGCGGAGGTCGGAAGTTCCGAGGGATCTCCGCTTCTATGATGTTGACAGAGAATGGAGGTCGAGAAGGCCTCCGTCCTTGGACTAGGTTGGGATTCCTGTCGCCGATGCGTTCGATTCGATTCTCCATCTCTAGGAGGCGTCGGAGCACCTCGTATGTGCGCTGCGGAGGGGGAGTCGGCGCACGAGTGTGGCTTCTCCCTTCGCTCATTTGAGGGGCTCGACCGTAGGTCGCGGACCTCGGCGCTCCATGGAGGGCCTCCAAGATTTCCTCTCTGAAGCTTCTGAACTCGCCCCTGGTGACCCTGCCGTGGTTGGAAGGGTCGGGTTGGGGCGTAGGAATTCGGCCGATGCGGCTGAGTGCCGACGACCTTTCTCCATGCGCAGGCCTGGAATGGTTCGGGGCTGAGTTGGAAGCGGTTCCTCCCCTAGCTTGGCTAGCCCTTCTGTTCACAATGACCCGACGAAGGTCGGGTTCGGCGACGTGTGAAGCGCTTCGCTGGGGTCCGGGGTTTCCACCCGGATTATTGGATGCTTGCCCTCCGTCGAGGGCCCCCTCGGGGGGAGGCCTGTCTGTTCGGGCGGAACGGGCCGATCTTCAGACTCGAGGAGCCATGATAGATCGGGTCGAGGGAGAGTGTCGGTGGCGAGGCTCGGACTGTCGTCCGTACCGAATAAAGTAGTTCTCACAGACGGCGCCAACCTGATGCGGTTTGTTTTTGGTCACAGTGTGGATGCACCAGGTGTGAGTTCGGACTCAATTTGTAATGAGGGAAGAGTGCGGCACGGGACGACGAGCGGGAGGCTCGCTTCGGCTCGGATCGCCTCGCCTCGAGTACCTGCAGACGGTCCTGAAATACCGGGGTTTATTCCGGCGGCGGACCCTCCGACGATCTAGTCAGTCTCTGTGAGAGAGTAGCAATAACTAGGGAAATTTGGGTGGCAAAAGATTGATTACCTGAAAAGGTGGGTGAGGGTCTGGTATTTATAGGGAATTCCAACCGGGTTTGGATCCGCTTGGGGGCCGGGTCTGAACCCGAAAGCCCATGGGCCTGACGTGGCAGAAGGCCCAGGGGGTTTAGGGCTGACGTGGCAGTACCAAGAGTGGTATAGGGCTGACGTGGCCAAGCCCTTAGTGGTATTTGGAGCTGACATGGCCGATCATGGGGCTCCTGTGCTCCTGGGAGAATCTGATGGCCTAGGTTGTGCCAGGTCGTCTTCATTCTTTACCAGGTTGGGCGGACGGCCCGTGGGGCTGTCGCGGATCGGGGGCCGAGGGCCACCGAGACTGGTCGGATACGAGGGGACTAGGTCTGTGGGGGTGAACTTGAGGTTCGGCGCCGACCCTGTAGTGGCTCGAAGCCGAGCCAGATTGTTGTTTTTACCATTTTTGAGTGAGAGCTGTACTGGGCCCTGGTTGGGCCCCAAGCCATTTTTACCCTACCACAGTATTCAACCCCCATATTTACTATTCACCCGCTCACTTGGTCTCACGTTCTCAACTCTTCACCTCCTGTAACCTCATAACCCCCACTATCTCTCATAACTACCCATTTTTATATTATTATTATATTATATTTATTTTCATTTATAAAAACCCTCTCTCTCACCCGTTCTCTCTCCCCACTGTTTCTTTCTCCCGCTCTCTCGTTTTCCCTTGTTTCGAACCCAACCGAGACCCTCCATTACCCCTCGTCTCCCTCGCCATCTCCGCAAACTCCCTCATCACCATCGCCCATCGTCCATTGCCATCTCCATCCTATCGCCCTCCACCGTCCCCGTGCCACCATCTCATCCCCGTCGCCTTCGTCCAACCCATCTGTCGACCCCACCGAAAACCATTAACCCATCTATGCCATTACCCATCGCCTGCACCTCCTACCCGCCTCGTCTTCGCCCTCCGATCACCCCCGCAACCACCGAAGGTACCTCTTCGCCCTCGTCGTCGTCCAGTCACCTCGATTTTCCCCCTCGCCGTCTTCTCCTTTGTTTCGTCGAGACACAGAGCTCCGCTCGAGTTCTTGCCGCTGCATCGCGTCCCGGCCGCCAGCACTCCGCTGTCGATGCCGCCCTTCTGTTGCTCTCGATGCCGCAACCACCCAGTCGCCGCGAGCATCGCCCTGCCGTTCCCCTATTCCGCCTATTCTCTCTGTTTCTCTGTCGATAGGAGGAGAAGAAGACCAGGATTGGGTAGTTGGCTGTTTGGTGTTTTGGAGAAGGGGGATTGGTCGAATTGGCTGTTTGCTGTTCTGTGTGGTGTGGGGATTGGTTACTTTTGCTGTTTGGTGTTTGGGTCAAGATCCAGTGTGTGTGTGGTTGCTGTTTGTGAAGAGGAGTTACTGTTGCTGTTCCGCACGTAGTGCACACGTGCTTGCATTTTCGTATTCGTGCTTCATTATCCGGGATTCTGATCCCGTTATTCTCTCGTTCACATCAGAACCGTATAATCAGGCAAGTATCCTCTTGTACAACTCGTTTGTCCTAGTACAAGCTTCCTCTGAAAAATACCGCAAGTATATTCTTTGACTCTTATTCGTATTCTTCGGTCGAATTGAAATATGTTGCTATACATAGTCCGTCGATCCCGTATTCGCATATGATCGTGAATACTTTGTTGCCACATGCATTACATAAACACGATTGATACACATATGTACTCTTAGGATTATACATGATTATGTGCATGATTGTTTTACCCGTGATAGTAATTTAAATATGATATCTTGTTATTGTTGATTAAAATTAATAAAAGTAACAAGCTGGGGTATAAGGGTAAAGATCCAGTAGTGGGCAATATAGAAAAGCGTACTTGGACAGGAGCTCGTGGTTTCCCGATGCAAGTTGCAAATTATAAGTTTACATGTTCACGCTACAAGTTTACACTCTACATGTTTCACATTGCACGTATCTCGATACAAGATTGAATGTACATGTTTTTCCCGAGTACATGACCTATAGAATCCACCACTAAGTCTAAACGTTCACTTGATTGCGTGTATCAAACATGTGGTATGGGACGCATGATTACTGTACTAGTTAGGTTAATAAAAGACTTGAGATTAACACGTGCACTTGCATAATTCAATTACATGTATATGTTCCGTTGACTTGTTTATTTGCTTACTTGTTTACATGCCACTTGTTTCATGATGTCTTGTTCATGACCATATTTATATATTGTATTTCTCCTATCACATGATTCTTGGTTCCTTGCTCTTTTCCTACTTTCTGTATGGTCTACAATCAGATGGAATCGTCGAGTTTAAAGTTTGAAGAGATGGCACAATCGTTGTTGTTGCTATCCAGTATTCCCGATAGTTACGGCACAGTAGAGCAGACTATTACAAGCACCATGACTGATACGACAACCCTAAAGGATGTTATAAGCAGCATTATGAATGAGGATGCAAGGAGAAAAAGACATGGAGAGACTTTGGTGTCATATCCTAGCAATGTCGCGCGGTCAGTTGATAACCGTGGTAGAAGTAACAACAGAGGGAAGTCACAGAGCAGGAATCACAGGTCCAAGTAAAGAACAGGACATCGCAAAGATGAGTGTTAGTACTGCAAAAAGTCAGGACACAGGAGAGACCAATGCGAGGAGTATAAGAAAGCACAAGCAGGGTCACAGGTAGTCAATGTGGTAAGTATTGAACCCCTTCTAGATAAATTGTGCTTATCTGCTGGATTTAATATTTTGTAAGATGATTGATGTATGGACTCAGGTGCTTCTTATCATTATACCCCATGAGAGATGTTTTTGAGGATTAGAGGACATGTGATTTTGGTGCAATTTCAGTTAGTAATGGGCAGATATGTCCAGTTGTAGGTAGAGGCACTGTGAGAGTGAAGGCTCAAAATGGTGGAAAATTAGTCTTGTATGACACAATACATATTCCGAGCTTGAAGAAAAACTTGATCTCAATTAGCAAACTAGACAAAGAAGTGTTCACAATAACTTTTGGGCATGGAGAATGGAAGGTGACTACGGGTGCCAGGTTGGTGGCAAAAGAAAAGTGCGGTGGCACGATGTACTTACTCAGAGGAGGTAATTGAAGTGATATCATTGCTACAGCATCCGCAAGTAGTTTCCCTTCAATTCTATGGCATGTTAGGTTGGGGCACCTTGGTGAAAGGGGTGTCAAGCAGCTTTGTTCTAGGGATCTTTTGCCGAGGCTGAAGAAGGTTGAGATGGATTTTTGTGAGAATTGTGTGATAGGCAAGCAGAAGATAGTTAGCTTTCAGTTGGGTGGGCATGAGAAGAAGTTTAGGAAGCTAGAGTTCGTACATACAGATGTGTGGGGGCCAGCTCAAGAATTCTCTTATGGTAGTAAGAGATACTTCGTCACATTCATCGATGATGCTACAAGAAAGGTTTGGGTTTATGCAATTCGCGAGATCAGAAGTTTTTGAGGCATTCAGAGCTTGGAAGGCCAGAGTTAAGAATGAGACGGGTTGTAAGGTGAAAGCAATAAAGTTAGACAACGGAGGTGAGTACACAAGCAAAGAGTTTGTTAACTATTTGGCAAAGGAAGGTATCAGAGAAATCAAGACAGTCCCTAAGACTCCACAGAAGAATAGTGTAGCAGAAAGGATGAACCGCACGATACTCGAAAGGACGAAATGCTTGAGACTTCATGCGGGTCTTCCAGTCCATCTTTGGGCCACTACAGTTGATACAACGGTGTACTTAATTAACCGTTGCCCGTCTAGTGTCCTTGATGGGGCTATTCCAGAAGAACTATAGTCTGGTAAAACTGTCAATTATTCGCATTTGAAAGTATATAGTTGTATAGCATATGTACTAATTGACAGGGAAGAAAGAAAGAAGTTGGACTCTAAGTCCAGGCGGTGTGTCTTCTTTGGCTACGGTGGCGATGAGTATGGTTACAGGCTTTGGAATTTTGTGGATAACAAAGTCATTCGTAGCAGGAATGTAGTGTTCAATAAAGAGGTCCTATACAAGGATAGGTACACAGGTCAAGACAGTACAACCAGTTCTGAGTCAGATTGGGGTTCAGACTCAAACTCAGATTTAGATTCTGAAGGTGGCCCTAGTGGTGAGGGCCCTACAGTGCAGCAGCAGGTATTGGTAACACAAGCAGCACAGGAGGCTCATGGTGAGCCTATTAGGAATGAGCAGGTTATCCAAGACGAACAGGTACAGGCAGAACAGTTCGGAGAACCGGAACCAGTCGGTGAACTGGTACCCACATTGAGGAGATCGATACGAGAGAGGAGGCCAACTAAGATATTTGATCCATCAGCTAGTGTTGTTCACGAGCATGTTCTGCGCACGGATTCAGGAAAGCCAGAGACTCATAAGGAGGCTTTGAGGGATGAGGCTTGAATTCTGTGAGAGTTAGCCATGAAGGAAGAGATAAACTGTAATGCCCCGAATACCAAAATACGGTAATTCGTATCTCAACAGGATCTACACTTCACTTCTTTCAATTTTACAAGGAATTTTGAAACTTTTATTAAATTATTGTTCTTTTACATCAATAACGCAGCGGCAAATAAATGAAGTACAACATGATCAATATACAATTTCAACAACTTGAACATGTAACTAATTATCAGCATCAAATTCATCTCTATATCTCCTTGTAAGATCCAAGTCCTGCATATGAAACTGTGGGCACGTCAGTTGCTTACAACCGACGCAATGTTACAAATATCGATCCTCTCTATGCTGTATTATAACGAAATCTCTTATTTTAACAAATCACAAACTTGAATGCATAATAAAAGTGTAAAGAGTGAATATCCTAGATATGTTAGTGTATGACATGATTTAATGCCTAATGTAGGTGTTATAATATAATGACACTAATGCATACTTGTTCAGATTCTATGCATCCCATACTACATAGGTCCGAGGGCAAGCACCTACGTACTCCACATTAAAAGGTTTAATCCCTCGCCATGATAACTATCCAGTAATAAAATAAAGTTTAGACATTCCATGAGAACGGATTCCAGTCCCAGAGATCCACCGCCCGACTATACAGAATCCTCATCGTGCGAACATCCCGCAAGTGTCCCTCTAGCCCCGGTATACACATATACACTGGAGTACGGCCTACTATCCGCCCGACTATTCATGATCCTGAAATCCACCGCCCGATCAATCATAATCCCGGATTTAATTAAGGCTCGCCTCCATCGCAAGTAACCACAGTCCCGGAATCCACCGCCCGACTGGGTCTATAGTCTCGGAATCCACCGCCCGACTATATAAAGGCCCTCCACTTACGTTTGTCCAAGTTTATTACATCTTCACTTAGTGCCTAATTCTTAAGTTCGAACATGAATAAATAATATTACCTAGAGCTAGTTTACCTTCCTGCCGGTCTTACACAAAATACCAAGAACGACACCCTTATTGACCACTTCTCAAAAGTCAATTATTCATTACCACTACTTTTGTCAGTACCTGGGTATCACGAAGCCTCTAGAATCAAAAGTTCAACAACTTAGGGTACTCATCCCCTTATAATTCATATTCTCAAATTTCATCTATTCATAATTTATTCAAATTCTTTCATGCATTCTTATTCATTCATCAATAGGTACAATCTCAACCTATTCATTTTCACAAACACTTTTCATATTCATCCATAACTTTCTTGAATCAAGTTAATTAAGATTAAGACATAATCTCTTTAAAATTTATCTTTGAAAATCAATCTCATCATCTTCCTTTGATTTATTTTGAACTAATCTTAACATCTTAATCCTATATATATATGTCATTCTTAAGTTCACATTTCATCTACTCATGAATATGATCTTTACTTTTTCAAGATATAACTTAAAACAGCGAGAATATATTTTCAATCAAGTCGTTTAAGTAACATTGCAAAACAGTAAATTCAAAGTTAGAAAACTGCATTTCATGCTATTTGTAAAAATTATAGAAAATTTTATACTTCACGAAACTTAGCGTTCTTTATATCAAACTGATGGTATACAAGTCTACTTTCATTTTGTAGTTATAAGTTTTCTCAAAATACCATATCTATAACCCTGAATTCTTCAAAATATACAGTTAGGTCGATATACTGAAATACTGCTAATGTATAGTCTTGTAAAATTCATATAAAATCCAATTCTTTATGAAAATTTGAGTTCTTGGAATTTTTAGAAAGGTTAACGTGTCTACTATAATTTCTTAGTTTTGACTTTTCTCAAATTATTTGATTTACAATGCTGAATTAATTAAAAACCGAAAGGTGTGCAGAATTTCTGCAACCATCCAACTACTAACCAGTTTTGAGTTTAGAATTTATTAAAATAGTAAACGAACTCCAAATCTTATGAATTTTTAAAAGGATGCTACTGACATATATAAGATGCTCCCCAAAAAGTTTTAGTTTCAGATCCCAACTATTTTAATAGATATGATTTTCTGAAGTGTAAACAAAATTTAAAACAATAACTTTCTTTGTATGAATTAGTAACTTTCTTTGCATGAATTAGTAACTTTGTGTACAAATTTATTTTCATATCATTTAATCTAATCAAGATGTACTACCATGCAATTAAACAACATCAATTCAACTTATCTTCATGAAAATCTTTCAACATGAATCTTCATTCTAAATATCATCATTTCAATTTAATCACTACTCATATGCATATCAAGTTTATCTATCAATTTACCTACACATACATGATACTATAAATTAGAAAGCTCAAGAAGTCACCCACCTCAAATGAAGATTCTAAAGTAGATGAAAACTCCTAGAAGTTGCTCCTAGCTCCAAGAATGTGACTTTCTTCTTCTCCTAGCAAGCTCTCATTTCTCCAAGTAAGAACTTAAACTATTCTCTATTTCTTTTCCTTCCTTTCTTATTTTTATCTTTGTTTCTTTTGATCTTTGGTGCAAGATTATGAAGGAAATGAGGTGGTATTTATAGGGTTTCAGAAGGTTATTCTACTACACAAATTAAGTGTTCTAATTCATAACCTACATAACCCCCTTCACTAATTGCCCACTCACCATTACTCTTACAAACTCCCAACTCTTCCTATTCTTATGCACTAACTCTTCTTGTGACTTTTGGGTTGCACTACGTGCACGTGCAACTCACAAAGCACACACTCTCATTTGTTAGTTGTTATTTATTTATTTATACATGTTGTTTACATGACAAGTGTATAACTAATTGTATGATTTTTCTTAGTGGGCTTCCTCTTGTGGGCTTGGTCTATTTTTTTTTATTTAATTTATTTTAATGGGCTTAGAGTCTTCTATTAGATCTATGTGTTCTAATATGCAACAAAAATGAATGAAAGGAAATTGTGCATAACTTTTAAATAAAATTGAGAATAAAAAAAATCATAAGATGAAATTGCACGTGTAAAAAAAAGAAATGTATTTTTCATTAAAAAAATTTATACGGGATGTTACATAAACTCCTTGGAACAGAACCAAACTTAGGAGTTAACCAAGTTACCTGTAGGAAAGCGCACTTTTATGAACAAATAGATTTTCAGAGTCAAAGATGAGGCAGATGGCAGTAAGAGTGTACAAGGCGAGGCTTGTTGTGAAAGGATTCTCTTAAAGAGAAGGTGTTGATTATAGTGAGATCTTTACACCGATTGTGAAGATGGCTTCAATTAAGGTTCTGCTTAGTATTGTGGCAGTTGAAGACTTGTACTTAGAGCAGTTGGATGTGAAGACAATATTTCTCCATGGTGATATCGAAGAAGAGCTGTACATGAGACAACCCACAGGTTTTGAAGCTAAAGGAAAGGAAGCCATGGTGTGTCGATTGAAGAAGAGTCTTTATGGGCTCAAACAAGCACCGCGACAATGGTACATGAAGTTTGATTGCTTCATGGGAGGAAAAGGTTTCGATATATGCGAAATAGATCATTGTGTCTATGTTTGTAGATATAAGGACAATGATATAGTTATCTTGGCACTGTATGTGGACGACATGTTGTTAGCAGGTTCATGTATGGAGAAGATCAAGGAAGTGAAAAATGCGCTAGCTTCGGAGTTTTCAATGAAGGACTTCGATGAAGTAAAGCAAATCCTCGGCATGAAGATTAGTAGAGACAGGAGAAGCAAGAAGCTTTGGTTATCTCAAGCGGACTACGTGAAGATGGTGTTGAAGAGATTCAACATGGATGGCACGAGGTCAATCACTTGTCCCTTGGCTGCTCACTTCAAGTTATCAATGAACCCGTGTCCTAAAACGGAGGCGAAAATGGAGGAAATGGCTGCTAGTCCTTATGCCTCAGCCATTAGGAGTTTGATGTATGTGATGGTGTCTACAAGACCAGACGTCACACAAGCAATAGGAGTTGTCAACCGTTATATGAAGAATCCAGGTAAACAGCATTGGGATGCAGTAAGGTGGATTCTTAGAAATATAGCAGGCACTTCAGATCACTCTCTTTGTTTTGGGGGAGATTCTTTGCATATACATGGTTATGTGGATGCAGATTTTTTGGGTGATCGTTATGGTTGCAGAAGTAGTACAGGGTATGTATTTACAGTTGGAAGAATAATTGTTAGTTGGGCTTTGCAGTTACAAAAGGTTGTAGCACAGTCAACCACGGAGTCAGAGTATATGGCACTTACAGAAGCGACGAAAGATATGTTGTGGATTTCGGAGCTTATGAAACAGTTGGGTAGGAAGCAACCCATAGGTGAACTATGGTGTGACAATCAAAGTGCAGTTTTCTTGGCGAAAAACTCGGCATATCACTCTAGGACTCAGCACATTCAAATGAGGTATCATTTTATTAGAATAGCGGTTAAGAAGAAATGGTTGAAGCTAACTAAGATTCCTGGCACTAAGAATTCGGCGGACATGCTCACTAAGGTGATGGATAGCAGGAAACATCAGTTTTGCTATACTGCTATCGGATTGTCTCCAGGTTAATTGTTGAGGAGACTCGCAGAGGCACAGGCCTAGACTAGGCCAATGGAAGAATGAATAACAGGTTAGAGACTTCGTGTATATGTCTCCAAGTGGGAGATTGTTGGGGTTTGTGGATCCAATACACGATAATGGGATTGGAGAAGTCAGATGAGAAGAAGAGTCGAAGAAGCAGCAAGCTACTGGAGGCGAGTTGCGGTTGACCGTAGGTGGACAGTCGACCGCATTCGTACAGGCAAAAGAACGATCGACCATGCAGTCGACCGTCACTCTCTCTGGATGGATCCTGTATCTTGAAGTGACGACCGGTCGACCGTGCAGTCGATCGAGCTCTCTGTTGGACCTTGTGCAGTCAAAGGAAAGAACCGGTCGACCGACTTGGTGTTGTGGTCGACCGTCACGACGCTGTTTTGATGAGCGGCTGAGATTGAAGTTGAGAAATCCTATACATATTGTATTGTGTATGATTTTAGGGTTAAGTGAAAATAAAATAGAGATTTACCAGCCGTCATTGAGAGAGAGGGAGATAGAGAGAAACCCTACACCTTGGGGGTGAGATCTTAAGAGATTTGTAAACCTATTCTTCATATTTCAAGTGGAAATCGCAGGAGTGCCTCTGCGCGGGGAAGTAACCATTGTTTTGGGTGAACTTCGAAAAAATATTATGTGTTCTTGGGTGTTGCTTATGGTTGTTCTTTGTTATCTTGTTTTGATTCTATAGTTCTTGCATCTCGTCGTCGTTGTTGAGTTATTCCGCAGTTATAATTCAACATCTTTAACGCATAAAAAGTTGTGAATTCATGTTTTCATCACTTGTGGTAAAATCAAGCTTCACCATGTAGATAATCATATACCTCTATACCGCAGTTTTTTAAAAGGGTAATGCTACACCTACTACCAAATATACTACATTTCTCTTTACTACCTTAGATGACACACTACTATTGGATGTTATTGGATGTTTCTACCACATACTCTACAATAATCTCCACTAATAGTGTGTCACTTAAGATAGTAAAGAGAAATATAGTAGATTTGGTAGTATGTGTAGCATGTTGATTCTTGATTTTGATGATTACAACACAATACAAAGTTTGCTGTGCTATTTCTCATATATTGCAGGTTGTATCAAAGCTTATTTTGTATGATACACAAAGGCCTCAAAGCAAATTGATTAAGCAAGTCACAATGATCTAAAGCTGAAGAATGATCAAGCAAAGCTTCATACAAAGACAATGGCTAAAGCTTCACTCAAAACTCAAGACTCAAGTCAAGACCAAAGTTTCAATGTCTTATATTTTGTGTCTTGTAAAAACAAATGTAATTTTTCTCTTTGTTGAGTCTTAGATTGATGTACAACATTGTCACACACACACACACACTCATACATAATTCTATAACTGTGTGTTTTACAAAATCTAAAAATCAAAACAGCTTGAACTAGATCAGCTGTTGAGTACCAATCGACTGCCGTTAAGGACTAGTCGACTAAATCTGTACAAAACTGTCCGATCTTCTTCAAACTCTGGCCAGTCGACTCATAACGGCAACCCAGCTGACTGTTCAAGTCGTTTTGACAGTTTACTGATTTCAAAACTTGATTTTTCGAATTCAAAAGATTTATTTCCGTTGGTTAATAGTTGGTACAACTGTTTCTACAACATACAGGGATTTTACTCCATAAATCGAGCTCTAAAATCACTCTGAAGAAGTTCCAAGAATTTTTTAGAGAAGTTTTAAGTATTTTTGCTTTCAAGAGAAAAAGTTTTTCATACAAAGCACTCTCTTCTTTAAGTCTTGGTTCTCTGATTTCAGACCAGCATAACAACGAATTCATTTTGGACTGATTTCAGAAGTTGACCGAATAGCCACTTGCAAAATCACAAACACTACAAGGCTATAGGTTGATTGTAAATATCTTTATTGTTTTCTTTCTCTCGGTTGTGAGAGTGGTTCCTCTCGGTTGGAGAGTAAGACTCTAAGTTGTAGAGTCAGTTTTTCACTTTTGGTGGAAGAGTGTGTTTGCTCTCTCTAGTGGTGAGAGAGGACTACGTGTTGGACAAGGTTGTTGTCTAACGCTGTAGGGTATTCTTGTACATTTTCAAGAATAATGGAAAATCTCAAGTGGGTTGCTTGGGGACTGGATGTAGGTCGGGAGGACCGAACCATGATACATCGTGTGTACTCTGTGATTGGTATCTCTGTAGTTGTATCTCTTTGAACTCTTTTCATTACTTGCATTTCAGTTTACTCGAAATCTTTCTGGTAAGTCGATTGGACCTCCATTCTAAGTCGACTGATCAGACTGATATAACAATCGTCTTAAAAACTCTTCTGGCAAGTTGACTGTCTCTCCTATTTAAGTCGACTTATCGGACTAGTCTAAAAAATACTCTTCTGCTCTGACGCCCCAGTTGACTGATATCTCTTTTACAGTCGACTGGACAGAAGAAAACTTTCAATTTCGCAATTATTTTTTATACAACACTATTCACCCCCCCTTTCTAGTGTTTCTTGCCTTGCCTACAGGATCCAACATAGCATTACCCTTTTTTAAGAGCATCCACTATCGTTCATGCTATATTATAGGTATTTGGCAATATAGAAATGAAAATAGAAGAGTTGCGCTACTATCGTTAAAGCCAAAATTTGGGTTTAAAAAATTATAAAATATACAGACGGAAGAACATCCTCCGTCCAATAAAATAAATAAATTTTTAATACCAAAATTTCGATAGACGGAAGATCATGTTCCGTTTGACAATTATTATTATTATTATTATTATTATTATTATTTAGCCAGGCGTCTGGTCGCGTGAATAATTTAAATAAAAAAAATTACCCGGACGGATGATGATCTTTCGTCTAGGGATTTTTTTTATTAAAAAAAATATGCCCAACCGGATGATGATCTTCCATTTTTTTTTTCCTTAAAAAAAAATAATTAAAAAATTTGCCTGTCTCCCAGTTTTAAAAAATGTCTTTCCAATTTAAAAAATTGAAGTAAAAAAAAGAAAAGAGATGGACGGAAGAAGATTTTCCGTCTCTCCAACGCTGCAGTCGTTTGCTATTTTGCCATATTTTGGCAAAATCGTTAGAGTCGCTTCCCATTTTTGAGAAACAAATTGGCGATTCTCAAATTATAAGAGACGGAACATGTTGTTCCGTCCTTATTTTTTAAAAAATTTTTAATGGGATCGGACGAAACATGTTGTTTCGTCTGACGTTTTTTTAAAAAAATATATATATAAATGATCAGACGGTACAACATGTACCGTCTGAACAAAAAAAAATTAACAAAAAAAATTAAAAAATGCTTAATTGAGACATGTTGTCCCGTTTAAGCAATTTTCGCTTGGACTGGACAACATGTCCCGTCCCACCCTTCTTTTTGTTTTTTTAATGTATAATTATTAGGTTAGTGGTTAATTTAGTGGTTTAGGATATATTTTATTATTTAATTTATTTAATTAACCTATTTTAATATATAATCATTAATTAATTAACAGTATAAATAAAAAAATGGACGAAACAACATGTATCGTCTTTCTCAAATTTTTGCAAACCACTACTGCAGACATAATCCATGTTTGCTATTTCTATACATGCCATTTTCTCAAATATGAGAAACACCATTGTTGATGGTCTTAAGAGCATACACAATCGTTTACTATATTTGCCAATTTCCCATTTTTTTAGCAAACAAGGTGTTGCAGTCGTTTGCTACTTTGCCATATTTTGACAAAGTAGTTACAGTCGTTTCTCATTTATGAGAAACCAATTTGCGATTCTCATATTATAAGAGACGAGACAACATATTTCGTTCCAATTTTTTTTTAATTTTTTAATGGGATCAGACGAGATATGTTGTTTCATCTGACAATTTTTTTATTTTTTTAATTTTTAATTAATCAGACGGTACATGTTGTACCGGCTGAACCAAAAAAAAACGAAAAATGCCTTGAACGAGACTTGTTGTCTCGTCTCATGCCAAAATGGCTGGGACGGAACATGACGGGACAACATGTCCCGTTCTAGAAATGGGGAAGCCATTTTAGGCTTAATTTGGCATTTAATCCCATATTTAGCCTAATTAATTACCTATTTAGTAACTTAATAATCTATTACTACTACTAATTACTAACTTACTTAAACTAATATAGGATTAAGATTAATAATATTATAAAATTAATGTAAGATGGAACATGTTGTCTCGTCCGTTTAAAAAAAAAATTGGTTAAATTATAGCAAACCACCGTTTCTGGCAAATTTTCTTTTTAATATTACTGTAAGTTGTAGTTGTCATTTTGTAGAAAATGAGAAACACCGTTATGAATGCTCCAAAAGATAATCCTCACTTTTTACAGCCTCACAGTCACCGTCAAGCCAATCACCCCCTCACATTTTTCTCACGTGACTTACTTACCCATGGTCCACTTATCCAACCCGGATCCGAACTCCCCTCCCTAAATAGTAATAAATACCCTTCCCAATTCCCATCCTCTTACCCTAATATTTTTCTTCTTCGCCGACTTCCATATTTCTATCAAAAAAAACAGATCAATCCTCGGCTCCCCAATCTTGGATACCCTAACCCTAATTTATCTTCTTCAATCTTCAACCAACCTCCGATGATGGGCGACTTCAACGACCCCTTCATGCGCAACCGCGACGCGTCCGTACAGGGCCGCACCAAAACCCAGAACCGCGCCAACGTTCTTCAGATGAAGCTGGTAAGTAGAAACCCCAAACCAAGAGACAAGATGATATATTCTTCTTTTTCTCAATTCTAATTCGAGATCCGATCACGGTTTGTCGTTATTTAGGGTTTTAATCAATCGCATGATATAGGGTTTTATTTTTAATAGATCTGATTCTGTGTGTTAAGTTAATCAAGTTTGGAAATAGATTAATTTGATCGTTCTTGTAAACAAGAAATTACTTTATTGGATCTTAAATTACCACCAACTTGTTTTAAGAATTTGATGACAATTATTGCACACTGAGACAGCGCCATTTCTGGCGCTGGATGGAGCTCCAATCGAGCGCCATTTCCAGCACCAAAAATGGCGTTTTTGGTGCTGGTGAACAGTGTTGGTGCGGCACTGTTCATCAACGCCAATTTTTTTAATTGTACATTTTGTAAAGAAGTCTCATAGTTTTAGATAATTGTATATTTTGGTCACAATTGTCTTAGTTATAGGTTTGTGTTTTTTCCAATTTTACTATTTTAACAATTTGTAAATTATTTTTAAAGTGTTCTATATTTTACGTTGGTCTAATTGTTTTAGATTTGTCATTTTAGATCATTTATTTTCTAATAATATATTAATTTTTTTCATTTTATATAATAAAATATAATTCACTCATATGATATTTTGTTTAAATTTTTGAATAATTATGAAACTTATCATATGATCAATACATAATAAAAATTTGTATGTGGTGAATTGATGAAACAGATAAGAAATAAGGATTTTAGTAAAAAGTTATATAAAAAGTTGGTAAAGAAGAATATTCAGAGAATTTTTTTTGGGTGTTAGAAATGATGATATGGGTTGGAGATAATGTTACTGTTTGATGTGATTTTTTCACCATATTAGTGTAAAAGTTGCACCAAAATGGTGTTGTGGGTTGGCGATGGCCTGAGGTGACAATAATTATGTGCACTGCACGTGGTAATTGTATAGAGTGGTAGTTTTTGAACATCTACTAACTAGGATGTTGTTGATTTTGACAGATGGCACAGGGGCATCCAACTGGTCTGACAGCGAACCTTTTGAAGCTTTTTGAGCCGAGACCTCCATTGGAATTCAAACCTCCTCCGGAGAAGAAGAAGCCCCTTCCGTATACAGGTGCATGATTTTTTTTTGTTGGGCTAATGATGGTAATGTGTTTTGTATGGGTAAGGAGGTTGACTTTGCTTGTGTGTGTTTTGAAGGGATGGCACAGTATGTCAGTCATTTTGCGGAGCCGGGTGATCCGGAGTACGCTCCGCCCGTTAAGAAGGCGGAAACTCCGGTATGTTTTTTCATGCTCTTTTTCTTCAGTTGAATTTATATATTGTCTTCTGTTGTTAGTATTATTTTTATATTATTGTATGTAGTGGTTGAAGGGCATTGCTTGTTAGGAATTTTTTATTTTTATTTTTATTTTTTATTATTTACTATTTTTTATTTTAAATTTTTTTGTACAAGGCTTACCCACACACAGCCACACTTTACCCAAATATTAATTAGTTGGGTATTTGTTTGGTGCAAGTGGGATTCAAACTCCTGACCAAGAGCTCACCAGCGAAAGAGGCTTACCACTTGCACTTTATTAGGATGTTTGGTCCTTTATGTCGAATTGTTAGGATTAAGATAATTAGCTGTTCTAGACTACTGTGTTGAGTATATTTATTTAGGTATTTCAATATCCCTCGATTTCGTTGTATTCTGCTTATCATGGTACATCCAATTCCTTCACTAGCTGTTATTAAGAAATTTTTAAAAATTGTTTTTGTTTGTATGAAATTCTCTAGAGTTAACTTCCTTTTATATAGTGTGAAAGTTTAATTTTCTCAAGTTTTCATTTTCCAGGACAATATCTAAAATTGGGCTGTAGTCAATTTGGGTCAAAAGCAGACCATGCTAAAAATAGAGCATGAGTATTTTCTTTAAAGACATTTTGATTTCTACGTTGAGTAATAGCTTTATGGTAATCAAACATCGGCAGATTTTCTTTTTTGCAGCTATATTTTGTTCCTGGTGGGCTACCATACTCATTCAGTTTTCAGCATATTGATATCTAGGCTGTAGGAAATAGATTTCTTGCCCTGCTATTCTTAAATTTGTCTTCACGTTGGATCAAAATAATCCTAAACCATTGAAGATAATCTTGAGTAGCTATTGCACTTGTGTAATGCAGTGGTGAATTAGTTATCTCTAAATAAGGTACTTCTCTAAAATGTATATTTCCTTGCTTGACGATCATGATTTAAGAGCAAGCATCAATACTTGATAAACTTTATATAGATACAACACCAATAGGGTTGGCAAACGGGTCTAACGGGCCGGGTCAGGTCGAACCCGTCTGGGTTGGAACCCAACTTGGGCGGGTTCGGGTCGGGTCGGGTCGTAGAGGTAACCGGACCGGGTCGTTAGTGCAAATATACGACCCGCCCAACTCGTGAACCCTTTCGGGTCCAACCCGGGTCGGGTCGCGGGTTGGGCCCGTCTAATGTTTTTTTTACTTAAACAAAAATTGTAATTTTAATAATAATAAAAAATGTAATAATAATAATAATAATCAAAGAGTGAAATTGCCAAAAAAAATTATATTATTAATATGATTTCAACTTATATAAGTTTACAATTTGTAATAAGAAATAAAGATTTTCTACAAATTTGTTTTAAACAATAACAAATTTCTTAGATACAATTTTAATTTTCTTCAATTATCCTAATTTTTAATAACAAACAGATTTTATACAATTTTTTATTCATTTACAATTGTCTTCAATTTGCTGTTGTTGGTCTTCAATTCTTCATTTTGGTTGCTATTGTTGTTGTTGTTGTTCTTCCGGCGAGTTGCTCTCACTTGTAGACGTGTCGAACGCTTTTCCTCGAGTCCTATCTTCGGCCTTCAACCAGTCTTCCGTGCAGACAAGCATCTCCAACGATTGGGGCTTCAAGCAATTCTTGTAATCGGTTAGAACCTTGCCACTTGTAGAAAATGCACTTTCTGAAGTAACTGTAAAGACCGGAGGAGTTAGTAGATCTTTAGCCATATATTTAAGAATATTATAAGTGTTCATGGTCTTTCCACCATTGTAAAAATATCTAGTGAAGAAGTAAAAGATTCAGAATTTTGTTGATTATACCAATGTAACTCATTTGGTTGATTAGTCCTAGTTTTTTTTATTGAATTTGTGCAAGTAAATTAAATATGACATCATCTGATTTACTCTTATCCTTACCTTTAGAAGTAGCAGAAGAAGAACTAACTAGAGAAGTTGTACTATTAGATGCAAAACTTCTATCATAATAATCATACAAGTTATTTAATGTCGATTCATATTTAACTAAAAATGTTTCGCAATCAATTTCACATTCATCTTTCCCAAGTAAAGTAAAAAATATTTCAATCAAACTCTTCGTAGCTTCTAATTTGATACAAGGATCCATCAGAGTAGCAACACAATACAACATAGGAGGAGGATTAAAATACTTAAAAATTTGGTGTATGCAAGTTTCACAATATGATCAATAAAAGCATCATCGATCATTTGTTTGAAAGTTTGCATCATAGTAACTAATGAAATAAAAATGCTACTAGAAGTAGATTCATAAGATTTTGAAAATTTAAAAGTTGCGATTTTAAAAGTTTCTAAAATTTCAACAAAGATTCGGCATAAAACCAATGTTGGGGAGTCATTTTAAAATTTGCCATATTTTTTGCAAGACAAATTATTTATACATGCTTTATATTCAGTAACAACTTATAGCAAATCAAAAATAGAGTTCCATCGGTGTTTAACATCCTTTGAAAATATTCTTAAATGTACATTTTTAAGCCTACATCAAGCTTTCCATTCTTGAAATATGGTGCCACTTAATGCAATAAAATGTACACAATTTCTAATGTTAACTATATATGGTTCGGCTATTTTTAATACATCTTGAACACATAAATTTAAAATATGGCATGCACATCTAACATGAAAAATATTGTCAGATAGAGGGTTTAATGCGGTTTTTAATATACTAATTGATTTATTGTTGTAGATGCATTATCAAAATTTATACACATTATTTTATCACGAATATGAAAAACATCACAAATTTCTAAAATAGGATTTGCAATTGCAATTTTATTACCACTATGGGGATAGGGCAACGTTGCAAGCGATATGATTCTTTTTTGAAGAATCCAATCACTGTCGATCCAATATTAGGTTATTCTCATCATTGGAATATTGTTGCAACCCGTCCAACAATCGGAAGCTAAAGAAACTCTACAAGTTAAACTCCATAAAATGGCAATCAAAGCTTCTCTCATTTCATTGTACATTTTAAAACAATTAGATTTGCAAGTATTCCTAGGGATTTTTCTAAAATGGGGGTTTAAGGCAGTTTAATTAAAGTTTTCCAAGTCCCTACTCTTGGGAGAGGAAAATTTTAACGTTTTTTTGTTAGCCAGGTAGGTCTACAAGAAGTTTTTTGTGCACATTTTGGATGTATCGTCTAATTGTATCCGACCCCTCACCCCTCTTCAATTTGTATGACTTCGAACATGTTTTACAAACTTTTATACCTACATCCGGATTATTTTCGTCTGGAATATAATCATAAAATTTGTGTCAATCACTACTTTTCCCTCTAGTTATCCCACCACTAGCCAGTTGTGTTGTTTCGGTTGCTTGTGTTTGTGGTTCTTTTTTTATGTCAATGTCTCATACGAACTCATCGTGTGTACCAATGTTGGGTCATAGGATTAGGGTACTCTTCGGCGGGCTCATTTTGTGGGACAATTGGAGGTCTACGAGAAGTGTCGGTGGAATCTTGTCCACTTTGGCTACAACCGCTATCTTGTGATCTAGACATGTAGATATAGTAGTGTATGTGAAAAAATTAAATACAATGTAGGCGAGATAAGTTACAAAAAAAATCTAGAAAACAATAAGAGCATTGTGAGAGAGAAGATAAAAAATCAACAAACAAATATGATAAAAAAAATTGTAACTACAAAAAAACATTAAGACAATAAGAGGGTTGTAAAATTTTGATACCGTACTTCGCGGATAATCGTATATAAAATGAGAGTGAAAATAAATGTAGAAATAGAAGTAGGTAGAAGTCCGGAATTGAAGACTTGAAGAGAGCTTCTTTGTTTGATCACTTGGAGGAGTTGAAGACTTGAAGACGTAGTTCAATGTTGAATTCGATACGATCGGAATTTGTCGTTTGATCGTTTATATGTTGCTACCTTCTTTGTTCAATTGTTCACAAAAATTGAAATGAATTGAGTAATAATAGTAGAGAGAGTAAGAGAGTAAGGTGTGAAATTTTAGTTTGGGTTTTAGGGGTATTTATAGGGAAAAAATAAAAAAACCCAAAAAAAAAAACAAAAAAAAAACAAAAACCACAACGGCTGAAAGAGCCCTTAACTCTCTCGGTAAAAGGGTTAGGCTCGTTGGACCCGTGCGGGTCCAACGGTTCTCAACCCGCGGGTCGAACCGCGGCTTCGCGTGCGGGTCAGCTATTGTAGACCGGGTTATCGGGCCGGGTTATACGGGTTTATTTCGCTTTTTTGAGGACCCGGGTCGACCAGTTTATATTAGCGGGTTAGACCCGAACCCGAACCGGTCACTCACGGGCCGGGTTATGCAGGCGGGTCGCGGGTCAACCCGGTCCGTTTGCCATCCCTAACCACCACCATCACCACCACCATCTGTTAACATCAAATTAGACCAATTATGGAGCTTGGTCATGATTGGTAATGCTGCAAAAGATTTGATATGCATGATTTGTTGTTAGCTGGATGTCAGTCCTTCATGCACTGGTGCTGAATTTGTTGCGAACCATGAGTAAGAGTTTTGGCTTCTCACACAATTGAAGTAATTCATTGGCATCTTGGTAGACCCACCTTATAGTAAAGTGGTTTGTATTATTGTGAACAGTAGCCAATCCAAGGTTATGAATAGCAATATGCAGTACAAGGAGCTCAAAGATTTCCCAAATTTTAATCGTCTAGGCTGCTGCCTAATCCTTTATTCTTCTTATTTGTAAATTTTTGTAATGCCCAATCTTCATGCATATGTGTGGGTGATGTTGTATGTTATTATAGAAATATGCAAGTAATTGTTATTTTCCAAGACATTACACTTCATATATTCTATGATTGCAGGCAGAAAGAAGGGCTAGAATTCAGAAGATTCGACTTGAGAAAGGTGCAGCCAAGGCTGCTGAGGAGTTGGAAAAATGTATGTATACCTTTTGTATTTAATGGTACATTTTGGTTCTTTTCTGGTTTTGTAGATTTATTTTTAATTTTTCTTCTCTCTTTAATATATATAAAGTATCATTCAATTTGTTTACAGATGATCCAAACAAAGATCCTAATGCAACTGGGGACCCATACAAGACATTGTTTGTTGCAAGACTTGTAAGTTTTTGATGCTGTTGTTTGTCCTATTAAACCATTATTTCCATTCGTGCTGTCAATTTATGGTTGAGTAATGTTGTTTCTTCTATTGCTTGCAGAATTATGAGACAACTGAACACAGGATCAAAAGGGAATTTGAAGCTTATGGGCCTGTTAAACGGGTAAGTATCATGTTGTCTTGTTGGGAGCTCAAGTGCAGCTCCCAACTTGACAAGGATTGCACACTTCAATCGGTTAAAAAGGAAGGTTTCCAGCTTTCTGCCATATTGAGTCATCTTGATTTTTGTCCCATGAGCCCCTCATTGTTGATGTTCTCTTATCAAGTTACCTAACATATGTTCTTTTGCCTACCTGGTTCAAAAGTTCAGCAGTGTTTGGTAAATTAGGAGCTGTTTTTTCTAACTATAACCAGTGTTATCAGAATATATCACTAGTCCTTAAATGTGAGTGCTACTTTAGAGGTATACAATCTTGGGAGTGTCTACCAAATTATTTTGTTGATTTAATATGTTAGTTCTCAACTAAGTTTGTCCTTTTTTACTTGCATCTATTTAGCAAGAGTATTAAAAGGGTAAATGGGGAGAAGAAGATGGCTTCTTCTTTATGGTTTTGGCCATGTGATGGTCTTTTTTTGTTCTATCATTTCTTAAGCGGGAATTTATTATACCTCCTTTTGCATTCATATCTTATCCATGGTTTACTGGTAGAGTTCCCCTGAGTTCCCCTGTTGGTTAGCCATTGACCTTCACTGTATAGTTTAGGATTTTTAATTTGAGAGAGGTAATAAGTGCAGAATCTCTACTATTGAAAATTACCAATGCCCGAGATGTTCGTGATCAGGTAGGTACATTTGGTTTAAGTTGGAGGTATGAACTATATTCCTGCATCCTTTTTTGTGATAAATCTTCAAATTTTGTGAACCGAACTATATTCCTGCATCCTTTTTTGTGATAAATTTTCAAATTTGGTGAACCGTTTAAGATGACATCCTATCATATTTGGTACGCACAAATTTCTGGTAAGAAGGTGGTCAATTTAGCATCTCCAACTGGACTGATGGTCTTCCTCTTACTTTCTTGACAATGTCATCGTGCTGCTGCAACTATTTATGCACCATAGCATAGTCTGTTACATGGTGTTGTGTAAGTTATATAGGGAGAGCTTCTTTTTTCACCTTCAGAGATATCTTGGTGCGGTAAAAAAATTATTCAGGGGGTATTAATTTTCAGCCTTTAAGTTCAAGCATGTTTAACTATGACTGTTACTAAAACTTCTCTTTCCGTGATTTCAAAGGCCAAATGATTATATTTCCAGTATTCAGAAGATATCCTGGTATTTTCTTTATTATATGTTTCTCCTACTTTGCTATTTTTAAAATTTCCCTGGTAAGGGGATGGTAAATCTTTATTACTTGGTTATTCGGGCACATACATCGATTTTTCTGCCAACTCGATTCATATGGTGGTGAAGCATCTCACATGGCGAACCTGTACACCTTTGAAGGTGAGCACGGCTGGTGAGGCATGATGCCTGTCTGTCGTGCCATTTAGGAGTAGCCACATTAATATAGATCACTCAGACTATTTCCATCACTTAATATTTATGTTGTCCAGAATCTTTTTAACGATGTTTATCTTTTGTGGTGGCTTTTCAGGTAAGGTTGATTACTGACAAGGCAACAAATAAGCCCAGAGGATATGCCTTCATTGAATATATGCATACACGAGACATGAAAAGTAAGTTTTCTCCCCTATACTTATTTATCATAGAAAATAGTCATTTGGGTTGATGCCTGTCAAATTTCACTGGATGCTAATATCTTTATCTCATGCAGCTGCATACAAACAAGCTGATGGGAGGAAGCTGGATAATAGAAGAGTTCTTGTGGATGTTGAGCGTGGAAGAACAGTTCCAAATTGGCGACCTCGAAGATTGGGTGGTGGACTTGGATCAACTAGGATTGGAGGTGAAGATCTTAATCAGAAGAGTTCTGGAAGGTAACTAAATCTACATCTCTATGGGTCTTTCTTCGTAGATGTCTTTATATCAATCTAGTAAATGTGTTAGCTTTTGTGATGATGTTTAAAAGGACATACAGAGAATTCTATTTGCTCTATCCTTCTCTCTGTCAGAGCAGTCACATATTCCAGCATATATATGCTGAATGGTCCCACCTGTGTCTCGGTCTTTATATCTACACTGAACTAATTGACCCAACTTGTTCCTGGGATTTTGTTTTACCTATTTGCCTGGATTTTTTTCCATACTAGAAGTGTGATTTCTGCCACATCTAGTGCTTCTATTAGTGGTATTTATGCATCTTAGCACTTCTATTAAGTCTGCATGATGCTTTGGCTTTTCAAATCATGCCAGTGTGAAGTGTCATGTGGTGCCAAAAGTGATATTTTTGCCAAACTAAGGTAGATGTTCCTGAATTGCATTACTAAAAACCTGTTTTGAGATCAAAACCGGGTAGATCCATTATTGATTCCAAGTAAACCCTTGCTGAACATTGTTTGTTTCTGTACAACGTTGAATTCATTTTCTACTTTTGCAAGTACATGTTTTTCGGTCAGTTTCATCATTACCTTAAAAAGAAAAGGAAAAGCCTGTTCTGATGTGTTTCAATTTCTCTGCTTTTTACCTTGGCCTTTACTAGCAAATGTTTATACGATGCAATCCTAATCGAAATTGGAATGTAGTTCCATGCACTATGCTCACTAGCTTAACGTGCTCATCACTATGCTCACAATTTTTTCCTTTTGACCAGGGAGCAGCAACAGCTTGCATCTGGAGGAGCTCGTAGATCTGAAGAGCCAAGAGTTCGTAGATCTGAAGAGCCAAAAGTTCGTGAAGATCGTCATGTTGATCGGTGAGACACTTTGCATTTTTTTAAATTAAGTTCGAAATAAAGCTGAGCCGTTGTTTGTCATGGATAGACTAACTTGTACTTTTAGGGACAGGGAGAAGTCCCGAGAAAGGGGAAGGGATCGGGAAAGAGAAAAATCCCGTGAACGTTCTCACCACAGGGTGCGTGATAGTGATGCAAGGGAAGACAGGCACCACCATCACCGGGACCGAGATAGGACTAGAGATAGGGATAGGGAAAGAGATCGTGGGCGAGACCGTGATCGTACACGTGGCAGAGACCGGGAGAGAGACCGTGGCCGTGATTATGATCGGGAACGTGAGCGTGATCGTCCTCGTGATCGGGAACGGGATGATAATAGAGATTATGAGCGTGCTAGCCATGAAAGGGATCGTGGTGCTGATTATGACCAAACCGACTTGATGCAGGATAGGCCCAGTGCCAAAGACATGGAACTTGAGCCTGGTGAGCATGAACATGGTGAATGGTATGAAGAACCAGTTAAGCGCGGGCATGACTATAACCATGATGAGCAGTATGATGATGGTCAGGACAGAAAACGGGTTAAGAGGCATGAACCTGAATACTATGATGATGATCAATATGGCAGAGGTCAAGGAAGCAATTATCGAGACCAGTATGCCAATGAAGATCCTGAGGCTCGAGAGGAGGGTGAAGCTGTAGCGGAGCATGACTATGGACACCAGCGATCGGATAGATCCCTCTCCCGTGAGTATGAACACTGAAGGTTTGGATGTGGGCGATGGATACGGTCTGGTGGTAGTTGCAGTAGGACTGCTCAGTTATAACTTTATGCTTTGTTTTGTACCTTGAGATGTGCAGATGTTTATGGTTGAAAATTTGAGAACATCTGTAATATTTTTGCTGTTTGAATTGCTTGTAAAGACTGTTATGTTTGGCACTTGATTTCAAGGTATTCCAGTTTCCTTTCCTATTTCTGATGGTTGAGCATGTGCGATGCACAGCATCTTATCATATTTAGCGGTAATTGTAAATTGGTTATTGTTCTCCGTACTGTTTTCTTTTCTTTGTTGAACTGTAATTTTGTCTACCGATTGTATGCTCGTCAGACCTGCATCTTCTGTTGCTTACACTTGATCATGTGGAGGTGGGCACAGCATCCAACTTTTACAAGGCTTACCAAATCTGTCAACATTCTGTGAACAGAATCTGATGCAGCAGAACATATTTGATCTTTTAAAGCAGTTTAATTTCATTGATCTCCGTTCTCCTCTGGATATTACATCAATGTCGAGTTCATTAGTTTTTCTCTTTAATGACTCACAATTTGTTGAAGTACACTGTAAATATACCGATTGTGGAATAACATTCATTGTTTGATGGTTAAAGAGGCATGGCATATATTGGGACTTAAATCATTTATTATTACTCCTATTTCAGATTTTGAAGAAGTTGTGGTGAAATGGAAGGAACCCAATGGCAGCGGGGCAACTGATTCGTTTGAAATTCGTTCTACAATAGTGTGGCAAATCTGGAAGACAAGATGTGATGTCGTGTTCCCAATAATATATTTCGAGGCAAGTCAGGTTGCCTAAGATGCGCTAAATTCTCTCCACCGCCCACCAGCTGTTTGTCAAAATGTCGAACCCATTTATGGAATATCTCGGTCAATGGCATGGACCAAACCTGATCATGGGTGCTTCAAAATTTATACTGATGCTGTGGTAGGACCCTTGCACTCGATAGCGGTGGCCTTGGTTCGTAATAGGGTAGGCATGGTTAGTCTCATACATTCCATGCGGGTGGATAGCATGGTTGAGTTGGCGCTAGCACTGCCACATTTACCCGACCGAGACCCGAACCAATCCGTACCCGATATTGGACCGGAACCAACCTAATTCTAGACGGGTAGAATTGGGGTCTGATGATTTTGGACCCGATCCATGGACCCGTTAGGAGATCAATAACTTAATTTTTAATATACTAAAACAAGATAGTTGTATGTGTAATAAAAACTTTTTACTTTTTTGATAGAAAATATAACTTAATATGTTCACATAACTTAATAAAGAGTGCAATCTTTTCTTTTACTTCCAATTTGCATCTCATAATCTTTATTTTATAAAATTAACTTACTTATATTCATTTACATATTAATTAATTACTCACTTTCAGTATGTAGCTAATTCATGTGGTACTCTATAAAAAAAATTATGTTAGAAATTTGAATATTAAATTTTTTCGTAAACTTTGGGGAAAAAAATTATTGTTGTTTATTATTAGACCTATTGGGTAACCAGGAATTGATTGAACCCGAACCGGACCAGGAAAAATTAAATAGATCCGGATCCGGACCAAGACCCATTGCCATAGTGCAAGGTCCGGGTGTCTCGCTACTCTGACCCGATACAAGTGCTAGTTGGCGCTACTAGGGAAGGGATACTGCCATCCCTCCATTACCCTAACAATCGACTCAAGTAACATAATTCGGTGGATTAACGACACTAATTCGTCCCTACCTTTGCGTATTCGACATGTTAAAGACAGTTGTAGGGATTTGCTCAGATGATGCCATAGAGATTTGCTCAAACGATGCCCAAAGCTTTCAGTCCATCATAAGAAGCGCGGTTTCAACACTGCAGCTCATCGACTAGGGAAAGTTATTTAGAACACATGTCATTTGATTTATGGTTTCCACATTCTGCACCTCCCCCAATCTCATCCTCAATTGTTTGATGAGGGTAGCTTTTCCTGTATGCTTTAAATCAATAAAATCCGGCCACGGCCGTTCTACAAAAAAAAAAAAAAAAAAATAAAGGGCAAAAACCAAAGTACCCCCAATGTTTGGTCCGAGTATAAAATGGCCAAACTCATTCTTCCGTTAACTTAACTATTTTCGTTAAGTTATAATTATTAAATTACTTTTTTACCCTTAATCTTTCATATTCATTCTCTTTCTTCCCTTTCTTCATTCCTTTTTTCTTCCTTAATTTTGTATGGATTTTGTACTATACTCAATTTCGTGCTTCATGAGTTAATGGGTTTTTCTTCTGATAATCATATCACTGATTTAATGGTATATTGTTTGCAACAGAGTATGCATTTACAGGAAAAGTGTCGAGAATGAGAGATGTATACAACTTTGGAATACTATTGCTGGAAACATTTACTGGAAAACAACCAACTGATTGCATGTTTGACGAAGAATCGAGTTTGATTTCATGAAAGAAGAAACCATAGATTTTGGGAAAGAAGAAGAAAATTGAAAAGAGAGTTGAGATTCTTACCGTTGACGACCTTGCCGACCTTGCCGACCCCACCTTGCCGAACCTACCATTTTGCTGCCAAAAAAATCATGAATGAAGAAAAAAGTAATTAAGGGAAGAACAAGAAAAAATTAAGAAAGAAAAAAGGAATTAAGAAAGGGAAGAAAGAGTGAATATGAAAGGGCAAGAGTAAAAAAGTAATTTAATAATTATAACTTAACGAAAAGGGTTAAGTTAACGGAAGAATAGATTTATTGTATTTTGGGCAAAAGCCAAAGTACCCCCCAACGTTTGACCCGAGTACAAAATGTCCATACAACGTTTGAAAAAATACAATAAACCCATTCTTCCGTTAACTTAACTGTTGCCGCTAAATTTGGTGTGGGGGCAAACAGATAGTATTTGTGGATTCTTATGGAAACTGAATAGTAAACCTGTATACCTGTTCCGTCGGGTTTGATCGTCACTCCTGCCGTAAACCTGCAAAAAGTGCGAGACACCGGGGTTGTTCCCGGCGACGCACCCTCCGACGCTCAAGTCAGTAATCTAGGAAGACTATGAAAGAACGCAAAAACTGGAGAAAGATTGATTACCTCTTAATGGAGATGGATGGAGGGTATTTATAGGCGTCTTAGGGAACAGATTAGGAATGTAATCCCCGTGATCTGATAAGGAATATTCTCCTTGTAACCAGATTAGGAATGTAATCCCTAATTCCCAGTGGAAGGATAGGCATGAATCAGGGCCGTTGATTAGGATCTAATTAGAAACCCTAATTCTATCCCTCTGGATCGGGCTTTAGTGCCGGTTGAAACCCGTGCCCGATTGAAGCGGATCTGTTTGTGGGTTATTGGATCTTCAACGAAGAGACCCAGTACCCATCTCAAACCCTATTGGTAGGTGAAATTACCGTTTTATCCCTGGGATTCAAGATTCGTGCCTGATTTGGACGGTTCCGATTAACCCCATTTTTAGCCATATCACGAGCCCCCTACTCCCGAAGGCTGAGCTTGATCAGCCTTTGAGGAGTAGTTTTACAGTTTTAATGGCTAGTGGAGTTGTACCGGAGCCCAAATGGAAGGTTTTGAAACTTGAAGGAGGTAGTTTGGTGATTTTTCAAGTGGATTGAACCCTGAGTCGCTCCAGAGCCTCTTGTAGGAATATCCTTTTGTCTTCGTGAAGTGTCAATTCGTCGTTCTGGGGTTCCGGAAGATTGTTTTTGGGCAACGATTGTTTGTTTGGCAGCGAGAAGGTGCTCCCCATCTTCATAACTGCTTTCCAGGAGTTCTTCCTTGCCCCTCCGAATTTTTAATTGTTTTTTGTGATTTTTTGGCGCAATGGTTTGGGCGTTCTCCTTCGTTGAGGGGCATGTGTGCTCGTATCATGCTTCCGACCCCTTCCAGAGCTCGCTGACTAGGGGACCGAGGTCTGTATGCGGTTCGGCGCATCTTTCCGAAGAGGGGAGAGAGCTCGGCATGGTCGTGAGTGCTGAGAGGGAGTTCGGCGTGATCCGAGGTCTAATCTTTCCCCATAATAGGGTCGGTGCCAAGAACGCTCGGCACTTGGTGCCGAACCCCAAATTTTCCCCTAAAACGGGGTCGGTGTCAAGAACGCTCGGCACTTGGTGCCGACCCCAAAATTTCCCCTGTAACGGGGTCGGTGTCAAGAACGCTCGGCAGCTTGTGCCGAGGTCCATTTTTTCCCCCGTAACGGGGTCGGTGTCAAGAACGCTCGGCAGCTTGTGCCGAGGTCTATTTTTTCCCCGTAACGGGGTCGGTGTCAAGAACGCTCGGCAGCTGGTGCCGAGGTCCATTTTCCCCCCGTAACGGGGTCGGTGTCAAGAACGCTCGGCACTTGGTGCCGAGGACCATTTTTCCCCCGTGGCGGGGTAGGTATCAAGAACGCTCGGCAGCTGGTGCCGAGGTCCATTTTTTCCCCGTAACGGGGTCGATGTCAGGAACGCTCGGCAGCTGGTGCCGAGGTCCATTCTTCCCCCGTGACGGGGTCGGTGTCAAGAACGCTCGGCAGCTGGTGTCGAGGTCCGTAACTTGTCGTTTTTCGTCATAGAAGTTTGTATCAACTGTGCGCTTTCTGAACTTCTGACAACTCTGACAGATGGGTCGTTTATTAAATGCGGTGACCTCTGAGCTTCTGTCAGATGGGATGCTCATTAAATGCAGCGTACGGTTTGGCGTGGTAAACAAGGCGACGATTGATGTCACTTTTGTCGTTTTGCGTAAATGGGCCGGTAGTACAAGCCCATCATCCTCGTTTAGCGTGCCCCTCTCTATAAAACCTCAACCCCCCTCTCATTTTTCACTTCTCCTCTCTTTTACTCAGGCGGTTATTTTGTGCTAAGCGAGAGCTTCCGGTGGTCGACGTTTGTCTTTCCGGCGAAGTTTTCCGGCATCTAACCTTTCAAGGTAATTTACACTTAGTTTATAGAATAAACCATGTCTCTTGCTTCTGTCTCCGAGTCGATCTCTTGGTCCGAGCCCTCCCTCGAAGTTGCCGAAGAATCAACTCCTACTAAGGGCCAGAAGGTATTCGGCAAGGATTCGATTGTGGAGGATCCGAAGCGAATGGGTGAGTTCGGGAAACTGCCAGGGCCGCTGACCGGGCTCCACAGGGTTCGCCAGCTTCCGGAGGATCAAGCCGAGCGAATCGTCCACGGGAGGGGGAGGTCCTTCGAGGAGAACGCAGCGAGGGAGACAACGGAGGCGGACGAGACGGTGTCGATCCTGCGTGAGGAGGACTTGGCAGTGATCCGGGATTCTTTCCAGATCCCGGAAGAGTTCGAGCTCATGTTGCCGGGTCCCGGGGTTAGGGCCAATTCGCCGCTGCCAGTGACGATGTGTTGCTGGCCGGTTGATGCCTTCATCGCCGGGGCTCGGCTGCCTCTCCATGCGTTCGCCGTAACCGTGGTGAGTTGGTTCGGGGTCAGCCCTATCCAACTTATGCCGAACACATGGCGAGTGATAAATGGCTTCGTGCTTCATTGCCAAGCTGCAGGGATCGAGCCGCAGCTGAACGTGCTTCGGACACTATATCGGCTCCATCAAGGGAACAAGTCAGAGTACCGGTATTACTTGACTCCGAGGCACGGCGGCAGGCTCGTCATATGCCCCGACTCCATCAAGCACTGGCGGGAGAAATTTATGATTGTGCAGAGTCGGGAGGCTTGGCCAATCCCCTCCAACTGGGTTGAAGGGGTGCCGAAGAGGGCGAGGGCGAGGGCGCTGCCGAAGCTCAGTGTTGAAGAAGAAGAGGCAGTCCGGACTCTCCTCGATCGGCCGAAGTACGATTGGAAGGAGCTCACCGAGGGCATCCTGTACAAGGGAGGGCTCTGCCGCGTAGATCCCAGTACGCGGCTTTTGTTATGTTTTATTTCCCGTACTTTACTTCTCGCTATTTGTATTGCACTAACCAATCTTTATTTTGAATGCAGAGTCGATGGACTACGCTGCGGTGCTTGCTCTCAGGGCTGGGCTCGCCAGCAAGGTGTCGAAGAAGCGCAAGAGGGTCGCGACCAAGTTGCCGACCCCAAAGACCCCGAGGATCACTGCCTCGGTCGAGGAGGTGGAGACCCTCGACAGTCCCGTTGCCGCCGTGGCCGGGACTTTGGCTTCGGCCGCTGCCGGCGAGTTCCCCATCGCCGCTGCCCTCGGAATGACGATGCCACCGCTGACGGCAGTAGCCGAGGAGCTCCTGACGGAGGAGCATAAAAGGATCCACGTTCCGGACTGGCAAGTTCGGAAGCACGATGGGTTCCTTGAGAACTCCCTGGCAAGCATGCAGGCTGTCAAGCACCTCGCCACGCCGAAGGACCGAGCCGCCATGGAGGCCGGTCGAGAAGGTGACGATGTCATCGAGATCGCTCGTTCAGCGGTTTCGGTAAGTGTTTGATCTTCATTATTGTTGAATTTCTTTAACCTCAATTTTTCTAACTCTTTCAGTCCTTCTTTCTTTGTCGCAGATCATCGTCCACTTCGGACACCTCACCGAGAGGTTGGCAGCTCTGGAGAAGGAGCTGAAATAAGAGTCCGACAAGGCTCGCAACGAGAAGGCTCGGATGTCGAATGAGCTCGACAAGCTTCGCATCGAGCACGAAGGGAGGTCGGCGAGGATTGAGCACCTCTAGGCCGAAGTGGTGAGGCTGGAGAGTGACCTCCTTCGCCAGAAGGAGGGGGCGGCCAAGCAGTTGGCCGAAGCCGAGGAGGCGAAGGCGGCGGCAGTGAAGGTGGCGGAGGACGCGACCTTGGCGAAGGCGCAGGGGTACCTCGCCCAAAACATGGCCAAGGCTTATGCCGAAGCCATCGCTTGGGTGTCGAAGGAGTACCCCGAGGTGGACGTCTCGGGATGGAGGCTGTTCCCGGGCCACGTCGAGGGCTTCGACCCCGAATCCGAGGGGGAAGATGAAGAAGGGGAGGACGAGACCGATGCCGAGGTTGAAGTCACCAATGAGGTTCCCGGTACCGTGGTTACCCCGTTGGCGGTGGAGTCCCCCTCGGAGAAGTCGACCCCCACTCGCTCCCGTCGCCCGGGGAAAGAGGTCGCGCCTTGACTTCGCTCTTCTCTTTTTTTGTTTTGTTTTTGTTCTCTTTTTTCTTTTCAAAAAATATAACGCCTAATAGCGGACTGGCCACCGCTGTTTTTTGAAATGAATGAAAGAAATATTTTTTTTGAAGTGTTGGACTTCGGCTTTGTGTCTTTAATTTTTCTCTGTTGTCGAAATTTTTGTGTGAAAAACTTCTCAAGTATTAGACTTCGACAGTGTTTGAACTCTTGCTGTTTTCCTCGATCTCTTTTCAGCTCATGGTGGTTGCTCAAGATGCCGAGCACACTTGTTCGGACGAAGGAGCTCGAGCCGAGGCATGCCTAGGGGCGACGAGGTTGTGCCTGGCGAGATGCCGAGAGCGGCTCTACGAAGTCGAGCTCGGATTGCGCCGAGCCGAAAGCGAAAGGAACCATCTTCAGCTCGTCCTCGGCCGGCGAGACATCGAGATTCGACGTTTGGAAAGCAGAATCGCCGAAATGACTCCCACAGGAGAAGGTGAATATTCGCCGACTGCTTTCAGTAATGAGCTTCGGATTCAGTGCATCCGTCATAACCTGTCCAAAATAACAGCGGAGAGGGACGACCTGCTTTCCGAGATTCGGCATCTGCAGACCGTAGAGACGAAGCTTCGGACGGAGGGCGAGAGCTTGACAGGCAAGGTGGCAGAGCTGACGGTTGAACGGGACGAGTTGACAGCCGAAGTCGACGCGCTGAAGAGGGCTACGGTTGACAAAAGTATCGAAGTCACCCATCTTCGTCGTCTGATAGAGAGTCGCTCGAGTGTGCCGGACTCTGCGATTCCCCCCTGCCTCGAGGTCGACGTAAAGGACGACTCTTTTAGGGATCGGATCTCCGAGCTAGAGGCGGAGGTTGCTCGCCTTAAACCGCGCTCGGGGCCAATCAACGTCAGGAGCACTTCGTGCACTCGCGCGGAGAGCGATCGGGGCATTACGTTTTACGAGATGGCGACCCGTTAGCGCATCGACTATCCTAGTCCGGGGGACGCACAAAGCTCGGTGGCAATTTCGTCGAGCGGAGCATCCGTCGGAACAGCTACTAGAAGCGGTGCCGAGGATTTGTCCCAATTTGCCGGGTTGGGGTCGCGCTCCGGAGGCAAGCGTCGTCACCCTCGAGTGTCTTTGAAGCGGAACGCCCCGGCCCCAAGAAAGCGCTGAAGACCTCGTTTCCAAAAGCTTTTGTATTTTTTAGCTAAGTGTAATAAGTCGGCATTGTAACTTTCACTTTTTAATGGCTTGTAATCTCGCTGTGCTTTGTACCGTATCCCATTTATCAATAAAATCTTGTTCCCGAACTTGTGTGTCCCTCGTAGTTCTGTGTAGTCTTTATGTATGTGATTGTGTTCATTGCTCCGAGGTTCCTTGGTCGGCCACTTGCTCGTTCGCCGATCGACGAGGTGAGCTGAATGGTGATGTGCGAAACTTTACCAAGCTTAAGTGTTTGACCTCGGATAGTCGCTAGAGCGGCTCGACGGTTGCGGAAGTGATCCGGGTGGCGAACTACTTCTAGCTTGCTTAGGAGCGAACTTGCGAAGTAGAATCGAACTAAGTGTTAGGTTCCGAACCATCGTTAGATTAGTTCAACGGTTGTGGGAGCAATTCCGAATGGCGAACTACTTTTAGCTCGCTTAGGAGCGAACTTGCGAAGTAGAATCGAACCAAGTGTTGGACTCCGAACCATCATTAGAGTAGTTCAACGGCTGTGGGAGCAATTCCGAATGGCGAACTACTTCTAGCTCGCTTAGGAGCGAATTTGCGAAGTAGAATCGAACTAAGTGTTGGACTCCGAACCATCGTTAGAGTAGTTCAACGGCTGTGGGAGCAATTCCGAATGGCGAACTACTTCTAGCTCGCTTAGGATCGAACTTGCGAAGTAGAATCGAGCCAAGTGTTGGACTCCGAACCATCGTTAGAGTAGTTCAACGGCTGTGGGAGCAATTCCGAATGGCGAACTACTTCTAGTTTGCTTAGGAGCGAATTTGCGAAGTAGAATCGAACCAAGTGTTGGACTCCGAACCATCGTTAGAGTAGTTCAACGGCTGTGGGAGCAATTCCGAATGGCGAACTACTTCTAACTCGCTTAGGAGCGAACTTGCGAAGTAGAATCGAGCCAAGTGTTGGACTCCGAACCATCGTTAGAGTAGTTCAACGGTTGTGGGAACAATTCCGAATGGCGAACTACTTCTAGCTCGCTTAGGAGCGAACTTGCGAAGTAGAATCGAGCCAAGTGTTGGACTCCGAACCATCGTTAGAGGAGTTCAACGGCTGTGGGAGCAATTCCGAATGGCGAACTACTTCTAGCTCGCTTAGGAGCGAACTTGCGAAGTAGAATCGAGCCAAGTGTTGGACTCCGAACCATCGTTAGAGTAGTTCAACGGCTGTGGGAGCAATTCCGAATGGCGAACTACTTCTAGCTCGCTTAGGAGCGAACTTGCGAAGTAGAATCGAGCCAAGTGTTGGACTCCGAACCATCGTTAGAGGAGTTCAACGGCTGTGGGAGCAATTCCGAATGGCGAACTACTTCTAGCTCGCTTAGGAGCGAACTTGCGAAGTAGAATCGAGCCAAGTGTTGGACTCCGAACCATCGTTAGAGTAGTTCAACGGTTGTGGGAGCAATTCCGAATGGCGAACTACTTCTAGCTCGCTTAGGAGCGAACTTGCGAAGTAGAATCGAGCCAAGTGTTGGACTCCGAACCATCGTTAGAGTAGTTCAACGGCTGTGGGAGCAATTCCGAATGACGAACTACTTCTATCTCGCTTAGGACCGAACTTGCGAAGTAGAATCGAGCCAAGTGTTGGACTCCGAACCATCGTTAGATTGAAGAGTTAAAAGCAGAGAGACGTAAACAATAATAAAATATGAAAAAACTTTCTTTATTAATGACTAATAATCGGCTGCTTCTAAAGTTGCTAGCCGTAATTACAAGGAAAAAATGAAAGAAAATCACTACAAGTAACAGGAAAGGAACGGTTCGACATCTCGAAGTACTTAGAGAGGCGTTGGTGCTCTCTCTTGGTATTTTAAGAGATGGTCGGCATTCCAAGTCCTGGGAATCTCTCTGCCTTCGAGATCTTCTAGTCTGTATGTGCCGGGACGGATTACTTTGGAGATCTTGTAAGGTCCCTCCCAATTTGGAGCCAATTTGCTTTTCTGACCTGGGAACGAGATGGCCAACTTTCGAAGGACCAGGTCCCCTTCCTTGAGGTCCGTGGGGCGGACTTTCTTGTTATATGCTAACTCGATCCTTCTTCGGTAGCTCTGTTGACGTATGGCAGCTCTTTCTCGGATTTCGTCTATCAGGTTCAGACTTGCTCTGAGCTCTCTGGCGTTTTGCTCTTCTTCATAAGCTATCAGACGAGGAGAGGGTATTCCGACTTCTAGGGGGATGATGGCCTCGGACCCATAGGTGAGGTTGAATGGGCTCTCTCCTGTTGGGGTCCGTTTTGTGGTGCGGTAGTTCCACAACACGTTGGGAAGCTGGTCGACCCATAAGCCTTTGGAACACTTGTCTAACCTCTTCTTAATGCCGGAGATGATCTGTCGATTAGCATTTTCGACTTGGCCATTCGACTGAGGATGAGAGACGGAGGAGAACCGGTGTTGGATGGCAAGGTCTTCGCATAAAGCTCGGAAGGCAGCTCCAGTGAACTGGGTTCCGTTATCTGTTATTAGGACCCTGGGGACGCCAAATCGGCAGATCACGCTCTTCCAGAAGAATTGAACGACCTTGTTCTCGGTGATCGTGGCCAGGGGCTCGGCCTCTATCCATTTCGAGAAATAGTCGATTGCCACGACTAAGAACTTGAACTGTCCGGGAGCTGGCGGGAATGGCTGTAACACCCCGAATTTCAAATATAAGGATAAATTCGATATTTCACAGGATCTTTACTTCACTTCGTACAATTTTACAAGGAATTTTAAAACTTTTTATTCACAATACATCAGAGTTTCTTTACACTTGGTTTTTACACAGCGGAAGACTAAAAGATTACAATAATGAAAAACAACTTGTATAACTTTAACATCATTTGCAACATCTCTAACTTCTAAACAGCAACAACATATCCACTTTATAACTCCATGAATAGTTTATTACTTGCATGTCAGTCTGTGGGCACGTCAGTTACTTACAACTGACGAAATGTTATACACGACTATCTTCTCTATGCCGGGAATAGTATAACGATCTCATACTTTAAGAAAACACAATCAAAAAAAATTGAATGAACAAATACAGTGTCAAAGGTGTTTATTTTAAACATAAGTGTATGTCATGCCTTAATGCCTAATGCACACAATTCCACACTAGGATGACACTAATGCACACTTGTTCGGATTCTATGCATCCCATACTACATAGGTCCGAGGGCAAGCGCCTACGTTCTTCACAATATAGGGCTCGATCCCTCGCCATGAAAACTACCCGGTAGCAAAACAAAGTTCAGACTATTCCACGAATTTGAATCCCAGCCTTGGAGTCCACCACCGGCTGTTATAACAGATTCCACATCGTGCGAATCGTCCCGTATGTGACCCTCTAGCCCAGTATATATATATATACATTGGAGACGATAAACACAAAAATCCATCCGTCCGACTACTCAAGATCCCGGAGTCCACCGCTGACCCGTCCTCATAGTCCCGGATTAAAATATAATAATCCGTCTCCCACAGGGCAACCTCAGTCCACCAACTGGGTCTATAGTCTTGGAGTCCATCGCCGACTATATAGAGCACCCCACTTACGTTTCCCTAAGTTTACTACATCTTCACTTATGTGCCTAAATTTTTTTAAATTCAAGACATGAATAATTTCTACTCATAGAATCAGTTTTACCTCATACCGGATTTGTTCACAAAAATACGAGATCGCCCGACGGCATTATCTCGAAATCAAGTCTCAAAATCTTTCTTTCAAAATTACCGGTAACCGAGGTCTTACTAATTCTAAATCATAAATCTTTCATGTACAAGAAACATGGGTACACATACCCTTTTATAATCATATCTTAAACCTAAATAATTTCATCTTTCAATTCATTCACAAAATCATATCTTGCCACTATTCATGATCTATTCGATCAATCACAACCACAAGTTCATTACATGAATTTGTTGCAACAAATCTAAGTTTTATCACAATATTTCAATTCACAGACTATTTCTTCAACATGATTCAAGTGTAATTATTCTTAAAAGATCGAAATACTACTTTCCATCACATGATTCTATTCTTAAAAATTTATTTCTTTTTACACTTCAAAAAAATATACAAGAATTTCCCTCTTAGTATTTCCATATTATTTTTATATCAAAACTAGACTATATACTCTAAGATTTCTTTTATTCAATTCTTTATATGTAAAAAGGGTTTTAGAAAAATATATAAGGTGCTCAGGTTTCGAACCTTGCTCCTCTGGTCAAACCGGGTCAAAGCCCATCCCAGCCCGCTAGCCACTTGAGCTATTTAGCTCTGGTGTGAAAAAGTCATGCCAAACGATTCATATACTGAGCCTCGGTTTTAAGTAGTTTTTAAAAAAAAACAACAAACAAAAATAACTAGGCCAAGTGTGCCAATCGGTATGAAGGTTCTTCATAACTTTTTATCCCCAACTTTCTGTTATTCTATTTTATTTATAAAACTCAATTCCCCAACTTTTCTAATCCTTTGTTAAACTGAAATTGGTTCATATTAACTGAGTTACTTTCAAAAAAAATCATATTTTAAAAAATAAAACCAACTTTCAAATTTGTTTCCCCATATTAATAACACGCATTTGCATTCATTTCTTTTAACTAAGATAGTATATTATATCTTTTATAACACTCAAATGAGTTTCATAGCATTAAATTTATTTTACCAAAAAAATATATATTTTCTAATCAAAATGAAGACTCAACAATTATTTGCATAATCAAAATTTTACATTCATGTATACTAGTTTGTGACAAACTAATCAATTATTCTTTTCTCACTACCATCACGATGTAAATTAACTCTAATCATAACATGATTTATGACTATTCACCACATCCAATAGTATAGATTGTTCTATTTTATTATAATCAAAATTTCCATACTAGCATGCATATTTCTAAATTTAGAGAGCATGAGAGCACCCACAAACATAATGTTAATCCATTTGTCAACATAGCATGATTCACTATTAGTCTCACCACATTCATAGTATAGTTATTCTATTTTATCACCTCAAAACTACTCATTCATTTTTATTAGCATGCACATTCTAAAAATTAGAAAGTAGGAGAACACCCACGTTTATGTTTTACTACTCATTTTTCATCACATACAAAAGTGTAAATTAAATCTACTTTTCATATCTCATTCAAAACATACATTCAAGATGAAGTTTTAACATGAATCATGGTATCAAACATCAAAATCCCATATTATTCATAGCATGTATTTTAGCATAAAAATTACCTACATATCAATATCATCTCATAAGATTAATTTATAATTTTTAGCATGATATTTCTACAACTAGAAAGTAAGAAATCACCCACCTTGATTGAAAACTTGAACGATTGAAAGAATGATCACCACTTCTAGCTTCAAGGATTCCTAGCTCTTCTCCTCCTAGCAATGACCTCCAAGCATAAAACTCTCTTCTCTCTTTCTTTTCCTTTCCCTTATTTATTTTTTTTGGGTGTGGACAAAAGAGAAGAGGATGGGGCTATTTATAGGATTTTGCTAGGGTTCAAATTACAAAATTACACACCTAATAAATTACTAAAATTAATTCACCAACTCTTCATAAACATAACTTCCTTAACCTACAACTTTTCACCTCCCCATTACTCCCAAACTCTAACTCACATTCACTTTCCACTACCAAGCCAAAAACGGCCAAACTCCCAACATTTACGAGCAGTAGCAACAGTATCTAACGCTGTTGTTCACTCACCAAGGTGGGCCCCCATCATTCACAATCCATTACACAATATTTATATTATTTCATATGCCCTCCAAACCAAAACATAACCGGCACAGCCCACTTGATATTTTCTATACCAACCGTGGGCCCCCAACAACATATCACCTTTTCAACATATATTACTAAGTGTCAAAGCCATTATGAATTATTTCAACAGCCAACTACACTTATACATTTCCAACAATATTAATATACCAATTTCAATATATACTATTATACTATATAGTATATTCTTTAAAAAATTTATGGGGTGTTACACACACTCCGAAATTTATTTTGAAAATAAACACACTCAAATATGTTTACCTAAAACACATGCGTTGCACGTAAAATATTAAAATGCGAAAATCGACTTTATTTTTGGAAAATTATTAAATATAATCGAAAACAATATAAGAAAAATATATTTACTAATTTTATGTATTTCATGATAAAATCGCTGTACGTAGAAAACACGTGCATTCTACATACAAAATTATCTTAATCAAAAATAAAAGAAATGAATTTCCGTTTTATAAAAATAGATTTAAATACATAAAATAAATAATTTCAACACAGAAAATATTGTACGTAGCGGTACATCCACGTGCATCAAAACACGTAAAGAGCATGTAAAACCCAAATATTGAAATTTAATATTTTTTTTGTTGACTCAAAATAGGGTAAAATTAATACTGAAAATATATAAATAGTCGGTAATCAAAATACGGGATGAAAACACATTACAAAATACACGTGCGTAACACACGAGGGCAAAATTATAATTTTCAATTTTGCGGGGTGTTACAATGGCCCTAGTAAATCCATCCCCCACATCGCGAAGGGGATCAGACTTGATAGGGAAGCGAGTGGAGCTTGTGGGAGGCGTCAGATGTCGGAGTACTTCTGACAGGAGCTGCATTGCCGAACGTGTCGCTCAGCGTCTCGTAGGAGAGTGGGCCAGAAATATCCGTAGTTCAACACTTTGCGTGCTAGGGCCCTGGAACCAGAATGTGCCCCTCCGATGCCCTCATGAAGTTCTTGCAGGGCGTAATCAGCTTGCCCAGGGGAGAGGCATCTCAGGTAAGGCTGGCCGTCAACCTGTGTGAAGGAGCATTTATATAGGATTCCTCCGATCAATGTGTAACGCTCGGCTCGGGTTCTAACTCTTCGTGCTTCCTTGTGATCCTCGGGGAGGAGTCCGTCCCTTAAAAATTTGATGAGGGGTTTAATCCAATTGTCTTCGAGGAGGACAGGCAATGTTTCTATAGAGTTGGGAGTTTCGTCCTCTATGCTCGGCTTCAGGAGGACTTCTATCAATACGGTCTGCTCGAGACTTTGAAGGGAGGAGGAGGCTAATTTGGACAGGGCGTCGGCCTGAGCATTTTCTTCTCGGGGGATTCTTTGGATGAGGGCCTCTTCAAACAGTGCCATGAGGCTCTTGACTTTGGCTAAGTATTTAACCATCCTGTCATCACGTGCTTCATATTCGCCGAGGACCTGATTGACGACTAGCTGGGAGTCACTAAAGATCCGGAGGCGTTGCGCCCCTGCATTTCGAGCCATTCCAAGGCCGGCTATGAGCGCCTCGTATTCAGCTTCGTTGTTCGAGGCTTTGAAGTTTATACGGAGGGAGTATTGGAGGATGAAGTCATCTGGGCCTGCCAGGATGACCCCTGCCCCGCTTCCCTCATTGCAGGAGGATCCGTCAACATAAACGGACCAGACAGGTGGTCCCTTCACTGTTTGGCTGGACTCGGGGATAGTACTCTCAACTATGAATTCGGCTAGCGCCTGAGCCTTGATCGCGGTCCGAGGCTGATAAGTTATATCGTGTCGGCTTAGCTCGATAGACCATTTCATAAGGCGACCCGAAGTCTCGGGCTTGTGGAGGACCTGCTTCAGCGGCTGGTCGGTAAGAACGACCACCGAATGGGACTGAAAATACGGGCGAAGCTTTCTCGCGACCATCACCAGGGCATAGGCCATCTTTTCTATCTTCGGGTATCGGAGCTCAGCATCCCGAAGCACCTTGCTGACATAGTAGATGGACTTCTGAGCCCGGTCTTCTTCCCTCACTAAGACTGCACTGAGGGTCTGCTCGGAGGCTGCCAGGTAGAGGTAGAGGGGTTCACCAGGGATCGGTTTGCTGAGGAGAGGGGGATTGACGAGGTAAGCCTTGAGCTGGTCGAAGGACTCCTGTTGCTGCTGCCCCCATTCGAAACCTTTAGCCCCCCTGAGGGCCTTGAAGAAAGGGAGGCATTTCTCCCCGGATTTTGAGAGAAAGCGCCCAATGGCGGCTAAGCGGCCTATTAACCTCTGGACTTCTTTGACACTTTTGGGAGGGGCCATGTCTAATATGGCTTTGATTTTCTCCGGGTTTGCTTCAATTCCTCGTTGGCTAACCATGAAGCCGAGGAACTTCCCTGATGAGACGCCGAACGCACACTTGTTCGGGTTGAGTCTCATATTGTGCTTTCTCAAAACGTCAAATGCCTCTTGGAGGTCGGTCACATGATCAACACCTCGGATGCTTTTCACAAGCATGTCGTCAACATACACCTCCATGTTCTGGCCGATCTGAGCCTGGAAAACCTTGTTGACGAGGCGTTGGTATGTAGCACCTGCATTCTTTAGACCGAACGGCATGACTCTGTAGCAATAGAGGCCTTGGTCGGTCACAAACGAGGTCTTTGGGATATCCGGAGGGAACATGCGGATCTGATTGTAGCCTGAAAAGGCATCCATGAAGCTGAGGAGCTCATGTCCCGAGGTTGCATCAATCAGAGTGTCAATACTCGGAAGAGGGAAGGGGTCCTTGGGGCAAGCCTTGTTTAGATTGGTAAAATCAATACAAATCCTCCAAGTCTCATTGGACTTCTTCACCATCACTACCTTCGACAACCACTCAGGATAGTTTACCTCCTGTATGAACCGGGCCTTCAAGAGCTTGTCCACCTCCTCTTTAATAGCGAGCTGACGCTCGGGGGCGAACTTGCGCCTCTTCTGCTGAACCGGTTTGGACCCCGGAATAACGCTCAGGTGGTGGACTAGGAGCTCTTCGGAGATCCCGGGCATATCTGCAGCTGACCAAGCGAAGAGGTCTTGGTTCCTTCGGATGCACTATACAATCTCCGAGCATAGGGCGGACGGGAGGGTCTTGCTAACGAAGAACTTGCGGGTCGGGTCCTGCTCAGAGAAGAGCACTTCCTCCAATTCGTCCACCGGCTCGGACGTCGGTCGAGCAGTATCTTGAGGGATTTCCAGAGTTTCTAAGGAGAGGACTGGTCCTAGGGTAGAGGTCATGTAACACTTATAGGCCGTTTCCTAATTGCCCCTTACTTCCCCGACCCCGGCCCGGGTGGGGAATTTCATCTTAAGATGGTATGCTGAAGGGACGGCTTCCAAAGCTGCAAGGCCGGGCCGACCCAATATGACGTTGTAGGCGGCAGGGACATCCACCACCATGAAGTCCATTGGCTCCGTTCGGGTGGTAGGAGTTTGGCCGGCGGTTACATCGAGGGTAATCACCGCTTCAATAGTCACCGGCACTCCCGTGAACCCATGGAGAGTGTAGCCGGCGGGATTGAGTCTATCTCGGGAGAGCTTTAGGCCTTTAAAAGCGGCGAGGAAGAGGATGTTGACGGAGCTGCCATTGTCTACTAAGATCCTCTCCACTTTGAAGTTCGCCATGTGGAAACTGATGACGAGTGCGTCACAATGAAGGGTGCGGACACCTTCAAGATCTTCGTCGGAGAATGTGACGGGCACTCCGAGGCCTTTGGGAGGAGGGGTGGCTCGGACCGAGTTGACTTCTCTTATAAATGCCTTCCGAGAGGAGTTTGAGGAGCCCCCCATTGGGCCCCCATGAATGAGGTGGAGGGCTCGCTCTTCCTCGAAGTCGGGCATTTCATCTCGTTCCGGACGCTTGTTAGCCCCCCGGGGTGGGGGAGGAAGTTCGGCTCGGTCCTTTCTTACGAACTTGTTCAGCTGCCCCCTCTGGATAAGGGCTTCTATCTCATTCTTCAGGGCGCGACAATCATTGGTGTCGTGCCCGTGGTCCCGGTGATAACGGCACCATTTCTCTTTATCTCTTTTCTTGGCAGGGGTGTTCATCCTCAGAGCAGGAGGTAGGATCCCTTCCTTTTCGACTTCCATCAGAATGTTAGAGACATTAGTGGTGAGGGGAGTGAACTTCTCGAATCTGGGGAGAAGTCGGCGCTGGCCGGCATTATCCTTCTGGAGCTTCTTGGCTCCTTCCTCTTCCGTTCCCTTTCTCTTAAACCCGGAGGAGGACCCCTCCCAGTTGGGCTGATGTTCGGCTTCTTCGGCTCGAATGTACTTTTCACTGCGGAGGAGGAGGTCAGAGAAGTTCTGTGGGGGCTTCTTGGCGAGGGAGGAGCAGAGGTTGGAATTGAGAACATTAGATTGAAATGCTGCCGCAGCGACCGATTGGTCAAGGGATGCTATGGACCTGGCTTCAGCTGTGAACCTCTTCACATAGTCTCTCAATTTCTCACCCTTCTTCTGGTGGAGGTGCAATAGCGAGATGCTGGTCTTCTCAGCTTTTCGGCTACTTACAAAATGGGTGACGAAGAGGGTCTCGAACTGCTCGAAGGAGAATATTGAGGAGGGGGCAAGGCGAGAGTACCATTCTCGAGCTGGGCCCTTGAGAGTTGCGGGGAAGGTTTTGCAGAGGAGGGCATCAGAATCTTGATGGAGGAGCATTAGGGTCTTGAAGCTTTCGATGTGATCAACGGGGTCAGTCTCCCCGGAGTAGGTCTCAAACTGAGGAGGTTTGAAGCCGATTGGTACGGGTGCATCCATTATGGTTCGGGAAAAAGGGGGCCTGCTGGGACGAAGAGTCCTCCCTCTGAGTTCTTCTTCTCGGTCTAACTGACCCAAGCGCCTCTCCATTTCATGGAGACGGCGGTATACGGCGTCGTCCCTTCGACGGTAATCAGCCGAGCCTCTAGACTCGTCTTCGTACGAGGGAGAGCGGGGGCTACGACGACGGTAACTCCTGGAGCGACGAGGACTAGGGGTACGCTGGGAGTTGCTGGGAGCTGGAGGAGGAGATGGGGGCCGCCGGCGAGGACTTCGGACCGGAGGAAGAGAGGGAATCTTGGGTGCGTTGGTGTTGGGACGGAGATTGAGAGCTTGTAGGACGGTCGCTTGGAACTGCTGGAACTCGGCACGTGTGATGGGTGCCTCATTGTTCCTAGGCTGTTGCCGACCTGCAGGGGAGTGCGGCCTTCTTCGGTAGTGCTAGGGGGACTCTTTGCGACCCCTTCGGTTAGGGGACCTTCTATATTCTCGGCGGCGAGGGGACCGCTCGTCCGGACGGTGTTGGCGGGAGGTTCCCTCTCGGGCCCGCCTCTCATCCAGATGGCGGCGAAGATCATCATCTTTCTGGCGATTGAGGGCGGTATTGTAAAGACCAGAGGCTCGGGGATGATGGGAGGCCATAGAGTCAGAAGAGGCATTGTGGATGGAGACGTGGTCCTGGTGAAGAGGTTGTTTTTGTGGGTTAGGACCCTTAGGAGGTGGCTGATTTGGAGGAGGAGGAAGGTCCTGTTGGAGCGGGTCCTCCGCTTGAGGAGGAAGTTGTCCCTGCTGTTGGGTAGGCTGGATGGGAACTTCTTGCTGCTGATCAGGATTAGGTCCTCTGTTAGACCCTCTTGATCTGACTTTCCTAGGAGGCATGGCTGGAGAAGATCTGTTCAACGGGAAGAGGGGAGGTCTCTATTCGTTAGTTTCCCACAGACGGCGCTAATCTGTTGCCGCTAAATTTGGTGTGGGGGCAAACAGATAGTATTTGTGGATTCTTATGGAAACTGAATAGTATACCTGTATACCTGTTCCGTCGGGTTTGATCGTCACTTCTGCCGTAAACCTGCAAAAAGTGCGAGACACCGGGGTTGTTCCCGGCGACGCACCCTCCGACGCTCAAGTCAGTAATCTAGGAAGACTATGAAAGAACGCAAAAACTGGAGAAAGATTGATTACCTCTTAATGGAGATGGATGGGGGGTATTTATAGGCGTCTTAGGGAACAGATTAGGAATGTAATCCCCGTGATCTGATAAGGAATATTCTCTTTGTAACCAGATTAGGAATGTAATCCCTAATTCCTAGTGGAGGGATAGGCATGAATCAGGGCCGTTGATTAGGATCTAATTAGAAACCCTAATTCTATCCCTCTGGATCGGGCTTTAGTGCCGGTTGAAACCCGCGCCCGATTGAAGCGGATCTGTTTGTGGGTTATTGGATCTTCAACGAAGAGACCCAGTACCCATCTCAGACCCTATTGGTAGGTGAAATTACCGTTTTATCCCTGGGCTTCAAGATTCGTGCCTGATTTGGACGGTTCCGATTAACCCCATTTTTAGCCATATCATTAACCCTTTCCGTTAAGTTATAATTATTAAATTACTTTTTTACACTTACTCTTTCATATTCAATCTCTTTCTTCTCTTTCTTCTCTTTCTTCGTTCCTTTTTTCTTCCTTAATTTTTTCTGTTCTTTCCTTTATTTCTTTTTTCTTTATTCATGATTTCTACCGTTTTGTTGCTCCATGAGTTGAGATTGACAGGTAAACATGCAAGCAAAACGAAGCTTTAACAATAAGTAGTTAAGTACCATGTTCAGTAAACTAACTGAGCTGATTACTTCCAGGATCAATTTCAATGACAACAAACAGAAACAATTAATGACAACAAACAGAAACAAACAAGAAATGGCTATGATGAAAGTATGTAAATAGTTGCACGAAAAAAGAAGTAACTCATGGAGTACGAAATTGAGTATAGTACAAAACTCATACAAAATTAAGGATGAAGAAAGGAATGACGAATGGAAAGAAAGAGATTGAATATGAAAGGGTAAGGATAAAAAAGTAATTTAATAATTATAACTTAACGGAAAAGATTAAGTTAACGGAAGAACGGGTTTATTGTATTTTTTCAAACGTTGTATAGACATTTTGTACTCGGGCCAAACGTTTGGGAGGGTACTTTGGCTTTTGCCCTTGTATTTTTTCAAACGTTGTATGGGCATTTTGTACTCGGACCAAATATTGGGGAGTAGTTTGGCTTTTGCCCTAAAATAAAATAATGTTCATTGTTGCTTGAGAGTTCTTGTGTTTCTTGGTGAAGATAGGAGCATCTTTTAGTTGGGAAAGCGGATCACATTGTAGCACCGAGAGATAGGAAACTGACAGCAACAACAAAACAATTTGGACTTGGAGCTTGTTTGAGAAAACACCAGATTATGATTATCCAAGCAGACCTGAAAGCTTTCATTGATGGTTTAAGTAACACATCAAATTTTGCACAAGCTTTCAATTATTACCAGGAAGCCTCCCAGTTAACCCAATTTAAGCAATAGTATAATGGAGAAGATAATCCCTAGTATTCCTTATTCTTTCTAGCAACAATTAGTTCCGTAAAACCTTCTAAGTGCAGCGTACAGATACAACTACAAACTAATGAAAACATCACTGTATCACAAACACACAGCAAAACCAACAGAGAAGAGAAGCAGGCAAGAAGTTGCAAATTTCCACAACGACAAAGAGTGACGACCTTCCATTTGTTTTGATCAAGAACAATGCACCCAAACATCCAATTTAATTACCAACACATCATACTGGTATTTAAGATTGGATCATTTTCTTTCCACCAAAATAAACGGAAAAAAAAAACTATTTTCGGTAATCAATCAGACGGAGACCCCAGTCGACCCAAACCCTCCCTCACCCCTGGCAGTCGCATCCAAATCCTCAACCTCGACAACATCCGGAGCCATAATCCTCTCAATAATCATCTGCGCAACACGGTCCCCTTTCTTAACCTCAAAATCCACATCAGAAAAGTTGAACAGTATCACACCAACCGGGCCTCGGTAATCCGCATCAATCACTCCTGCACCAACATCAATCGAGTGCTTCCATGCCAATCCCGATCTCGGCGCTACAATCAAAAACCAAAAATAAAAATAAAAATCTCAGACACATTTTACCAAACACTTTGTGGGGGCATCGATTAAAAAAAAAAAACCTTACCAATGCGAGCGTAGGTCCCTTCTGGGATGGCGATGCTGAGATCAGTGGGGACCAGGGCTTTGCCTCGTGCTTCAACTTTGATATCCACAGCACTGGAAATTAAAGGGGATGAAAGAAAGAAAGAAAACACTATTAATTATTTCATAAATTAAAAAAGTGGAAGGTACAAAATACAAGAAAATAAATGATACATCGACCAAATAGGTTTGTGGAGTCTAAGGAGAGGACCATAGCCTTTGTCACTTAGAGCTTCCGGGTTTCAGATCATTCAACCAACGTACCAACTAATAAAGAAAGAAAGGGGCCGGGTTGATTAAAAAGGGGGACCTGGAAAGATCGTAGCCGGCAGCGAGAGGGGAGCCTCTGGTGGGGAGAATGGCGTTTTCGGAGAGTTTCTTGATTTTGAGGAGGGGGTGGAAATGGGTGGTGGTGGTGATTGTGCCATTGTTATTTTCGTGGGGGGAGAATTTGGGGATGTTGGGAGTGGGTTCTTGATCTTGAACAGTTGGGCTGCTGTTGGTGTTGGATGCCATTGTTAGATTGGAGGTGGAAGAAGAGAGTTGACGACTTGGCGGGATGGTGATCTTTTTTGGGTGGGTGGGGAGGGATTTGGTGGTTTTAAGGGAGATGATAGGGCGGGAAATTTGAAAAATTCCCGCCAGTAAATTGTTCATTTATCGAAGTAGAGGATGGATGAATGGGGTTGAAGTGGATTAGTGACTTGCTTATAGTTAGGGGAGTTACAGCATACTAGTATTATCACGTGGAGGAAATTTGGGGAATAAAAAGTGCAAAAAAAAAAAAATACCTTCACGTACGCTGCATGGGTTGGATTATGGACAAAGGTCTTTTTCCATTATAGTAGTAGAGATGTAGTTATCTTGAGTCAAATTTTAGGTATTTGAAAAATGGAAATGACAACAACAGGTTCGCACTGCAGTTGTCGATTGCCAAAAATGGGCTTTTGAAAATTTCAAAATCCAAGACGAAAGACAAATTTTCATTTGAAAAAAGAAAAAAGATTTAATAAAATTTTGGAACGGACGGTAATTTTTTTCCGTTCATCTAATTTTTTTATAAAAAAAAAATCCCAAAAGTGTGGGACAACATTCCTTCTTTCGTCCAAGAAATGGGGTAATTTTTTTTTTTAATCGGACGGGAAATCCCTACTTAATTAAAATGAATTGTGTTGGGACGGAAAATCAATTTTCGTTCGATACTTTTCATAACAGTAAAAATGTCTCAGACGAATTTTTTTTTTTCCCGTCCGATGCAACACGCAATAAATTTTCTCCCGTTTGCTATATTTTTCAAAATCCCAAATCGTCTGCCATATTTGGAAGTTTATTGTTCACCAAAAACCCATATTTTGGTTTTTTGGCCAACGACTACAGCAATTTATTTCTCAAATTTTGGAAAAAAAAGAAAAATATCCAACGCCTACAGATGCTCTTAGGTAGTATTATTCTCTGCCAAAAATATGAAAAAATAAACGACATGGTTCTCTGCCTATAAAAAATAAAAAATAAAAAAATAAAATGAAATAACGGCATTCTAGTTGAAGATGATGTTGTGGTGGTGTATTTTATGTTAGGGTTTGGGAGATTGGAGAAGGAGGAAATAGAAAATGAGATTTTCTTAGTTTTTTGGGGTCCAGGTCCCGGTCGGGTCCATATTGAGCTGACCCAGACACGAAAATGAAATGGGTCCTATTTTAGAACCTGGACCTGACCCGCAATAGACCGGGTCTGTTTCGGTCCGACACGCTGATTGTTAGGGTAATGGATAAAAAGAAAAAAAAACAATGCACTCAATTTGGTAAATGACAACCACTCAATAATTTTAAGATTTCGATTTTTTACTTTTGCTATAATTCCCTTTGGTGTGTATAATATCATAGTTAAAAATTGTGAAAAATGTGATGGAATTTGTTTATATATGTTTCATTCTTCTTTTTCTACTAGAAATGTGAAACACCTAGAGAATATTAGCTGAAAAGGATATCTCTATTTTTTTATTATATAAAAGATGATATTATCATCGCTTCATTAATAAGCATTAACGAAACAAGTAGTACAATTTACAAAAAACCAATAACATCAACTCTCATTAGAGTGACCACAAAATCTACAACTACAAGCAGGAAATAAAGATACAAGAGTATACCAAAAGCGACTCAATCTACTCAACGCTTGACCATGACTGGCCCTATTCCTCCTCTTCCATTCGAAGCCTCTTTTTTGCTCCCGCTTGACCGGCCCATACAGAGATAAAGTAGAAGATATTATGCATCATCATAGAAAATATATTGTTGATATTACGAAAGCAGAAATTGTTGTGGTCTAGCCATAAGCTCCATAGAGTCGCTGCAACAGCTATATCCCAGGCTACCCTATCCTCACTCCTGATCCTAATGACACTCCCAAACTGAAAAAACTCCAACAGAGTAGTGGGACACTCACAAGCCCCAAAACCTAGACAAACTACCTCCCAAGTTAATCTAGCCCTAGACAAACTACCTCCCAAGTTAATCTAGCCCTAGGACAAGTGAACAGAATGTGGTTACTATCCACTTCTAGATTGTTGCATCTAAGGCAGGTTCCATCTATCCGAATACCGCGCTTACGAAGATTAGTCTTGGACCTTATCACATCGTTCTTAACCAACCACATAAAAGTGCGAACTTTCAGAGGCGCTTTAGTGTTCCAAATGGTCCTGGTGTCCTTGCATCTTAGGCCCCCGTCGTTGATCTTCCCGTACAAAGATTTGACCGTGAAGTTAGTGGAAGGTTCCGCTATCCAGCATCACTCGTTCTCGTCCTCGTTCGACATCTTCCCTTCAAATCTGATAAAGTTATTCAACCCTTGCAGTTGTTGTATACCCTCTTGGTGTAGAACATCTTCCATCTCGATCCTCAGCGTTCTGTTCCTCCATACCTCTGACACCACCGCATCAGTATTAAGCGTAACATCCGCAGCTCCCGGGAACAAACTGATAAGGGTGTTATCCCCACACCACTTATCCAGCAAAAATCTAGTGTCCTTGCCATCAGCTATTTTGCATCTCATGTTTGCATGATAGATATCGCCTACTGATATGGCTAAAAATGGGATTTAATCGGAACCGTCCGAATCAGGCACGAATCTTGAGACCTGAGGGTAAAACGGTAATTTCGCCCACAAGAGGACCAAAACGGGTATTGGATCTGCCCTCCTAGGGCCCAATGATCCGCGAATGGATCCGCCAACAAGAGGGCGCGGATCTCAACCCGCTGCGCTCCCAATCCAACAAGGCAGAGTCAGGATTCCTGATTAAACACGATCAACGACCCTGATGGACATCTACCTTTTCACTGGGATTTGGGGATTAAAATTCCTTAACTGATTACAGGGAATATACCTTATCAGATTACATACCTTATCTGACTACGAGGAATATGCCTTATCTAATCACGGGGATTACATTCCTAAAACCATTCCCTAAGACGCCTATAAATACCCTTCACCCATCTCCATTAACGGGTAATCAACTCTTCACCAGTTTTTACGCTCCTTCATAATCTCTTCGATTACTGACTTGAGCGTCGGAGGGTGCGTCGCCGGGATCCCCCCCGGTGTCTCGCACTTTTTGCAGGTGCACGGCAGGAACGACAAACGAGGCCCGACGGAACAGGTACGCAGGTTTTCCTGTTCAGTTTCCCCAAGAATCCACAAGTTCTATCTGTTTGCCCCCACACCAAATTTAGCGGCAACAGATTGGCGCCGTCTGTGGGAAACTAACGAATAGGGACCTCTCCTCTTCCCGGTAAACAGGTTCTCTCCTACCATGCCGCCTCGCAAAGTTAGATCCAGGGGCTCCAACCGAGCGCCCAACCCTGACCAGCAAGAAGTCCATCCTGATCCCGCTCAGCAACAAGGGCAACTCCCTCCTACCATGGAAGAGCCGCTTCAACAGAACCCCCCTCCTGATCCAAAGGGTCCTAACCCTCAGAAACAGCCTCTTCACCAAGAGAATCTCTCCATCCACAACGCCTCCAGTGCCTCCATGGCCTCCCATCATCCCCGAGCCTCTGGTCGCCACGATGCCCATCCCAAACGCCCGGAGGATAAGGACCTTCGACGCCATCTGGACGAAAAGCGGGCTCGGGGAGAGGCCTCCCGCCAAGAGCGATCCCCCCGACACCGGGGACACAGGGGGTCCCCCGCCCGAAGAGGGAGAAAAGACTCCCCCGATCACTACCGAAGGAGGCACTCTCCCGCAGGTCGGCAGCAGCATCGGGACAATGAGGCACCCATCACCCGTGCCGAGTTCCAGCAATTCCAAGCAATGGTACAACAGGCCCTCAATCTTCGTCAGAATCCCAATGAGCCGAGGGCCCCCTCCCCTCCTCCGGTCCGGAGCCCTCGCCAACGTTCCCCTTCTCCTCGACCCGCTCCTACCAATTCCAGGCGCACCCCAAGTCCTCGTCGTTCCCGAAGCTACCGTCGCCGCAGCCCTCGCTCCCTATCTTACGAAGACGAGTCCCGTGGCTCGGCAGATCACCGCCGGAGAGATGACACCATGAACCGCCGCCTGAACGAGGTGGAAAAACTCTTGGGACAAATAAACCGAGAAGAAGAACTCAGGGGGAGGACCCTCCGTCCTAGCCGACCCCCGTTCTCCCGGACCATAGTGGATACTCCTGTTCCCTTCGGCTTCAAACCTCCCCAGTTCGAGAACTACACTGGGGAGACCGATCCAGTTGACCACATCGAAGGCTTTAAGACTTTGATGCTCCTCCATCAAGCGTCCGATGCCCTCCTCTGCAAGACGTTCCCTGCAACTCTGAAAGGCCCGGCTCGAGAATGGTACTCTCGTCTTGCCCCGGCATCAATATTCTCCTTCGAACAGTTCGAGACCCTGTTCATCACCCATTTCGTCAGCAGCCGAAGGACCGAGAAAACCAGCATCTCACTATTGCACCTCCGTCAGCAAAAGGGGGAGAAATTGAGGGACTACGTGAAGAGATTCACAGCCGAGGCCAGAACCATCGCATCCCTCGACCAATCCGTCGCTACCGCAGCATTCCAATCCAACATTCTCAATTCCAACCTCCGCTCCTCCCTTGCCAAGAAACCCCCACATGACTTTTCCGACCTTCTTCTTCGCACCGAAAAGTACATTCGGGCCGAAGAGGCCGAGCGACCCCCCAACTGGGAAGCGCCCGCCTCCGGACTCAAAAGGAAGGGGGCAGAAGAAGAAGGAGCCAAGAAGCTCCAGAAGGATAATGCCGGCCAGCGCCGACCTCCCCCTAGATTTGAGAAGTTCACTCCCCTCAACGCTAACCTCTCGGCCATCTTCATGGAGGTCGAAAAAGACGGGGTCTTGCCTCCAGCTCCCAAAATGAATACTCCCGCCAAGAGAAGAGATAAAGAGAAATGGTGCCGCTATCACCGGGACCACGGGCATGACACCAACGACTGCCGTGCTCTGAGAAACGAGATCGAAGCCCTTATCCAGAGGGGACAGCTGACGAAGTTTGTAAAAAAGGACCGAGCCGAGCCCCCTCTCCCGCCTCGGGGGGCTAACAAGCGTCCGGAAAGAGAAGAGACGCCAGACTTCGAGGAAGAGCGAGTCCTCCACCTCATCCATGGGGGTCCGATGGGAGGCTTCTCGAACTCCTCCCGAAAAGCGTTTATCAGAGAGGTCAATTCAGTCCGAACCACGCCTCCTCCCAAGGGCCTCGGAGTGCCAGTTACCTTCTCCGACGAAGACCTCGAGGGAGTCCGTATCCCGCATTGTGACGCCCTCGTCATTAGCCTCCACATGGCAAATTTCAAAGTGGAGAGAATCTTAGTCGATAACGGCAGCTCCGTCAACATCCTATTCCTCTCCGCTTTCAAAGGCCTAAAGCTCTCCAGAGACAGACTCAAACCCGCCGGTTACACTCTCCATGGGTTCACGGGGGTTCCGGTAACTATAGAAGGGGTGATCACCCTCGATGTAACTGCCGGACAAACCCCTACCACCAGAACGGAGCCAATGGACTTCATGGTAGTGGATGTTCCCGCTGCCTACAACGTCATTTTAGGCAGGCCAGGCCTCGCGGCTCTGGAAGCAGTCCCCTCGGCATATCATCTGAAGATGAAATTTCCCACCCGATCCGGGGTCGGAGAAGTAAGGGGAAATCAGGAGCAGGCCCGGAAATGCTACATGACTTCGACCCTTGGGCCCGTCCTCTCTCTAGAGACCCTGGAAATTCCCCAAGATTCCACAAGACCGACCTCCGAGCCAGCGGACGAACTGGAGGAGGTGCTCTTCTCCGAACAAGAGCCGACCCGCAAGTTCTTCGTAAGCAAGGCCCTCCCGTCCGCCCTATACTCAGATATTGTGGAATGCATCCGAGACAATCAAGACCTCTTCGCATGGTCCGCGGCTGACATGCCCGGTATCTCTGAAGAGCTCTTAGTTCACCGCTTGAGTGTTGATCCGGGGTCCAAACCGGTTCAGCAGAAGAGGCGTAAGTTCGCCCCCGAGCGACAGCTCGCTATTAAAGAAGAGGTAGATAAATTGCTGAAGGCCCGATTCATACAGGAAGTAAACTACCCTGAATGGTTATCGAACGTGGTTATGGTAAAGAAGTCCAACGGAACATGGAGAATTTGCATTGATTTCACCGACCTCAACAAAGCCTGTCCCAAAGATCCCTTCCCCCTACCGAGCATCGACACTCTGATTGACGCGACCTCGGGACATGAGCTCCTAAGCTTCATGGACGCTTTCTCGGGTTACAATCAGATAAGGATGTTCCCGCCAGATATCCCAAAGACGTCTTTTGTAACCGACCAAGGCCTTTATTGCTACAGGGTCATGCCATTCGGCCTAAAGAACGCGGGGGCAACATACCAGCGCCTCGTTAACAAAGTTTTTCAGGCTCAGATCGGCAGAAACATGGAAGTGTATGTCGATGACATGCTGGTGAAAAGCATCCGCGGTGCTGATCATGTGACCGACCTCCAAGAAGCATTTGATGTTTTGAGGAGGAACAATATGAGACTTAACCCGAACAAATGTGCGTTCGGCGTCTCATCAGGCAAGTTCCTCGGCTTTATGGTTAGCCAACGAGGAATAGAGGCGAATCCGGAGAAGATCAAGGCCATACTGGACATGGCTCCCCCAAGAAATGTCAAAGAAGTTCAGAGGCTGACTGGTCGCTTAGCCGCCATAGGGCGCTTCCTGTCGAAGTCCGGAGAGAAGTGCCTCCCGTTCTTCAAAGCCCTCAGGGGGGCTAAAGGATTCGAGTGGGGGCAGCAGCAACAAGACTCCTTTGACCAGCTTAAAGCCTACCTCGTCAACCCCCCTCTCCTTAGCAAACCAGTACCCGGCGAACCGCTCTACCTCTACCTCGCGGCTTCCGAACAGACGCTCAGTGCGGTCTTAGTCAGAGAAGAAGAAAGGGCTCAGAAGCCCATATACTACGTCAGCAAGGTGCTCCGGGATGCCGAACTTCGGTACCCGAAAATTGAGAAAATGGCGTATGCCCTGGTAATGGCCGCAAGAAAACTTAGACCCTACTTTCAGTCTCATTCGGTGGTCGTCCTTACCGACCAGCCACTGAAACAGATTCTTCACAAACCCGAGACTTCTGGTCGCCTCATGAAGTGGTCAATCGAGCTGAGCCAGCACGACATAACTTATCAGCCTCGGACTGCAATCAAGGCACAGGCGCTGGCCGAATTCATAGTTGAGACTACAATCCCCGAGTCTGGCCAAGCAGCAAAGGGACCCCCCGTCTGGTCGGTCTATGTTGACGGGTCCTCTTGCAATGAGGGTAGTGGGGCAGGGGTCATCCTGGCAGGACCAGACGGCTTCGTCCTCCAATACTCACTCCGGATAAATTTCAAAGCCTCGAACAACGAGGCCGAATATGAAGCACTAATAGCCGGGCTTCGAATGGCCCGAAATGCTGGGGCACATCGGCTACGGATTTTCAGCGACTCCCAGTTGATTGTTAACCAGGTCCTCGGCGAGTATGAAGCCCGCGACGATAGAATGGCTAAATACTTGTCCAAAGTAAAGAGCCTCATGACGCTGTTCGACGAGGCTCTCATCCAAAGGATCCCTCGAGAAGAAAATGCTCAGGCCGACGCCTTATCCAAGTTAGCCTCCTCCTCTCTTCAAGGTCTGGAACAGACCGTTTTGATAGAAGTCCTCCTAAAGCCGAGCATAGAGGACGAAGCGCCAGACTCCGTTGAAGCATTGCCCGTCCTCCTCGAAGACAACTGGATGAAACCCATTGTCGAATTCCTGAGGAACGGACTCCTCCCTGAAGATCCGAGGGAAGCACGAAGAGTTAGGGCCCGAGCCGAGCGTTTTACTTTACTCGAAGGCATCTTATACAAACGCTCCTTCACCCAAGCGGATGGCCGACCGTATCTAAGGTGCCTCTCCCCCGAGCAGGCCGACTACGCCCTACAGGAGCTCCATGAGGGGATCGGCGGAGCCCATTCTGGATCCAGGGCTCTGGCGCGCAAGGTGTTGAACTATGGGTATTACTGGCCCACTCTCCTACGGGACGCCGAACAACACGTTCGGCAGTGCAGCTCCTGCCAAAAGTATGCAGACATCCGACGTCTTCCGCAAGCACCGCTGACCTCCCTATCAAGTCCCGTTCCCTTCGCTATGTGGGGGATGGACTTACTGGGACCATTCCCTCCAGCCCCCGGACAGCTAAAGTTCCTAGTCGTGGCAGTCGACTATTTCTCTAAGTGGATAGAAGCCGAACCCCTGGCTACGATCACCGAACATAGGGTCGTTCAGTTCTTCTGGAAGAATGTGATTTGCCGGTTCGGCGTTCCCCGAGTCATAGTCACAGATAACGGGACACAATTTACTGGAGCCGCCTTCCGAGCCTTGTGTGAAGACCTTTCCATACAACACCGATTCTCCTCCGTCTCCCATCCCCAGTCGAATGGCCAAGCTGAAAATGCCAACCGACAGATTCTTGCAGGAATCAAGAAGAGGTTAGACAAGTGTTCCAAGGGACTCTGGGCCGATCAGCTGCCAAACGTACTCTGGAGTCACCGCACCACCAAACGGACCCCAACAGGCGAGAGCCCATTTAATCTCACCTATGGGGCCGAAGCCACCATCCCCCTAGAAGTCGGGATACCCTCTCCTCGCCTGGTCGCTTATGAAGAAGAGCAGAATGCTAGAGAACTCAGAACAAGCCTAGACCTGATAGACGAAATCCGAGAGAGAGCTGCCATACGCCAGCAAGCTTACCGAAGAAGGATCGAGCTGGCATACAACAAAAGAGTCCGCCCAACGGACCTCAAAGAAGGGGATTTAGTCCTTCGGAAGTTGGCCATATCATTCCCCGGGCAGAAAAGCAAGCTGGCCCCGAACTGGGAGGGACCGTACAAGATCTCGAAAGTAATCCGCCCCGGTACCTACAAGCTAGAGGATCTCGAAGGCAGGGAAATTCCCCGGACTTGGAACGCCGACCATCTTTTGAAATACCAGGAGAAGGCAACTACGTCTCTCCAAGTAACTCGAGATGCCGAACCGTTCCCCTCCTTTCTCTAGTCATAGTTTGTCCTTTTTGCGCTTTCTTTTATTATTGTAATAACGGCTAGCAACTTTAGAAGCAGCCGATCGTTAGATGTTAATAAATGAAGTTTCTTCATGTTTTCACTACTATTACATCCCTCTGCTTGTAGCCCCTTAAACCGACAATGGTTCCGGAGTCCAACACTTGGTTCGATTCTACTCCGCAAGCTCGCTCCTAAGCGAGCTAGGAGTAGCTCGCCATTCGAAATTGCTCCTACACCCCCTAAACTGACAATGGTTCCGGAGTCCAACACTTGGCTCGATTCTACTTCACGAGCTCGCTCCTAAGCGAGCTAGAAGTAGCTCGCCATTCGAAAATGCTCCCACAGCCGTTGAATGGTACGGAGTCCAACACTTGGTTCGACCCTACTCCGCAAGCTCGCTCCTAAGCGAGCTAGGAGTAGCTCGCCATTCGAAATTGCTCCTACACCCCTTAAACTGACAATGGTTCCGGAGTCCAACACTTGGCTCGATTCTACTTCACGAGCTCGCTCCTAAGCGAGCTAGAAGTAGCTCGCCATTCGAAAATGCTCCCACAGCCGTTGAATGGTACGGAGTCCAACACTTGGTTCGACCCTACTCCGCAAGCTCGCTCCTAAGCGAGCTAGGAGTAGCTCGCCATTCGAAATTGCTCCTACACCCCCTAAACTGACAATGGTTCCGGAGTCCAACACTTGGCTCGATTCTACTTCACGAGCTCGCTCCTAAGCGAGCTAGAAGTAGCTCGCCATTCGAAAATGCTCCCACAGCCGTTGAATGGTACGGAGTCCAACACTTGGTTCGACCCTACTCCGCAAGCTCGCTCCTAAGCGAGCTACGAGTAGCTCGCCATTCGAAATTGCTCCTACACCCCCTAAACTGACAATGGTTCCGGAGTCCAACACTTGGCTCGATTCTACTTCACGAGCTCGCTCCTAAGCGAGCTAGAAGTAGCTCGCCATTCGAAAATGCTCCCACAGCCGTTGAATGGTACGGAGTCCAACACTTGGTTCGACCCTACTCCGCAAGCTCGCTCCTAAGCGAGCTAGGAGTAGCTCGCCATTCGAAATTGCTCCTACACCCCCTAAACTGACAATGGTTCCGGAGTCCAACACTTGGTTCGATTCTACTCCGCAAGCTCGCTCCTAAGCGAGCTAGGAGTAGCTCGCCATTCGATATTGCTCCTACACCCCTTAAACCGACAATGGTTCCGGAGTCCGCCAAACGAGCTAGGGACAGCGCACCGTCCTAAAAAACGCTCCGACGACGTTAACCTAATCAAGCGAGTGCACAACTCGGCTCGACGTTACTTCGCAACTCCACTCATGATCATTCGGAGTTCGACAGTTCAGAAGTTACCACATGACAAACAACATTCACAGCAATGAAACACGCAAGTTCGGCAATAACGCATTTATTAATGAAACAGATGTGATACAAAGGCAAACGCAAACAGGAGCACGACTCAACAAGGGTATTTACAATACCGACTCGTCACACTTAGGAAAAAAAAAAAGAGGAGAGAGCAAAGAACGCGCGGAACCGACCACTTCAGCGCTTCTTTGGAGCTGGAGCATTCCGCTTCAAGGACACTCGAGAATGACGACGCTTGTCCCCGGAGCGCGACCCCAAGCCGGCAAACTGGGACGTATCCTCGGCACCGCTCCTGGCAGCTACGCCGACAGACGCCCCGCTCGAGGAGATTGCCACCGAGCTCTGCGCATCCCCCGGGCTGGGTTGACCAATCCGCTGACGGGTCGCCATCTCATAGAAAGTGATACCCCGCTCACTCTCAGCACGAGTGCATGACGTGCTTCGAACGTTGATCGGCCCTGAATGTGGCTTCAGACGAGCCACTTCCGCCTCCAACTCTGAGATCCTGTCCCGCAACGAGTCGTCTTTAACGTCGACTTCAAAACGTGGGGGTATCGCGGAGTCCGGCACTCCAGTTCGACTAGCGACAAGGCGCCGAAGGTGGGTGACTTCGATGCTTTTATCCACCGTCGCCCTCTTGAGCGCTTCGACTTCAGCAGTCAACTCGACTCGTTCGGTCGTCAACTTGGCCACCTCGGCCGTCAGCCCCTCGCCCTCACTCCGGAGCTTCGCCTCTACGGACTGCAGATGCTGTATCTCGGAGAGCAACCCGTCCTTCTCCGCTGTTATTTTGGACAAATTATGACGAATGCACTGAACACGAATCTCATTACTGAAATCAGTGGGCAAGTGTTCACCTTCGGGTATGAGCTCGGCGATTCGGCTTTCCAAACGACGAATCTCGATATCACGCCGGCCAAGGACGAGCTGGAGATGCTTCCTCTCGCTCTCGGCTCGGCGCAATCCGAGCTCGACCTCATAAAGTTTCTCCCTACACCTAGCCAGACACAGCCTCGTCGCCCCTAGGCCGGCTTCGGCTTTAACCTCCTCGTCCGGGCAGGAAAGCTCGACGCCTTGGGGGATCACCATGAGCTGCAAAGAAATCGGAGCAATCAGCGAAAACGTTGAGCGTGGCCGAAGCACCGCACTTGGAAAAATTTTCATCTCTAAAAACAAAGTTTGACAGTTCGGCAAAAGAGGGGGCATAAAACAGAAATTTCCGAACACCAACACTTGCAAAAATTTTGATTTCATTTACGTCAAAAGAAGCGGTGGCCAGTCCGCTATTAGGCATTACAAAGTTCGGTAAAAAAAAAAAAGCCAAAAACAATAAAAGGAGAGGCGGATCAGTGCTCGACCTCTTTCCCCGGGCGACGAGGTGGAGTAGGGGTCGACTTCGCCGAAGGAGACGCCGCCGCCAGCGGAGTGGCCGTGACGCTCGGGACCTCGCCAGTAACCCCGGCATCGGCCTCAGCGCCGTCCTCCTCCTCCTCCTCCTCTTCCCCTTCGGACTCGGGGTCGAAGCCCTCGACGTGTCCGGGGAAGAGTCGCCATCCCGAGACGTCCACCCCGGGGTACGCCTCTCGCACCCGGTCGAGGGCGGTGGCGAAGGCCTTCGCCATGTTCTGCGCGAGGTACCCCTGGGCCTTCTTCAAGGTGGCGTCCTCCACCTCCTTCACAGCCGCCGCCTGCTTCGCCTCGGCCTCGGCCAACTGATTGGCCGACCCCTCCTTCTCCCGACGCAGCTCGTCCTCCAGCCTCTTCACTTCGGCCTCGAGGTGCTGGATCCTCGCAGACCGGCCTTCATGCTCGACTCGGAGCTTGTCGAGCTGGTTCGACATCCGAGCCTTCTCGTTCCGAGCCTGGTCGGACTCCTGCTTCAGCTCCTTCTCGAGGGCGGTCAGCCGTTCGGTGAGGTGGCCGAAGTGGACGACGATCTGCAAGGGAAAGAGGAAGAACTCAGAGAGTTGGAAAAAATTTTTTGTGATTCAAGATGAAACGAATGAAGGAAACTCGGGACTTACCGATACCGCCGAACGAGCGATCTCGATCACGTCGTCGCCCTGCCGCCCCGCGTCCATGGCGGCACGGTCCTTCGGGGTGGCGAGATGCTTGACAGCCTGCATACTCGCCAACGAGTTCCCGAGGAACCCATCGTGCCTCCGGACCTGCCAGTCCGGAATGTGGATCCGCTTGTGCTCCTCCGTCAGGAGCTCCTCGCCTGCTACGGTTAGCGGCGGGGTCGGCATGGCGAGCGCGGCGGCAATGGGGAAATCCCCCTCAGGAGCAGTAGCCGAAGGCCCCGCCACGGTGACGACCGGGTCGTCAACAACCTCCACCGCCTGGTCGGGTGCCGCAATCCTCGGCACCTTCGAAGCCGAGGGCAGCTTCGACGCGACCCTCTTCCGCTTCCTCGGCGCCTTACTGGCGAGCCCAGCCCGGAGCGCCAACACCGCTTCGTAGTCCATAGATTCTACATCAAATAAAAAAAAAAAATGATGATTAGCACAAAAGAAGAACAGGACAACAAGTACAAAAAAAGAGAACTTGGCGAAAAGCCGCGTACTAGGATCTACGCGGCCGAGCCCTCCCCTGTAAAGTACGTCTTCCGTCAAATCTTTCCAGTCGTACTTCGGCCGGTCGAGAAGGGTCCGAACCGCCGCTTCCTCTTCTACTGAGAGTCTCGGCAGCGCCGTCGCCCTCTTGGTCACCCCCTCTGCCCAATTGGTGGGGATCGGCCAGGCCTCTCGACTCCGCACGACGACCCACTTCTCTCGCCAATGCTTGATGGAGTCTGGGCAAACCACGAGCCTGCCGCCGTGCCTCGGAGTCAGATAATACCGGTACTCCGACTTGTTCCCCTGGTGGAGCCGGTATATCGTCCGAAGCACATTCAGCTGCGGTTCGATCCCCGCGGCCTGGCAATGAAGGACGAAGCCATTAATCACTCGCCACGCGTTCGGCATGAGCTGGATAGGGCAGACCCCATACCAGCTCACCACGGTAATTGCGAACGCGTGGAGAGGTAGCCGGGCGCCGGCGATAAAGGCGTCCACCGGCCAGCAACACATGGTCACTGGCAGCGGCGAATTGGCCCTAACTCCGGGGCCCGGCAACATGATTTCGTACTCCTCCGGGATGAAAAAAGCATCCCGGATCGCCACCAACTCCTCCTCGCGAAGGATCGACGCTGCATCATCCGCCTCCGTCGTCTCCCTCGCCTCATTCTCCTCGAAGGTCCTCTCCCTCCCATGGACAATCCGCTCGGCCTGGTCCTTCGGGAGCTCCCTGACCCTATGCAGACCCGTCAACGGACCCGGTAGCTGTCCGAACTCCCCCATCCTCTTCGGCTCCTCGACGATGGAATCCTTCCCGAACACCTTCCCCTTGGGCGGGTTCGGAGACGAGGCCTCGGCGCCTTGAAGGGAGGGCTCGGACCAAGAGACTTCATCTGAGACAGAAGCTACAGACATAACTTATAAATTTACCTTGAAAGGAAGGAGAGCCGAAAAACCTCGCCTGAGACAAACGCCGGTGCCGGAGAAACTCGTCTGAGACACTAAAGAACGCCTGAGCAAATGAGAGGAGAAGTGAGAAATGAGGGGGGGGTTGAGGATTTATAGAAGAGGGGCACGCCCCACGAGGCTAATGGGCTTGTACGACCGGCCCATCTAAACCAAGCGGCGGAGCGATCCCAATCGTCACCTCGTTAACCGCAGCGAATCATGAGATGCATTTAATGCTATCCCATCTGATGGAATCCCAGAGGTCACAGCATTTAATGGGCGTCCCATCTGTCAGGGTTGTCAGAATTGTCAGAATTGTCAGACGTTCAAATGGCGCACAGAAGAGACAAACTCACATAAACGACAAGTCTGCACGCTCGGCACTCACTGCCGAGCATTCGTGACACCGACCCTGTTATAGGGGAAAAAGTCACGCTCGGCACCCACTGCCGAGCATTCGTAACACCGACCCTGTTATAGGGGAAAAAGTCACGCTCGGCACCCACTGCCGAGCATTCGTGACACCGACCCTGTTATAGGGGAAAAAGTCACGCTCGGCACCCACTGCCGAGCGTTCGTGACACCGACCCTGTTATAGGGGAAAAAGTCACGCTCGGCACCCACTGCCGAGCATTCGTGACACCGACCCTGTTATAGGGGAAAAAGTCACGCTCGGCACCCACTGCCGAGCATTCGTGACACCGACCCTGTTATAGGGGAAAAAGTCACGCTCGGCACCCACTGCCGAGCATTCGTGACACCGACCCTGTTATAGGGGAAAAAGTCACGCTCGGCACCCACTGCCGAGCATTCGTGACACCGACCCTGTTATAGGGGAAAAAGTCACGCTCGGCACCCACTGCCGAGCATTCGTGACACCGACCCTGTTATAGGGGAAAAAGTCACGCTCGGCACCCACTGCCGAGCATTCGTGACACCGACCCTGTTATAGGGGAAAAAAGTCACGCTCGGCACCCACTGCCGAGCATTCGTGACACCGACCCCGTTATAGGGGAAAAAGTCACGCTCGGCACCCACTGCCGAGCATTCGTGACACCGACCCTGTTATAGGGGAAAAAGTCACGCTCGGCACCCACTGCTGAGCATTCGTGACACCGACCCTGTTATATGGAAAAAACAGGTTCGGCACCGCTGCCGAGCGTTCGTGGCACCGACCCTCTTATAGGGAAAAAACCGGTTCGGCACCGCTGCCGAGCGTTCGTGGCACCGACCCTGTTATATGGAAAAAACAGGTTCGGCACCGCTGCCGAGCGTTCGCGGCACCGACCCTCTTATAGGGGAAAAACAGGTTCGGCACCCCTGCCGAGCGTTCGTGGCACCGACCCTCTCATAGGGGAAAAACCGGTTCGGCACCGCTGCCGAGCGTTCGTGGCACCGACCCTGTTATATGGAAAAAACAGGTTCGGCACCGCTGCCGAGCGTTCGCGGCACCGACCCTCTTATAGGGAAAAAACCGGTTCGGCACCGCTGCCGAGCGTTCGTGGCACCGACCCTGTTATATGGAAAAAACAGGTTCGGCACCGCTGCCGAGCGTTCGCGGCACCGACCCTCTTATAGGGGAAAAACAGGTTCGGCACCCCTGCCGAGCGTTCGTGGCACCGACCCTCTCATAGGGGAAAAACCGGTTCGGCACCGCTGCCGAGCGTTCGTGGCACCGACCCTGTTATATGGAAAAAACAGGTTCGGCACCGCTGCCGAGCGTTCGCGGCACCGACCCTCTTATAGGGGAAAAACAGGTTCGGCACCCCTGCCGAGCGTTCGTGGCACCGACCCTCTTATAGGGGAAAAACAAGACCGGCGGATCGCCGAACTCGCTCCTGACGCCCGCAGTCCTGCCGAACTCGCTTCCCTCTCTGGAAGAGCTCGCCGAACCGCATATGGACCTCGGCCCCTTCGCTAGCGAACTCTAGGGGGGTCTAAAGCGTGCTCCAAGTATACAAGACCACCGAATGACGAATTGACACTTTGCGGAGTTAATAGGATATCCCTGCAAGAACACCACACGACCATAAGAGCTCAGGAGCGACTCAGAGTTCAATCCGCTTGAAAAATCACCAAACTACCTCCTTCAAGATTCAAAACCTTCCATTTGGGCTCCGATACAACTCTACCAGCCATTAAAAAACAGCTAGACTACTCCTCAAAGGCCGATCAAGCTCAGCCTTTAGGAGTGGGGGGCTCGTGATATGGCTAAAAATGGGATTTAATCGGAACCGTCCGAATCAGGCACGAATCTTGAGACCTGAGGGTAAAACGGTAATTTCGCCCACAAGAGGACCAAAACGGGTATTGGATCTGCCCTCCTAGGGCCCAATGATCCGCGAATGGATCCGCCAACAAGAGGGCGCGGATCTCAACCCGCTGCGCTCCCAATCCAACAAGGCAGAGTCAGGATTCCTGATTAAACACGATCAACGACCCTGATGGACATCTACCTTTTCACTGGGATTTGGGGATTAAAATTCCTTAACTGATTACAGGGAATATACCTTATCAGATTACATACCTTATCTGACTACGAGGAATATGCCTTATCTAATCACGGGGATTACATTCCTAAAACCATTCCCTAAGACGCCTATAAATACCCTTCACCCATCTCCATTAACGGGTAATCAACTCTTCACCAGTTTTTACGCTCCTTCATAATCTCTTCGATTACTGACTTGAGCGTCGGAGGGTGCGTCGCCGGGATCCCCCCCGGTGTCTCGCACTTTTTGCAGGTGCACGGCAGGAACGACAAACGAGGCCCGACGGAACAGGTACGCAGGTTTTCCTGTTCAGTTTCCCCAAGAATCCACAAGTTCTATCTGTTTGCCCCCACACCAAATTTAGCGGCAACACCTACCTTCACAATCCCTTTCCACATCGAGGGCACTTTCCCGTGGCGGCTTCTTCCTCCAAATCTATTTTTCTTCCTAGCGCGGTAACTCGAGAAGGACTTGCACCACCAACTGTTTCGTCACCTTTTCATCTTCCACCACCATTTAGTTATAATAGCAATATTCATATCTCTTAAGTTCAAAACTCCTAATCCTCCAAATTCCCTCTTCTTGCATACCCTCCCCCATTTCACTAGATGAAAACCTTTATTAGCCTCGTCCGCGCCTTTCCAAAGGAATCCCTTTCTCAACTTGTCAATCTTGGCGATAACCCATCCAGGGAGTTCGAAGATTGACATAAGATAAATGGGCAAACTGCTAAGGACGGAGTTAAGCAGTGTAATTCTCCCTCCAAGTGACAGGAAACGTCCCTTCCAACCTGAGAGTTTCTTTTGAATCTTCTCAATCAGTGGGTTCCAATCATCTTTGCTCAGACTCCCAGGTCTTATAGGGATACCCAGGTATATGAGTGGAAGCTCACCCACTGCGCACCCAAACAGTCCTTTGATAGTCCCGATCGGAATCGACGATTGAACGCTAAGCAATTGGACACCACTTTTGGCAAGGTTCACCTTCAACCCTGACCACGCCTTGAAGCAAATGATCACCAGTCTGATAGCTGAGATTTCCTCGATGGTTGATCTGCCAAACATGATTGTGTCATCCGCGTATTGAAGAATTGATAGTGGGTCTGCAATACCTTTTATCCTAACTCCCCGTATGATGAAGGCCTTTCTCCCTCTCTTAACCATCTCTGCAAGTCCGTCAGCTACAATGGCAAATAACATTGACGATAAGGGTCCCCTTGTCTAAGTCCTCTGAGACAAACGATTTCTTTTCCTGCTATCCCATTGATATGAAAAAATGATTTGCCTCCTCTGACACAAGTCATAATCCAATGACACCACCATCCTCCGAACCCTTAAGACACAAGGCCTCCTCAATCGCCTCCCATTCTACCGAGTCATAGGCTTTTTCGAAGTCTAGCTTTAATAGGAAGCTGTCAACCTTGTCCTTATTACCTCTGAACACCACTTCATGAGCCGATGCAACACTGTCCATAAGATCCCTACCTCTGATAATTCTACTCTGGGAGTCTTCCACCAAATCGTTCAGGTAAGGGGCTAATCTAAGCGCCAACACCTTAGTGATAATCTTGAAAGATCCATTCAAAAGGCTGATAGATCTAAAGTCTCCGACTTTGATGACCTCGCTTTTCTTAGGAATTAATATAATATTAGCATAATTAATCTGGTTTAACTCAGCCCTTCCCTTGAAGAAGTCTTGGAAAATCTTCATCAGATCACCCTTAATAACATTCCAATACATATGAAAAAAGAATATTGGAAAACCGTCAAGACCCGGAGCCTTATCTTGTCCAAGGCCATTGATAGCTGATCGCACTTCCTCCTCCAAAAAGTTGTTGTCTAATCCATCAGTTACGTCGATCCTTGAAGATCTCCACATATCCTGGGTCAACTTGCATCTATCAACTCTACGCGACCCCAATAGCTCTTTGAATGTAGAATCAATGTGCTTCCTAATTTCCTCCTCGTGCTCACACCAATTATCTCCCACCGTCATCCCGACGATGGAGTTAGATCTTCTTCTGCCGTTGTCCGTCTTATAGAAAAATTTGGTATTTGCATCACCCTTTTTTAGCCATTGGACTCTTGACCTCTGCCTCCAATATTGTTCCTCCATGCTTGCGAGAAGGTGAAGTTCTGTTCTACAGTTGGACAAATTATCGCTTTCAGATCTTGACAGGTCACTCTCCTCCTGAATCACCTTTAACTCTGACACTCTATGACCTAACTCTTCCTTTTCCCTTCTGATAGTGCCGATTTCAATTCTAGCCCACACCTTTAATTTCTTACGAAACCTCATTGTTTTTTCAATCCAAATGCCTAAAGCTGATCCCTCCTTGGTTCCCTCGATCCAAGACTCTTCTATAATCTTTCGGCAACTTGGATGTAATGTCCAAGCCTTCTCAAATCTAAATGGATGATGGACAATCCTAGTGTGCTCGCCCGTGTGTAGAGCTAACGACACGTGATCTGATGTAAATCTTGAGATAGATTTGACCCTTGTTCCGCGAAATGCATCATCCCATAGAATCCTATCTAACTTTGCCAAAATTGGGTTCACTTGCATGTTCGTCCAAGCGAATCTCCTATCGGCAGGCTCGATCTCCAGAAGCTCCATCTCGTCTATAATGGAGTTAAATTTTTCCCGATTCCGAAGGCTCGCGCCTCTACCTCTATGCTCGGACTGAAATCTAGTAATATTGAAGTCACCCTCCATAACCCAAGGCCCCGAGCATCGACTCCTAATGTATCTAATTTCTTCCCCCAATAAAACTCTCTTTCTAGAGTCGTAGGGACCATACACCGAAGAGACAGTGTGCACCCAATTGTCACTTTTGCGTCTAATCTTGACGGACACTGAGAAGATACCAACGATGACATCAACAATCTCAAAAAGAGATCGATCAACTCCTAATGCGATCCCACCCGACATCCTGCTAGCTGATTTGAATCTCCACTCAAAATTATGGGTGCACCTGAGACGCTCAAAGTCGACCGCGCTAGGAGACTCGATCCTAGTTTCTTGGAAGGCGCAAATGCTAGGTTTACTCTCACTTATAGTCTCATTAATTAATCTAACCTTGGAATTTTATCTCATCCCTCTCACATTCCAGAAAATGTATAATATAAAGACAATTTAATAGACACCACCCGTCTAGAACGTCTACTACCCTCCAGACTAGATGACCAATTTGGCCGCCCCTCTAATTGAACCCACGTGTTTTAATTGTTCTTCTCTATGTGAGCCCATTGCTAGATCGTACAAGCTAGCAAAGTAAATAAGAGAATTATCGCTAAGAACATTCAAAATAGATAAACAATAATCCGACGTACCTCCACATGTTGATATCGGTTCCTTGAATTTGGACGCCGCTTTAATAAGGTCGTTTTCCCCTGACCCATGAGAACCCCACCTGTCCGATTGCAGCTTGCTCTTTCTTTGATATTCCATGGTCTTCTTATTGATATTCCATGGTTTTCTTTTATTGGAAGGAAACTACTTCTTTTCTTGTCCTCTAGTAGATCACCTTTTCTCATCTCTAAACATACTCAAGTGACATGGTTCATAGCCACATAGTTAAAAGTCTATTTGGAAATATGGGTTTGGATTAGGTTCGCTGATAACTTCGATGATGAAATGTCATGTGTCTTCTCTTCCTAAGAAGTTGAGTTCCATTTATGTCTTCCTATAATTTCTCATACTTACCGAAAAATTTCTCAAAAAGAAAATGAACCAATGTCTCTCTACTTATGTAAGGTAGAGAGACTATAGAACGACACTGAAGAAATGCAACTTTTTTTTTAGATGGGGGAAGACATGTGGCGTTCATCATGATCGATCAGGACAATGAGTAGAGTAAATTATGATGGTTTACTTCTCAGTAAAACTAATCCGAGCCATTAGCTAACATATAACTCTTCCTATTCCCGGATTTACAATCTCCCAATAAACAGTTAACTACTAAAATCTCATTATTTTAGATGTTATGGTGTAACATTTAACCCAATTTTATTATTTATCTTTCTGTACCATACAGTAATGCATTAATGTATTAGACTCACTTATATAATTAGCAAGTTATATTAATGGGTAAAAGGGATATGAGCAACTTGCTCATTTAGTACATGAGCAAGTGATTATGTGGCATGCATGTGATACATTAGAGCATCCACAGTCGTTTGCTAAACCTATTCTAACTTTAGAAATGAAAATTTAGCTTTTAACGAATGTCGCTGCAGTCGTTATTTCTAAATTTTAAAAAAGCATAGTATGAAACGGAGCATGTTCATCCGTCTAATATTTTTTTAATTTTTTTTTTGGTTGGAAGGATGAAGGTCATCCGTTTGGAGCTTTTTTTTTTTTAAAAAAAAAAAAAATTGAAAGGAAGGATGAAGGTCATCCATTTGGAGCTTTTTTTTTAAATCAAAAAAAAAAAAAAATTGAAAGGAAGGATGAAGGTCATCCGTTTGGAGCTTTTTTTAATGAAAAAAAAAAAAAAAAAAAGATTGGAAGGATGAAGGTCATCCGTTTGGATGGTTTGCCTTTTTTTTTGATTTTTTTTTTTTGGATTTTATATTATAAAAAAATCAAACAGAACTAAAAAAATAATAAAAAAAAGTCAGAAACTTCTACAAACGGATCATCTTCATCCGTTTGCTCAGTTCAAATTTTTTTTTTTTTAAATCAAAGAAAATAAAGAACGGATGATCATCATCCGTCCAATGCCATAAACGGATTATCATCATCCGTCTTCTATATTTAGCAATCTTCTATCCAGACTTCTAACTTTAGCAATTTACTGTACATTTCTATTCTAACTTTTGAGTTTTTAGCAAACCACTGCACGCTACTTTTCTAAATGGATTTCTAAATTTTGAGTATTTAGCAAACCACTGTGGATGCTCTTAGACAACTAACCCTTTTAAAGATTTTCGAATCACGTGCATACCACATCATCAATTGCTTATTTACTAAATGAGCCAGTTGCTCATACCCCTTTTCCCCTATATTAATATATATTGCTAAGGAAAAAGTTGAACAAGGCGACAATTTGAAGAAAATATAACCCATAACGAGGAAAACTTGTGAATCAAGGAGCAATTCCTCGAAAACATCCCGAGAGGTATTGGGGTTTGTGGATTCAATACACGATAATGGGGTTGGAGAAGTCAAATGAGAAGAAGAGTCGAAGAAGCAGCAAGCTGCTGCAGGCGAGTTGCGGTCGACCGTAGGTGGACAGTCGACCGCATTCGTACAGGCAAAATAACGGTCGACCGTGCAGTCGACCGTCACTCTCTCTGGATGGATCCTGTATCTTGTAGAGACGACCGGTCGACCGTGCAGTCGACCGACCTGCTCTTTGTCGGACCTTGAGTAGTCGAAGGAAAGAACTAGTCGACCGTCTTGGTGTTGCGGTCGACCGCCCCGATGCTATTTTGATGAGCGGCTGAGATTGAAGTTGAGAAATCATATATATATTGTATTGTGTACGATTTTAGGGTTAGGTGAACAGAAAATAGAGATCTACCAGCCGTCATTGAGAGAGAGGGAGATAAAGAGAAACCCTACACCTTGGGGGTGAGATCTTGAGAGATTCGTACACCTATTCTTCATATTTCTAGTGGAAATCGCAGGAGTGCCTCTGCGCGGGGAAGTAGCCATTGTTTTGGGTGAACCTCAAAAAAATCTTGTGTGTTCTTGTGTGTTGTTTTTTTGTTGTTCTTTGTTTTCTTGTTTTGATTCTATAGCTCTTGCATCTCATCGTCGTTGTTGAGTTATTCCGCAATTAGAATTCAACAAGAGGCTACGGGCCTATGAGAGACGAAAAATTGGTTCAAAGAATAAAACTTCCAAAGAAAATAGCCCTTTAGAGCATCTGTAGTCGTTGAAATTTAAAATTTGGGTATTTAACATTTAGAAATAGAAAATTTGGGTAAGAGTCGTTTTAACCCAAAATTTAGATGGACGGTAGATGGAGTCTCGTACCAATTTTATTTTTTTTTAAAATAAAAAATCCTCGGACGACGAATGATTTCCCGTTTGATTGATTTTTTTTTTTTTTTTAAGTGACAAGAAATCATTTTCCCGTTTCAGCATTTTTTTAAAAAAAATTCATCATAGACGGGGAATTATTTCCCGACAGAGTTTTTTCCCCTAATTATTTTTTTATTAAATCTTAATTTAATATTAATTTAATCTTAATCTTAATTAAATCATAATGTGTATGCATAATAATTCTATAGGCCTAATTCCATATAATTTTCTCTTTAAAATTTAGAAAGAAATCTCACTGACCCGTCCGATATATTTTTTTACAAAAATTTGGTAATCTTTCATTAGCTATATTTTGCAAATTCTCATTTCTCCTCCCAAATTTAGCCAACTATTATTTCTCTCAAACCCAAAATTTAAGTATTTGCCAACGATTGCGAGACTTTTTCTCTCTCCCAAATTTTGCAAAATTTGAGGAAATAGCAAATAGCCAACAACTATAGCTCTTACGATAGTTAAAAAAGCGATCACAAACAGTAAACACGAATTCACATACATCTTAGACTCTTAGTTGAAGCAGAGCATCCTATTTTTGAAGAAACTGTGGAGAATTCTAACAGTTACAAAACAAGCATTCCATATTTAAAAACAGGCTCGACAAAGTGTGCAACAAGCTTCATGGTGAATGTTAAATCAGTGGAGAAACAATGATGGAGCTACTTGCATTTTTTGATCCTTGTGCCTCTTTAATTGATGCCCACTGGTTGAGCTCTCAAGTACTCTTTGCAAAACAATAAAAGAAGAGGAATCTCAATTTCTGGACAAAATACATGAAACATATTTGAATATCCCTGCTCAAGTTCGCCTGTGATACATGGGAATACAAAATTATTTCATCATAAAAACTGCATTTGTAATGGATTGAGAAAGCCTGTGCATTTAAATATGATAATCTTGCTAAAGAAGGAGAATAATGGATAAACAATTTGAATTTGAAATGAATGGTTGAGATTTAATCAAAATTTTTTGATTTGGAATATGCTGAAGCACTTATTTTAGTTGCTAGAGAGTATAGTGAATAAAATGAGTAGATATTTAGGAGGCAACCATGCACCTTCACATTAACCTGCATTAATTTTATTGTGCTGTATGCACTGTACTACAATCAAAGGAAATATATACCAAAAACGATGAACATCTTTTCTTCTTCAGTTAGAGGAATCTTAAGGAGTTACATCTACAAATTAGACCACTAATAAAGAATGAATACTAGGAAGCCATTGCCTCTGCATCCTTCTGAAAAAAACTAGAATTCTCCAATTGATTCAATCTAGTTACTAATTTTGGGAGGGAATGGTGACCGATCGCAGACTACATAACAGAGCTTGGTGGTGGCTAGCTTTGCTTGTTCTCTTATGGAACCTCGTCTTCAGTATCGATCTAGCATTGGCGAAGAGACCACTACAGAATGAGATTACAGAGAGAAGCTTGAAAGATGTAATTACAGATGGTTTTCGCTCCTTTTTCGAGCCTGGGGACTCATCCAAAACTCGAGTTTGGCCAGTATGAGATCTTCTATTCTTTTCTTTGTCCCTTTTTTTTTTCCCGAACAAAATTGAATGGGATTTAATGGTGCAGAACATGGAGTTCGGATGGAGACTGGTGATGGGTTCGTTCATTGGGTTTGTCGGAGCTGCTTTGGGCAGCATTGGTGGAGTTGGTGGTGGTGGAATCTTCGTTCCTATGCTCACACTGATCATTGGTTTCGACCCAAAAACCTCTACGGCCATCTCTAAATGTAAGCAAGTTATTTCCTTCTCCCCCATATTAAATAGCATAAATTAGAAACAAACGCCTTATTTCATTAATATGAGTTTAATTAAAACAAAGTATTTTATTAATAAGAATTTAACAAAATAATCTTGAAGATATTTTGCCCGAGAAAAAATATGTAAAACGAAGGTGTTAAATGAACTATTTTACATGCATATTCTGGATCCATATATATTAGTTTTACATGACTTTGTAACAGCTCAATTGCAATGATTTCTTTGGCAATTGCACGTCCAATTGTGCAATTTAGGTGTGAAACCCACTGCCACATTAAAATTTTTGCATAATTGGGATGTCAGAAATGACATGCCCTTTAAGGGTTGCAATTACTGACAACCAAATAGTGCAAAATTTTTGATGTAATGGTGAGGTTCCACATTTGAATTGCACAATTGAACATGCACTTGCCAAAGAAATTATTGTTAGCGATACACTAAGGTTGATGACTTTTTTTGTGCATCCCGGCTATGACAAAGGTGTCATCTTTCTTCTCCATGTCTCTTACTCTTCAAATCACCAACTTCTTCACCAAAGCTGGTTAATCTAACTCATGCTGGTTAATCTACTCTTGAGTTTGAGGGGATGCGTTAAATGAGCTAGCTACATCATGTGTATAGTGTGTGCTCATGTGTTTGTTATAAAATAGGCTTTAGTCTATATATTCTATTGCTTAGTCTCACTGTATTTGTTTTGATTCATTCACCAGCTATAATCAATATTCTCCAAAATCTTGACTCCTAGGATATAATTAGACAAAACTCTCGTACCCATACTGGTGGAGAAATGAGATTCTTTACATACAACATAGGATTTCCTAACCTTCCATTATTTCTTGATAGCACATCTACTAAGCTGCTGATCACAAAGTGTCTAGTGATTGGCAATCTCCGTATAATTTTCTCACAGGGGACAGTTCCTCAGCCCTTGGCCTATCCGTTTGAGTAAAGCTGTCCCTCGTCAAGATCACACTATTAACAGTATCAAAGTTAAAGAGATGATGCATTTTACATACTAATTAATTAATAAGATCTATGTATCATGGATTCATAGTTATACATATTTCAACTTCTCAGTTACAATTTACCTTTTTGGGGGTGCCAGGTATGATCATGGGTGCAGCTGGATCGACAGTGTACTACAATCTGAGGCTGCGTCATCCATCACTTGACCTGCCAATTATAGACTACGATCTTGCATTGTTGTTTCAGCCGATGCTAATGTTGGGAATCAGCATCGGGGTTGCTTTCAATGTCATCTTTCAAGATTGGATGGTGACTGTCCTCCTCATTATCCTCTTCTTAGGTAAAAGTAAATTCCCTCCGATTCTGAAATTTTTCTTTGCATTGAAGGCGATGAATAAACTGCATCAATTTTTTTTCGTTGCCTTCAGCTCTGGTATCAAATCTTCAAATTGCAAATAGAGATTTTCATTGCAAAATAATAATAATAAAAAAATCATGAAACCCCCCAAACATTTGCGTATAAAATTAAGAAATCCTCCGCATTAAATTTCACTCACTTAGCATCCCGATTCCCGCCGTTATCTCTGTCACTTTTGGCATTAAATTTAAATTGTATAATTACCTAACTACCCCCTTCTTTATTAATAAGTTGAAATGTAATTACACAATTCAAATTTAATGCTAAAAGTACGAGACATAACAGAGGTGTGCAAGTGAGTAAAATTTAACTGCGGGGGTTTCATGACTTTACCCCTATATATATTTATTTAGGCAAATATAACTAAAACATCTGTCATGTGATTTATCATGAATTTATATATATCGCAGTTTTCATTTCTTTCTTCTCGCATATATTAGCTTTACTTTTACGTTGATAACCAAAACTGAATCCTAGAAGAGAACAGATGCATCCACCTCAAGATAGAGGTCTACATGCCCTGCACATTGCAATCAATAGGTCGACCTTCAATCCTTTCATGCAGTCTCTACTTTGACGCAGCCTGAACAAGAACGGAGAACTTAAGGATTTGATTTAGAAAAATACTAAAAGCTTTTTGTCACTTTATTTTTATTTTTATTTTCTTTAATCTTAATCAGAGAGTGACGATCCAATGCAGGTACATCAACCAAGGCACTCTTCAAAGGTATAGAAACATGGAAGAAAGAATCTCTACTGAAAAAGGTTATCCTCTTACCTAGCTATTGTTCTTTAACTGTCCTTGAGTCATATATATACCTCCAAACATTCACCTTTGTTAATCTTGTAAGATGATTTCAGGAAGCAGCAAAGCTGTTGGCAACATCACCAACTATGAATGGTGAGTCAAGGAATAACCTTAAACTTCACTATAAATTCATATGCGTCGTTGCTATTAGTATTATTATATCACATATCAGACAGATACATCCATCAATTAATGAAGATAAATTGAAATAACTTGGATGACCCATTTGAAATTTCAGAAAGCCCCGAACTGGAATATAAGCCAATTCCAGCAGCCAATTTTCAACTCACTTGTGAAGATGACGAAGTATACCACATAAACTCTCTCGTATTTTCAGCTACAATTAGTTTGCATTAAACATCTAGCTAAAAGGAAACACTTATCATTCAGGTTCCTGTTAAAGACAATATTTATTGGAAGGAACTCGGGGTTCTCTTGTCTGTGTGGGTAGCATTCCTAGCTGTTCAGATAGTTAAGGTAACCGATTTCTTGCTTTGATAATTTGCACATCTTAATGAGAGATGAAGCTAATTTTGGTAATGAAAAAGGACACTAAAATTATGCCTTTTCTTGTACTTGTACAGACCTATGCGAGAAATTGCTCAGCAGAGTACTGGGTTCTAAACGCCCTGCAGGTGAACTCTCTGACCGATATGGATTTTCTTTAGATCATATACGAAAAGTCATGGCTGGCATTTTCATACAGATGATAAGCTATTGAACACAATCTATTTTACCATGTACTCCTTCCGTTCCGTAATATAAGTTATTCTAAATTTCTACACTCATATTTAGGAAGCTGATAGATTAGTATAAAAATAATACAATATTCTTGATTATTGAAGCTCTTAAATGAGCTAGGTATTGTAAAATGTCAAACTTGTCATCCTTTTAAATGAGCTAGTAGTTTTTTAGGTGAAAAATAATAACTACATAAGGGCAAAATTGGAAGTCTCATAATCAATTTACATTTAAAAATGTTATGGACATATTCCTATAAAATCTAAAGCGACATATTATTGTGGGATTAAAAAAAAGAGGCTAGAATGACTTATATATTATAGAACGGAGGGAGTAATCTATAACTTTTTTGGAATATTCGGGACAGATTTATTTTGTTATATTTGCCCGTTTACCGGAATCTCATATTGATGAAGTTATTAAATGCAATCTATTGAGGGAGCTCCACATACTACCATTCAACAACAACAATTTTTAAAAAGAAATTAATCCCAATTTCCTATAAATATTATGGATTGGCTGTGTTTGAGATGATGGATACCATGCAGCTGCCTATTGCTCTTGGTGTAACAATCTATGAAGCTTACAGCCTCTGTGAAGGCAAAAGAACCATTGCTTCAAGGGGAAACCAGAGCGTAAACTGGAAAGTACACCAACTTTTTCTCTACTGTTGCTTCGGTGTTTTGGCTGGGATCGTTGGAGGCTTGCTTGGTCTCGGAGGTGGATTCATTTTGGGACCGCTGTTCCTGGAAATGGGAGTTCCTCCTCAGGTTCTGTTTCTTCTATTCTAATTATCATAAACTTTTATGACCCAAAAGATGATTATTTTTATTTTTATTTTCAATTCAAGAACTAAGGATTGTCAAATTTCCTGCAGGTTGCAAGTGCTACATCAACTTTTGCAATGACATTCTCATCATCTATGTCGGTTATACAATATTACCTTCTAGATCGCTTTCCCGTTCCATATGGCAAGTACCCTAACTAATGAAATTTCAGAGAATCTCATATCCATATCACTTTCTTCTTTTCATACCACCCAGCTAATTTAAATATCGGACACATTCTTGATGCAGCTTCTTACTTCATATTTCTTGCTACCGTTGCTGCCTTCACTGGTCAGCATATCGTCAGAAGGTTGATTGTGCTTCTCGGTCGAGCATCTCTGATCATCTTCGTATTGGCCTTGACCATCTTCGTCAGTGCAATCAGTTTGGGTGGTGTGGGTATAGCAAACATGGTAGAGAAGCTGGAGAGAAAGGAACATATGGGGTTCGAGAATCTCTGTTATCACTCTTAGCCGCCTAGTCTCTTTCCTCGCAATTGTCCTTCCATTTTCAGTTAATTTTTCAAGCTCTTTCATTTATTATTCAACCAGACAATTGATCGTCAAGGGAAAGAACAGTGAAGGTTTTTGTAAATTTTTGGGAAGCTTTACCAGTAATTTTTTAGAAGTCTCAGCAACTAGGGCTAGTATCAGATTTCAAGTGTATGATCCTCTGAACTCAGAATGAAAGAAGAGACAGTGTGAGAATAGAGAAGAGGAAAAATATAGAACTTGCCGTTTCTTATGGACACACTGGTTACATTAGATTATGAGTATAAATTAGAGAAGCAAAGATGAAAAGGGTTGTGGAAGACTTTTTTATATATAAATAGATGGCATTGTCATCGCTCCATTAATGAAAAATTAACGAAACAAAATAGTTCATATTACACATCTAGATCTTACATCAGTTAAAGCGAGCGACAAATACAAACTATAATCTAAAGTGCATAAATGAAGATACAATAACTTAGAAGACATACTGCACTTTCCAGATCTAAAGTGCTTCGTAATACTAACTGCACTTTCCAGATCATGCTTCATCAAATCTTAGCTCGAATTAATGATTGGACAGGTACGGCAGGGGCGAGGAAGAAGCCCCGTATGGATGGGGAGTAGTTTGTTTCAGGGTTATGGAGCCATCGACGAGTTCCGGAGGGGTGGTCTTCATATTTTGAGAGCCAGTCTTGTGTGGATTGCTGGCAGTTGATTATGTACTCATTTGTAGTTACATTGTAGACCGTTTTTTACTTGGATTGTAATATTTTGGACTCGGTGTTTCGTTAATTGTTCATTAATGAAACAGGTGACCAGGTGTCACTTTTATTTCAAAAAAGAATAACTTAGAAGACATCGATGCTCATCTCCCCAATCCAAGTTCGCATGATCAATTTACTCCTCCATCCGAATCCTCTTCTTTGCCCCCAACCTGACTTGTCCAAACATGAATAGAGGAGAAAATTTTGTGCATCATGACAGGAAATCTATTATTGAGATTATGAAAACACAAATCGTTCCGGTCTAGCCACAATCCCCATATACTAGCCGCAGCAGAAATATTCCAGGCTGTCCTCTCATCTCTTCTGACCATATCTATTCTCCAGCAGAAATATCCCAGGTTGTGGAAGACTGTTATTGTAGGCTAACTGCAGGCCTTCTCACAACAATCGTACCCATATATGAAAGATTGAAGATGATTTTTTTTTGAAATTATGTTGGCAAATTAGAAAGATCAAAGACCCAACAATAAACCAAAACAATCATCGAAATTTCACCCAAACAATAGAAATTAGAACCTTGGTGCAAAGTGTTTACTGGACTTAAATGCTCCAAACAATAACATAAAGTATTAATTTGCAAACTCAGTTTGATTCTTTACACCACACAACTAAATGAATATTCAAACAAAGACAGCAAGTATGAGATTCGTGCCTAGGGATTACAAGTCATGCTAAAATGAGGGAATCACCTTCTATATTATATGAGGCTCCTCTATCGAAAACTGACACATTTATAAATGATACAACTACTCTTCCTTTCTCTGGACAAGCTTACAGACTAGTGCATAGTGTTAGGGATTTCCCACCGAAAACCCCTCTCTAGAATCTTGTTGAGTTATTCGATGCAATCAATACAAACTACCAAGCGCATATGAGATCATACCAAACACACCAAAGCACACAAATTTGTTCCGGTTGGGACTTTCGCCTTAATCCGGGGAAGAAGAAACCCAAAATGTTATTCAACTAGATAAGATACAAGAATATTACAATTCTCATCACGACTCTCTCTCAAGCCTCATCAGCAAGTACTAGTTGTTTATAATTAGAGAAACTCTCAAGCTTCGCCTTCAATGAAATATTCTCTTTCTCTTGGCTCTCAATAGAGGCCAATAACAACAATATATAGAGATCTAGAAAAAACCTAGTTTGATATCTCGATACAGTAACCATTGGATATTTCCGAAGAGATAACCCTACGATAGGAGCCATCAGATCTGACTTGAAGAACAAGTTAGGCTTCTCACGAATCTCCAAGATCCAACCCAATAAACCCATCAGCGCCGCGACCGATCGACCGCCACCCAGGTTCGATTGACGTCCCCATCTCGGGACTTCTGCACCCTATGACCTGTCAACCACACCGTATGACCGGTCGACCGCCACTTCAGCAACTACAGCTGCTGACTGTTTCCTTGCCTCCACTCTGTCTCTGATCGTCTTGATTCCTCCATCGTCTTATCGTCTTCTTATCCAACCTAGTATGCAAGATATAAACCCAACAATCTCCACCTTGGATTGCATACTCATGAATCCACACTTGTGTGATTTGAAACCCTCTAGACTCTTTTCCTTCTCTTCTTGCAAACAACTCATTTCAATGGCTTTCCTCTGCTAGTTGAATATATCTCCACCTGTTTTTCTCTCGTTGTATGCCCCCTCAAGGGCACACACCAGTAGATGTAATCATGGAGGTGCCACCCTCCACACGAACTCCACCTACCTCAAGGCTCTCTCCACCTTCCGACGATATTCGAACGTCGAAGTCTCGCTCGGATGATTCTAGTGACGGCATACTAGATAGTGCTTAAGGAACAATGGGCTTCGAAACACTTGCGCAAGTTTTTCTGTTCCTCCAAAGCTGGTAGAGGTTGTGTTGATCCTGCCCAATCCCCCTCTTACTCTTCATCTCCCTGCGATAACTTTTCCAAACTGAACGAACTCTACTTGGATCTGTGTACCTGCAGTCCTAAACATCTAGAGTTCTCATGGAAATAAGGCTTCGCTTCATCAAAGGAATATGCATGCCCTCCTCTAGTGTGTATCCCCTTCCGTCTATCATCTTCGACTCATTAATTTTCTCACCTCTTGATTCACAAATCTTATCAACCTTTGTTTCCACACAACGATATGATGCAAATTTGCAAGTAGAAACCATCTCCCTCTCGGAGCAAACTTGAGAAGAACTAACCGAATCAAAAGAACAACCGGAAATCACATCTAAAGAACTCGAAACAAAAGCACTGTTTAAACCTTCACCTGATTCAGCAGCACTGAATTTGGCACTCCTCTGACTCAATCGCTTGCAACAGTCTCTCATGTAATGCTCAATCCCTTTGAACTGGTGGTCACGAACCTTACCCCGACATACACTTTTTCTTCCAATCAAAGTACAATCCACCTCCAAGCAACTCACAGAAGTTGACACCGATTTCTGACTCTCCTTCCTAAGTGCATCCTCCTCCAACCCCTTGATCATACCTGCTATGAAAAACTTCTCCTTGGTAGATTTCTCGCCTAGCACGGTTATCATGTTGGATGGATTTGACGGTGAATATATTGAGTTGGAAACCCTTAGATCATCTACGTTGAACGCTCTCAGTTCAGGTAACTCATTATTGAACTCCACTTCATGATCTAGAAGAGCGGTACATTCCTTCATTGAGAAACCCCACAACTTTCTTCGCTGGTGCATCCGAACTTGTGACGACGATCCCAAGTAGTCAGTTCTGAATATTGCCCAAAGACTCGCCGTACTTCTCCTATACTTGACTTCGTTCATCAATGACAACCGGATTAAACTCAAGTCTTCTGAACACATCTGCTTCCACTTCTCCTGCTTTGTGTCGATTGGTCTCCCTTTATCTCCTTCTAGGACTAGATCCAAGTCCTGTTGAATCGATGCTTCATGCATGTCCACCTTCAAGAGATTAAAGTTGATCTTGCCTTTGAACCGCTTGATCTTCGTGATTTGATCTGCCATCATCTCTAAGGAACTCGAACAAACCCTTGAACCCGAAGCTCTGATACCAATTGTTAGGGATTTCCCACCGAAAATCCCTCTCTAGGATCTTATTGAGTTATTCGATACAATCAATACAAACTACCAAGTGCATATGAGATCATACCAAACACACCAAAGCACATAAATTTGTCCCGGTTGGGGCTTTCACCTTAATTCGGGGGAGAAAAAACCCAAGATGTTATTCAACTAGAGAAGATACAAGAATATTATAATTCTCACCACGATCCTCTCTCAAGCCTCACCAGCAAGTACTAGTTGTTTACAATTAGAGAAACTCTCAAGCTTCGCCTTTAATGAAGTACTCTCTCTCTCTCTCTTGGCTCTCAATGGAGGCCAATAACAACAATATATAGAGATCGAGAAAAAACCTAGTCTGATATCTTGATACAGTAACCATTGGATATTTCCGAAGAGATAACCCTACGATAGGAGCCGTCAGATCTGACTTGAAGAACAAGTTGGGCTTCTCACGAATCACCAAGATCCGACCCAATAAATCCATCTGCGCCACGACCGGTCGACTGCCACCCAGGTTCGGTCGACCGTCCCCCTCTCGGGACTTCTGCACCCTATGACCGGTCGACCGCCACTTCTGCAACTACAGCTACTGACTGTTTCCTTGCCTCCACCCCTTCTTCGATTGTCTCGATTCCTCCATCGTCTCATCGTCTTCTTATCCAACCTAGTATGCAAGACATAAACCCAACACATAGAAAGTTCCAGTATGCAAAACCTAGGTGTTAGAGAAATTTTAGACATACATGAGATTCTACCCCAAACTTACATGGGGCTCGTCTTTTAGTGATTGGTGGGTCCATTAATCACTAAAAGATAAATAGATAAGACTCAACAATCACTAAAAGACAAGCCACATGTAAGTTTGGGGTAGAATCTCATGTATGTCTAGCATTTTTCATTTGCTTAAGGTGAGGACAGAAACTGGGCTGTGAAAATATAAACTAAGCCAACCGAGTGCTACCACGTTAACACGTGCAGTACCCGTGATGGCAAAAGATTCCTACCACTCTTTTTTTTGCAGAGAGAAAAGGGCCACAGCTGCAGCACAGTAACCTGTGGGCTCCGCCTGCTTTATCTCTTCCGTGGCCAGCTAAGCACATGCTTCGCCAGTGAGAAGAAAAGCAAGGTTCTTATTGCGATTGTTGTGCCAATTATGCCGAAAAACCCAAGGAAGAAAGATAATCTTGTCTGGACTAATACGCAAGGGAAAATGACTGATATATGAAGTTTTCTGCTCCCCGCTGCTAACGGATACGGTTCATTTGAGAACTGTATCACCGTCTCAGTGGCTGCCACATGGAGCTCCCTCAGCTCCGACACCGACACCATTAAACCCTAACCCTAATTACAAAGAAAAGTCAATGACCACTCGGATCGCGACACTAATTCATCGCAGAAGGGGGAATTTGGATAGTAGCACTGTCACATTTACCCGATACCCGGACCCAATCTGGACCCGGCATTGGACCGGAACCGACTCGATCTATATGGGGTCCGGGTTCGGGTCCGCTCAAAATAGAATCGACCCGGACCCGGACTCAGACCTGGACCTGTTAAAAATACCCCCAAACATATAGAATTTGAATAATAGAGTTAGAGGAATATGCATATAAAAGAAATTGTTGAAGATAGATGTGTAAATATAATATTAATTCATGTACTTAAGTGTAAAAATTATTAGAATTGTAGGGTATCGGGTGGAAAAATACTTAAGTGCAAATATTTATTCTCTACTACCGGACCCGAAGGGTAATTTTTTTTTACTAGGACCCAGACTCGGATCCGGACCCGGTTCTTGCAAGTCCGGGTCCGGATCCAAATTTTGGACCCGTGAGGTACCGGGTCCGGATCCGGGTAGTGGAGGACCCGACCCAATAGGACCCGATACTAGCGCTATTGGAGAATAGTCGAAGTTAGGTATAGGGTTTGGGTTTGGGAAATGATTTTTGGAGATGGAGACTAGGAGAGATGAGAGTAAGAAGGGAAATGATGATGGTTTCTAGGTTGTTGACTTGAAGGTCGGGGAGATCTAGCCATCCATATTCAGATTCTGATCGACGGTCGAGATCATAGTTTTTTTTTCCTCAATAAAAGAAATCATGAAGAAGATAGATGTCTAAATCATGTTTCAATAACATTATTTTCAAGTGCCATAAAGCTAGATGGGTTTGGGAGAAAGTGGGTCATACGTACGGGGTTTTACAGTGTCCAGATACTACTTCAGATATCTGGGGGGACTTTAGATCGAATAGGATTAGAAAGGAAGTAAGATTAGAGTGGGATATTGTTGTTGCTTCAATTATGTGGAACCTCTGGCTAGATCGAAACGACTTTTGTTTCAATAACATTATTCATAGATTATCTTCTCTGATGCACAAAATTCAATTATGCCGTTATGAATGGACAGGACTGCTCAAAACCAGGAAGAAGATGCGACTGGGAGAGGAGGAGGAGTAGCTATCAGACAGTGGGGGGAGCTACCGATCAGCGATTAGGACAGCTCAGACTTTGGTTTACAATGGTTACTCGACTCGATTTATCTCTATTTTGATGTATTTTGCTTCCAGCTTAGATTGATGTTTTCTGCTTAGGAGTACTTGGATGTCTATCGCCTTCGGACAGTCTATGTAACTTTATTTCTGTTTCGTTAATATCCTTTTAATGAAGCGATGACTTTGTCATCTTTTAAACAAAATTTAAAAAAAAAATCATTTATACTGGAATTAGCGGCAACAAGACTGAACCAAGTCTTCACTGTCAAGCCGGTTATGCAAAAAAACCAAAAACCTATATATATATATATATATATATATATATATATATATATATATATATATATAAACCCTGATAGCATTATTCTGTTTCGAATAAGTGTTGTTGTGGACGTTTAAGGTTTCATTTGGCCTAGCTTTTTTTGGGCTTTAAAGCTATTTCAAAATGAGAAGGCAGAAAGTAGAGCTTTGAAATTAAAAGCTGAAGCTGTTTGGATAGTTAGCTTTTTTTTAACTTTAAATCCACTTTTAAGCTAGAAGTTGTTTGCCATAAAATATCAATTATAAGCTACTTTTATACTTAGTTTAAGCTTTTGATTTTATTTAAGAATAAAATATAAGTGATCAAATTACAAAAAAAGATCTTTATATTACTAATAAATGAAATATTTAGAATAACCTAGAAAACTCGTAAAAAAGAAAAATAAAATTTTATTAAAAAAAAAAATAATTTGAACTGTACGTAAATAAAAAAATTAAAGGGCTACGATACTTTATGAAATGCATCATTCCATTCAGAAATGGGTTATTCAATGATAATGAAAGTGGCAAAGCATTTACAATATCATAAAATGGGATATTAACGATTTTTATTTTCCATCAATGCAGCTGCTATTTGAGTGCGAACTGTATCCATATAACTACCATCTACTACTTTTCTAGTATTATATGAAATCATTTCCAGGTCATTGTATCTTTCCCTGTTTCTTTCCCCTTCCTAGTCATCCATATATCCGGGAAGATTGATTGGACGGAAGTCCTTCATCATTCGAGGGCAGTTGGCTTTGGGGATTAAAGTAACAAATGTAGGCTTCCATTGACCCGACATGATTCCAGAGGACCAAAAGTTTTGAATTAAACGGATCACATTGCAGCCAACTATCTCCCAATGCTTTTTATAGAAAACACCTGGTAACTCATCCGACCCAGGTGATCGATTGGACGACATTGCTTTAACCACACTCCAGATTTCATTTGATGATAATGGAGGAATAAGAGACTGATTTTCAACTTCAGAAATAAAATGAGAGACACGGGAAGCATAATTGGACTATGGTCAACAAGAGTTGGGGCCCACTTCTCGGCGAGGAAGGAGAAGGGAAAGGGGAAAAAAATTTGTTGTTAGAATTTGATGTGTGGGAAAGGCTAAAAACAAAAAAAAAGAAAAGCCAGAAGTTGCTCTTGAGGGCTTTTTTTGAAGCTTATTTTCTTCATTAAAAATAAACTACTTCTCCATCTATAGAGCAATATGTGTTTGGCCCAACTTTCCTTCTAAAGGAGAAGAGAAGCTAAGCTGGGCCAAACGCTACCTAAATACAGTCGTTTTATTTTCGTGCGAAACAAAGTTAAGTATTTGTCCTTGATTCTTCTGTTTCTTGTCCTTCCTCCTTTACCCCTAATATGCTACCTTTCTTCCCTCATTGTCCTTTTACGAATGTTGTTTTGTTCTTGTTTCAGGCTTTGCCTTGACTATGAATTTTGATGGCTCCTCCGTAAATTTTTATTATCATTATTCAAACTTAATGTATTGTTATGATCTCTGCACTTATGAATGCCATCTTAAACGTAGAATTCAGATCACACCAGTTACTTTTAGAACATGCCTTGCACAAGAGCTGATATACATTAATTGGGTGGTGTGAATCTAGATATATATAAACTTGGACTTTAAACTATGTGATCCTAATTAGCTGAAGATTCGTTATCTGCAATTTGCTTAATTCCACTTCCAACTCTCCAGTTATAAAACTAGAGATGTTCGACCAAACAGTTATGATAAGTAGCACAGCTCAAGCGAAAGAAGAGATTTAGACATAAACTAGGTGATGGTTGCTTATGATCAGAAGCACAACTCTTGTGAATGTTAAATCACCTGACTTGTTTAACGTTCAGAAAGAATAACTTGATTGAACAGAAAAGGCATCTCTTCATCAACGAAGAGTAGCAACCATGGCTGGATTTCTTTGACAATTGCCGCAGAAGAAAATTAGGGTTGAAATTTATTAACTGGACTCTACAGCCTAAAATCTTATCAACAAAGAGGATTCTAGTGTTCAAAATTGGCAGTAAAATACATGCAAATAAATCTGAAGTAAATAGAGAAGAAAATATTTATATATGTATTCGTCATTTTATTTGGAGAAAATTGGTAACTTGTATACAGCCTATCCATTAAACTTCGTCTATGCAGTGTAATCTCTCTCCCCACTGTATTCAAGTGTTCTTCTAGCTACAATCATCACACATATCAACAAAGATCAAATGGTAGGAGATGACTGCTTGGAGTCGCTTCGCATTTTCTATTTAACTTTAGGCATTCGTGATTTACAGCAGAAAGTAGAAGGGAAAAAGGATAGCGAAAAAGGAAATAAAAGACTGAAACTTAAGTTATATGGACAAATAAATGAAATGCAGTAAATATATTTAACTGCGAATCGTGCAAAAGTATGCTACTGAAGCTTTATTAATTATTCAAAGGCATAAGATAGCTGAGATTCAGTAAATATACTTCTTATTCTTGAACAAAATTACATGACCTTCTCACATGTTGAAATCTAATTGTTACTGAAACATGAGGCAAAGGAAAAAGGTATTTCTTGCAGCAGATTGTTGAGAAACAAAAAAACAAACGAACTAGCGATGGTTACTTCTTTACAGCTCAGTCGATTATATTTTTGGTAACACTGTCGAAGAGTCAGCTAAGATGCCAGATTCCGCCTGCAATATAAGAAATAGAATTAGAGAGCTAACTCAATATAGTTCAAGATGCCTAATGCTAGGACATACTACCACAGTGACTCTGAAAGCACTGTCTCGCAGATAACAACTTGACATGCATCCCTAGCTCTACTTCGACCAGATATTTACCCAAATATACACAACAATCGAGAAAACTGATACATTATCTACTTTAGATATTCTAGACATGCAACTAAGAAAAGGAAAAGTATATACAATACGTGAAAAAGGTATTTCTATATGAGAAATCTCCCTCGTATTAAGTAATTGTAACAATTTTGTGGGGGCCCTTCATGGTTGATGGTAGTCATTCATCATAATCTCCATGCAGTACATTCTATTTAAAAATCGAAGTGGTTTGAGGTTTCTTATCCAGCCACTAGGTGACTCCATAATCATTGGACGGTCCTCCTTAATAAAACAAATTGGATCACTTGCACTAAAAAAAGAAATTGGATAACTTGCTTAATGGGTAAAAGGTCTTCAAACCACTTGAATTTATTTATAAATACATTTTACAGCACGATATCACAATGGTCGGTTCAACCCACTGGCGGAGCCATGTGAGGGCCCGGGGTGGCCCGGGCCCCCCCAAAATTTTGAAAATCCCCTTAAAATTTTTGAATTTTTTTTAAAAACCCAACTTAAATCTATTAAATTTTATTATTTGGCCCCCCTAAAAATTATGAAAAAATACCTATATATTTATATATAGTTATAGAATTTTTTCTTGCCCCCCTGAAAAACTTGTTCTTGCTTCGCCCCTGGTTCAACCCCCAAAGTATTACAATGACCCTGTACAAGGGAATTTCTTCATGTGGATAATGGATATGACGCACCCATTTCTCATATTATATAGTATTGTCAACTTCTAATGTAATTTTAACTTTTGATTCACGAGGGTGGCACACATAGGGAGGGGAAAAGGAACTACGATGATGTTGAGGTGGCAACTTCATATTGTCTGCAGTGCATTGAATGCTCTCCCCTATTTTAAAGCATTGCAGCCAATAGGATCATTGCATATGCATGTCTGTAACTCTGTATGTCTGAAAAAGACCAGTTAATAGGTAGGCTCCACTTCTTTTCTTCAGGGTGAGAATGTTAAAAGAAGGCAATGTGAAGGAGACATGCATTCTGAAATGAATGAAAATGAATAGTTGCGACACACTAAAAACTTTTTTAGATGGCACAAATCCACTTAAATTCCAAGACGATTGGTAGGATGTATATTTGGGAAAACAGAATGCAAAATCCAGCATACCTCGAGATATTTTGTCAACAAGGTGGTGGTACTGAAATTGAAGCCTTCGATCGGCTCCCCTTTTGAGCGGGACAAGTTCAGTTGTTTACGCACTTGAGAGGCCAATGACTGCAATCCAAAAGGCAATATCAAGATGGTATACACAGAGAGCAGATGAAAGAACATGCACAAAAGAAGTTTTAGTCTGCAGACCTTGCCTAACTCCACACCCCACTGGTCGAAAGAGTTGATCCCCCATATGAAGCCCTCAACAGCAATTCTATGCTCATATATTGCTAAAAGCTGAATAAGATGAATTTAGTCAGAGTAAACGAAGCCGGAAGCATTCACATACAACAGCAGATTGACAGTGAAACTGTGCCACTAAGAGATACAAATACATCATTTAACACAACATTTGCAGCCAGACAGAGTAGAGGGTTTTAGGATTTTGATTGTAAAATTTTGTTGGTCAAAGAGCTAAAAAACAGCCTTTTTCTTCTCTTTTTCTTTATTAATTTACTTGTTAGAATTGTGTTGGTAAAAGCATACCCTGAACAAGGAAAAAAACGGGCCTAGCGGCCTAAAATCGCGGACAATCCTTGCCAATAACAAATAGGGGGAAAATCAAGAAACCCTCTAACGCCCGTTTAAATCAAGAAACCCCGACTTATTTTTCGCTCACTAAACCCCCTCCACCGTTAAGTTTTGAATATTCCATTAAAATCCAATTGTGAAATAACCAATTTGCCCCTTTCTTTAATCTTTAAAACCTTTGATGCTTTTCCCATTCTTCTCACTTTCTTTTCAAACTTCCAAACCCTAAATCCCGCAGAACGAAGTGACGAGGCACTAGGTCGAGGAAAAAAAATCCCATCAATTTTCAAACTACGAAGGTAAATCAGTGGCCTTTTAAATCCATATTTTGGGCGCCTAAACATTAAAATAATAGGCAGGGGTAGAAAAGTCATTTACAAAGGCCACTTAAAATAATTTTTTTAATTTTAACAGCAGCAGGGGTTAGTGAGCGAAAAATAACGTTTGGGGGTTTCTTGATTTAAATGGAAAACGTTAGGGGTTTCTTGATTTTTCCTGTAACAAATAAAAACTCAATAGCAAGAGACAAATGGACTTCTGATAAGGACATCGGTTCAAGACGATTCGGGCATTTCTATCAGCGTAGACATCATCTAGGACAACTGCTTATTTAGTTAGAATTTTTATTTCAGTACCATATTTGTTTTTGGCAAATATAGCCATATATAATCTTTTTTTGTATTTTTCGATTTTGAGAATATTCTGAGATTTGTATCTTTATTTGTTTTGCGCCTATATATAGACCTTGAGATTAATGAGAAAAGATATGTCATTCTTGATTAAAAAATTGTGTTGAGTTTTTACTCTTCCTCTCTCTCTGTGTGATACAACTGAGATCTAAATTATTAGGGTTTGTGATAAATCCTAATACAACTTTAGGGTTTGTGATAAACTCTAAAATCTACCCCAAATTAAAAAAACCCCCCCAACTAAAATTACCTAAACCCTAATTTCTCAAAACCCGAAATCACCCTGCCGTCTTCATCGTCAACATCCCCAAATCCAACAAGATAAAAACCCTAACCCTCCTTCCGCAATCCCGTCGCCTCTTCGCCCCAGACCCCCCCCCCCCCCGGTCGATTCTTCATTCTCCGTCAAACCCATCAACCGACCCCTCCTCCCCTCCCGTCGACCCAGCATCTCGATCACCCCCGACCTCTCCCCCTTGCTCCTCCTCGCCACCTCATCATTGAACCCATCTTCAACCTCCGACCTCCTCGCCCTTGTGCCCTTCCCTCCATCGTCAGGCCAGACCAGCAGCCAGCCGTCCTGCGACTTCCTATCGCAACAGCCTTTGCGCCGCCCTGCGAGTGCACCCTTCGATGCCATTCGCGACCCTGTGCCGATCACAGTGCACCCCACTGCCATTGTTCTTAAAGCTGGTGCTGCCAGTGCTACCTCTTTGGTTGCTGTGCTCATCCAAGATCTATGCTGATTTCTTCGCACTCGGTATACTCTTTCCACTTTTAAATATTTGTGCTCTACTGCTCAATTATCTATTATATTATCTGATTTGCCTGTCGTCCACAAAAATAATTGAGATTGAGTATTCCGCATGCTTGACTAGAGTACGAATTAATATTGAATCTATTACTTACTAAGAACACTTAGGAATTTAATTATTGATTGTAGAGTGAATTATTAATTGGGATTGTTAACGTGATTCAGTTTTTGAAAATCCATCCAACCAATTAATTGTTTAAAATTTCTAACTTTGATCCGCACCTACATGTTGGTAAATTAATCCATTAAGAATCTTGAAAATTCTCTATTTTAGAGTTAGTTTTACATCAACTTCATGAGGTTAATTAAATTAGATCGTTGAAAACTACTTTAGTTTCCAGCCCCTCGATTCAATATGCATAGAGTTTTATCCATATACCTATTTTCAGTATCATGTACATCTAAGATCCTATTTTGATACCAGCCAAGTGAGATCACCTTTCTTATTTGATATCTGAACCTTTACCAAGCACTTTTTATAGGCAGGCTTTAAGACTGTAAGGACCACCTCCGGTTATTGGGGAATCGAAAGAGAGAAAACAGAGATGAGGGTAATTAGGTATGTTAGGTGAATTTGAATTCTCTTTAAGAACTCAAAAGCTTATATAACAAATTGAAGATTACAGGGGATATATAAGGTAGATTTTAGTGGGAAATATATATATATATATATATATATATATATATATATATATATATATATATATGCCCGTGAGCATGTGCCTACGGCACGTCTTCGGAACGATACAGCATATGAAAGTCTTGTAAACAGTAAAACAACAATTATGTAGCTCAAGTTTGAATAGTAAAACAATAATTAGTTGTAAATAAAAGTCCATGTTTCCATTAGTACATGTTGAAAAATAATTATAAATAGGGGGTGTAAAATCCAACTTCGTAGAACTTGAGTGTGGAAAATGATGAAATTTAACTGTTGATGAGATATTTGCTATTTTCAATGTAACATGAGCAATAAAAAAATGCATAAAAATCTGAAAATTTACAAACCTGAAATCTGAAAATATAAATTTCTGAGTAAATAGAGAGAATGAGAGAGAGAGAGAGAGATAAATAAATAAAGGAATTTTTTTGGGGGGATTTGAATTTGAATTTTGGGGGGGAACTTTTGGGCGGGAAAATATGTTTTGTGATGTTATAGATATGGACCATTGATTTCAATCCTACTGAATGAGAGCCACTTGATAGCTTTCTTTGTGTTTTGCTATATATATATCTATATAATAAAATACAAATAAAGCTATCAAGTGGCTCTCCTTCAATTTCCTAAAAAATCAAAGGCTAAGATCTAATCTCACAAAACATATTCCCCCCCCTTCCCTCCAAAAGTTTTCCCCCAAAACTCAAATTCAAATCTCCCACCCAAAACAACTCATATTTTTTTCCCTCTTTTTTTCTCTTTCTCTCTCCCTCCCTCTTCTATTCAAAAATTAAGAAAATAAAAATTTTAAAAATTTAAATTTTTTTTAAAAAAAATTAAAAACTTTAAAACTTTAAAAATAATTCAAAAAAATTTTAAAAATCATATAACATATAATATGTTTTTTGTTGGACCCCCAAAAGTTTCTCATATAATATGTTTGCTACTTCAATTAATTTGCTGGACCTCCAAAACTATTTTATATGATCAAACAAGGTGCACCGTTCCGAAAACGTGCCGTAGGCACGTGTCAACGGGCAAACCTAGTATATATATATATATACATATATATATATATATATTATCAGTTTACCATATATACAGATACGTATAAAACTTCAACTGTTTGTTATCGACTATCGAGTTTGGCTCATTTTACAGTCCCACTGAGTCACTTCATTGTAGCTACGCTCATCTATTAGTCATTTGCACGACATGAGGTTTTGCTTACAGATGTTTCAAAAATTTATCCCTGCAAATTCATGGATATTTTACACTCACTAAACACGTATTCATAGTTCTCTCTCGGCCATATTATTCCAGTCATGAATTAGGTGATGATTGGTGTCAAGTCAACTATTGGTCATTAAAGGTTTCTCAAATCATCAGGGGCTGCACACTTCATAGCTGACCCAATTTAGAGCCATGGAGAGCAATGCCAATGAACTTTTACAATAGGAAGAACCACATTGGGATGTTAAACTATTTCTGTACAAGATTTGATATTTTCCTTCCGCATTCAAACAATTTAGGGCTCATAAAATTTTAGAGCAAGATCGACAACCAGGATATACAATCCCATCACCATTTTGTGATCTTTATGAATTCCTGCAAGACCTAATATTATATATTTGTTATATAGGATTCCTTAAAAAAAAATTTACTCATGGAATAGAAATGCGAGTTAGACAAATATGGATATATTCTCCTAAACTTCTTAAGAATCTAAACCAAATACAATGTCTCCATTACCATGATTTTTTTTAGCATACATAAGCATAGCACATGCATTTACAAATAAATGTTAATTTATTAATTCATCAAAGTGTTACATGCTCATTTTCCAACTTCCTGATTTAAACCATGTCTCCTCCTATTCAGCGTACAACTTTAAAATATATGATTTGAATGCATAAGCAAGTTTAAAGATATCGTACAGAAAATAAACGAGCATATGGGCATTATATATATGAGTTTTGTCCATTCTTATAAACGTGAGTACAACCAGTGAGACATCATTCTTGCCTCCAAATTTATGTATTAAAAGATGACGATTATATAAGAAAAAAGACCAAAAAAAGACCGCCAAGTGTTAACCCGCTGCCACATCCTCTCATCAATGTTCACACTGGACAGTTCAATTAAGAAAATGCAGAAGAAAGGGAAAGACTACCAAATGGAAAATAAGAATCCAAAACAACTGAAGAATAAATTTTTGGGTGTGTAATAGTAATAGTGTAAGGTAGCCATCAAAATTAAGGAATCAGAAATGTTGCACTAACCTGCCCAATGTTGTAAGCTGTCAGCGAAGGTAGTAGTAGGCTGAAGGACAGCCTGTTACCAGAAAATGTCTGCAAATTCAAAATAATATATCATCATACGTATGTACTTTTAAGGTTCAGCAGGATATTAATAAGAGAGCAACGATATTTCACCTTGTGAGGAATAAGGTGGTTCGGGACTTTCTCACTTAGCAACTGTTCTGGAGCCTGGACATCAACAGAATCTCATAAGACAGAAATTTTCTGTTCTTTTATATTGTTTCTTTTCCTTTTCTTTTTCTTTTGTGTGTGAGAGAGAGAGAGAGATGGAGATTGGGAAACACAAGAATAAAGATTAATTCACAGGACCTACCTTCCCATAAGCAAGAGCATCTGGCTGTGCAAAGAAATTTGACATTAGCTCATCATGGTTGCTCACAATTTCCCCTGCAAAATTAAAGATGAGGAACACAAATGAAAAATGTAATAAAAAGCAAAGATCCAATAGATGAAGTCATGAATTGGTGCTAGCCATGTGAGTACCGTTCAAGTAGACAGGCTGTTGGGTTTTCATGACACCGATAAAATCGCAAGGAATAACCCTTCCCTGTTCAGAAGATATTTGTTTAAGATTGCATATTTCATTAGCATATGCTAGTAGTCATGTACGATTTATACAAGAACGAATTTATATGTATTTACAAATTTATATGCATGTACGTGTTACTTTCATGAATGGACCCATTTGGTCCACATGGGGTCGCCCCCCCCCCCCCCAACCGAAATTTTTTTTTTACAAAAATCCCTTTAGATATATAATTTAAGTCTATAATTTATATCTTAGTTTACAATTAGTTATTGATTTTGATTTCTTGTTAAGTGTCCCCGACGAGAATTTTCTGGCTTCGTCCTTTGGTTACTTCGTCGAAATATGATGAAGATAGGAAGTTGGGCTCCATAGTCCATAAACATCTTTTCCAATTTCCTAGTGTCACCAGATGACATAGGCTAGTGATGAGACTCAAATGTTAAGGGTAATAGTGGCACGCTACTCCGCTAGTTCATGAAATTAGTTCCCAATTCTCAAATGCTGTCAAATAATAAGCTAACCAACAGTTTTAGAATCAACTTCCACCATAATAAAGAAGTTTCTTCACGGTAGCATCCCTTTATAACAGGCTAAATGATGGAGGAATCAGAAGCGCTTATAGCAAGATTATATGGAGTACAAAAGCACCGTTAAAAGTTAGAGCATTCCTCTGGCTGGTGGAGAAAGATGTACTTTCAAAGACAAATTTGAAGAAGCGAGGAATGTAAGATTGAAGTTCGGTGCACTAGATGTAGCAATGGAGAGGAAGACTCGGAACACATTTTTTTCAATTGCACTAGGGCCAGGCTAGCTTGGGAACTCGTTAGTATCGGGTTGGGTTGTTTAGAAACTCCAACTTCAATAATAGGGGCGTGGGATCTAGGGAGGGACGGTAACATTAAACAAGAGGACAGAGAGGCTTGGGACTTGTCGGTTGCTGCGACTATTTGGGGCATATGGCTAGACTGGAATAACTTTTACTTTCGTGACTCAAATATTAGATTTAATGTCTTTATGCATAACATCTTCGCTACAATTCATGCCTGGGCAGGTCAGACGGGAACGAGGAAAAGGATGCGATTGGAGGAGGACAGCGCGGCCAGAGAGAGGACTTAGGAGCTGGTTCATTAGATTTTTATCGTTATTAGTTGATGCTTTATGTATTTTCGTTTCTGTAGTAGAGGCTTAAGTTGGATGTGATGTCATCCAGATATTTTGTATGGTATGTTGGATCTGGTACTACTATGTTTCTTTAAAATTTTGTTAATGAAGCGATGACATAGTCATCTTTTTAACAAAAATAAAAAATAAAGAAGTTTCTTTCTCATTCCTCATTCCAACAACCTAAAATTCTCTTCAATACTTCGAATATATTAGGTTCATCATCTACTCTGCGCTCACATAAACAACCTTACATCTCTTGAATAATTTAAATACATTAGTTTCATCAAAATACCCTACCCTCAATAAACTTGTGCTGCAACTTGGATTATTATTATTATCTTAGATCTAGCCATGAGCCATGCATGTTTGAATCTTAGAAAAACAAACTGTATTTAGTGAACCCAAAGAATAGGAGCACAAAGCAAAGAATAAATCACACATCATAAATGACATACAAAAATAATTAAAATCAGGGAAATTCCAAGATTAGAATAGCATTTACACCCGCTACAAGGACCATCTCCAATAGATCAAGTGTTCGAATGTATTTTTACTAAAGAAAAGCATCAAACATGGACTGGACTGCAAAGTGACAATGAAGGAATTCTTAGAAAGAGCATCTGAGTGGTTTACATGAGAAGTGGTGTTCTCATGTTAAATTTCATTATATCTCAAAATTTCTTCCTTAAAAACTACACTACAGATTTCTACTCTTTCAAACATTCAAGGATAAGTAATTTTCAGATTAAAACAAGAATTACAGTACATCCATCCCGGAAATATCATATTTCAAAGAGCACATTTATACCTGGTGGATTAGCTGGTAGAAGCTATGCTGGCCATTCGTTCCAGGTTCTCCAAAATCTATCTCACCAGCCTCAAAGGGAAGTGGAACACCATCAATGGATACACCTTTTCCATTACTCTCCATGCTAACCTACAATTTAAGACTATTTTAATAGACTATTTTAATGCAAAACAGAAATAAGCAGGAAAAAGAACCAATGATACATATTACCTAACAATAGCAATGATTACCTGTTGAATATGTGGGGCAAGCTTTTCTAAGGCCTGAGAGTATGGCAGTATAGCCTACAGAAAGATAAAGGGAAGTATTTTTTAATATAGCACTTTCTATATCAATATAAACAAATGTTTACAAGAACATCTCACTAATTTTGTTTTGTTCTATTGAGTACTTCATAATAATAACCAACCATGTCTGAACATACATAAAGAAAAGAGGATTATGTTGAAGGGAATAAACTACATCAAAAGGACAATCCAAAACAAGATCAATGCAGAAACTGATCACTCACTCTTGCAGGATATCCAAGAAAAGAAACATTCCACACACTTAGTAGACCCAGCAGTACCTGGCCCATAATTTATTAGTTGCAGTGCAATGCATTCAAAAAAAATATCGCAAAATAGAATCAAACATTGGTACTTACTGGTATGTTTTTCTCAAAAGAAGTTGAATAGAAATGCTTGTCAATGCTGTTAGCACCATTTAAAAATCTACAAGAGAAATTAAAAGAATCATTAGAATAGAAAATTACAAGACATCATAAAGTTTCATAAATTAAATTAAGCTCTTAATTTTATGGATGGTCAATATTGTGATCCAAAGGCAAAAAATAGTAGTCAGCAAATTATATAATTAACATAAATTTCACAGATTACACCTTATATATAAACCCACAAAAAGCAGGAATGAAGGAAATATACATTTAATAAGAAGGTTATTATATAATATGAAGAGTGAACTGAATTTTTGATTAGGCGAAGTCAGACCAGGTTATTATCTCTTTAAACTTTTGGGAGGACGTTTTAATTTATTCACAAAAGGGAGCGAAAAATAATAGAAAATAGCCCGAAGATTCATAACAAGGGGCCACAAATTTTAGCCAATACAACACATTGCAAGCGAAAATCTATTAATGATCCTCAGACCTAATAGTTCAGAAGAGAGTCTATTCAAGATTCAACTTAAATGCATCATGCAAACAAAAAAAGAAAAAGAAACAGAAAATTACAATTACATCCTTTCAGATAATAACTAAATAGGATTGTATTACACTCTCTTATTCACAAAGAGGGAGCGAAAAATAATAGAAATAGCAAAGATTTATAACAAGGGGCCACAAATTTTAGTCAATAGACTCAATACAACACATTGCCAGCCAAAATCTATTAACGATCCTCAGACCAAACTGTTCAAAAGAGAGTCTATTCAAGATTCAACTTAAATGCATCATGCAAACAAAAAAAGAAAAAGGAAAGGAAAATTACCATTACATCCTTTCAGATAATAACAATATAGGATCCTATTACACTCTCTTATTCCAGTTATGTTGTATATAATCTCAAATTGTATATTTAGACACCAAAATCTATTAACGATCCTCAGACCAAACTGTTCAAAAGAGAGTCTATTCAAGATTCAACTTAAATGCATCATGCAAACAAAAAAAGAAAAAGGAAAGGAAAATTACCATTACATCCTTTCAGATAATAACAATATAGGATCCTATTACACTCTCTTATTCCAGTTATGTTGTATATAATCTCAAATTTTATATTTAGACACCAATTTGCATATTGCATCTGGCAGCAAGTCCTTTTCTATACTCATATAATTTATGCTTTTAATATTCATTTGTATAGCTATTCTCTTCTTTCCTACAACTTTTACTGTTCAGAATTATGTAGTTCATTTGTATCTTGCAGGCTTGCTGTTTAAAAGAAACGCTCGTACCTTACTATGTTCAAGAAAGAATTCTGATTCTAAGCCAGTGGCAGAGCCACGTATGTCATGAGGGGGGGCAGCAGCCCCCCTTTCTAAATTATATATAGGTAACTTAGGTCTGATATGTCCCAAATTATATTTATGCCCCTCTTATGAAGTCCCACTTTTACATTATGCCCCTGTTATCTCTAAAGTCTCCCTCCAGAATTTCAAGGCCTTAGTTCAATTGATGAAAATTAGTTAAATTATCTAATTAAAAACGAATTAAATTAATAAAACATTGAGGTTAAAATCAACTAAATCAATGTATTTGTATACATAATGAGTAGCATTGTTTCCTCCTACTCCACTCCAACATACTTGCCAGCAACAACTCAACTTTCAAATATATAAAACTCTAGTACTCTTGTGTTGGCCAATCTGGGACTAAAGTGTACTAGCTATCCCCCCCCCCCCCCCCCCCCCTCAAAAAACAAAAAAGAATTATGTGACCCTACCTTCATGTTTGATTTCATTTTATTGATTATACTATTTTAATTTTAATCATTTTTTTAATGTAAAGAAAATTTTCCTTCAACTCGGTTTCTTTTCCTTCTCATAGTGTGCTTGTAAAGGTTTATTATTAAAAAATTAATGAATGCCGGAGTTCCATAACTTACATGAGAAATATTTTTCCATAATGAATAATAAAATAAGGACCCTTACAGGCAATTCATTAGCAAAGTTCTACCTTAGACTGTATATATATATAATTTTTCCCCTCTTATAAATAAATCCTGGGCCCGCCACTGTTCAAAGCCCTAGTAATATTGAATCACATTTGTAAGTAGGACTAATTTCAGGCCATTATCAATCTGATATTATTTAGACATCTCCTCCTACATCAGCTTTGGAACTAAATCTAACATCTGATTATGACTAGCTCCACAAATCTTTTGGATACAGTGAAAACCAAAGCTTGGAGTTGCAGCAGAAACATATCAAGATAGTACCCTTACAGATATGAGATAACAAACAAAGAAAAGGAACAGTAAATCTTCAAAACAGGTCAAATGTAAGTTCACCAAGACTATGCAAAGTTGCACTAGCTAGCTTAAAAGGTAATAATGGCAACTAATTAGAATGTTTAGTATTTTTGTTGGCTGGGATCCCTTAGGATTCCATCCTTTCTTTAAAAAAAAATTTAGAATGTTCAGTGGGTGCATGATGTGAAACAGTTGTCACATCAAGAACCATAGTACAGGATAAAACTGAATTGCAAGGCTAGATTTTAGAATTATCATTGATGAGTGTGTTACCATACTTGTGAACAACAGAAAAACCATACTGAAGAGACAACGGCAACACACCGACAGCACTGCAAACTGCAATAAAATGCTCTATGTCAATTGCAAGACTTTGACAACTAGTTCATAAGACAGGCGTATATACTAACCACTATAGCGACCACCAACCCAATCCCAAAATGCAAAAGCATTGTTAGGGTCAATCCCGAACTTCTCTACCAGCTGTGAGAGACAAGAATAAGCAAGGAATTTTTAAAAGAAATAATGACATAAATCATCAGGCAGAGGGCATTGCCTCTTATGGGCTTTATCAATCAACATCACATCGTTATAATGATACAGGAAATATTAACAAAATAGGTAACTGGCCAAGTAAAGAACACTATTCTAAGCAGATGCATTATTTGCTAATTAACAATCTCATTTAAAAATACATGTGAGAAAACTGCTAAAATAGAATGACAAACTAACATTAAGCTATTGACTATACATATAAGCCCAACTAACATTTATTTTATTTGTTAAATGATAGGAAGTAGGAATAAAAATCATCCGCAGTTAAATTACCTGTTTTCCTAAACTGGCTTTAAAATTCTACAGTTACCCTACCGAAATGGGAAACTGAAATTATCCTATCCTGTAATCTTGGCTATCATTAGCCATAATCTTTGCTGAAGTTGCATTCCATGTATTACAAAAGAAGAGTTCTGAAATTTTTTCTATGAATATCTTTATTGGGAATATATAAGAAACTTCAGACTTTAACATAAGCATCAAGAAGTACCGGAAGATTTGTACTGACTGCAACCATGTGCTTTGCAATTGCCTGGGGTCTGAAAAGAGTTTGATTATGATGAAAACATGTACAAGTAAAATGGACAAAATTGACATTTGAGAATGCATTTAAAGTATGCTACTAACCCGAGAGCGGCTGAAATCCACTCTCTCAATGTTCGGGCATTCAGCATAGTTTCAGCTGTTGTGAAAGTCTTTGAAACCACCACAACTGCATTTGTTAGCAAAAACATGTAAAAATTCAAAAAACAGACTGTAAAAAATCATCACAAATAAGAGCAATGGAAGACTTTCTTTTTATTAAAGAGTGGTGGAACAGTTACCCAATGTAGTTTCAGGATTCAAGCCGGTAATGTTCCGAGCAACATCAATTGGATCGACATTTGCAAGACTGCAGAACACAGTGTAAGATACAATATATGAAAGATAATGTGCAAGTATGTATATTGAAAGAAAAAACAACTCAATAAGAAGGGGAGTACAGAAACTGGTACATGAAAAAGAAAAGAAAAAAAAAATTCTCCCATTGATCACATGAAAACAAAAGCCTCAAATGATGCCATGCACACCAAGAATGGCTCTCACTTGACTCACAAACCAGTGTAAAATAGCATTTGTAACCATATTATGCTATATTTTAGAATGCCCAAGAAGACCACAGCGTGGAAGCCTAATACTTCAAAAAACTTGGTATTCTAGCGAAGTGTGCTATCCAAGGGCCATAAATATGTGGTATAAGCATTATATCGCATACCCCAAGAATGATGATTAAACTGCAGCAGACTTGTCAGAGGTTTATGAATGAGGGAGAAGCAAAAAATAAGAACCAAGCATCAAAGTTTATGGGAATACGCAAGACTGATCTATCACATGACAACTGATTTGATTTATGACCACTCCTGAAAAATTAGAGAACACTGGAGCAAGCTGTGCGAAGAGATATAGTTCAATATGAATGATAGAAATGTTACATACACTAAGTGGCTTGCTTTCCCTCATTCAAATAACATTTACTAAATATATTATCAGCCAGATTTGGTAGAAAATAGGGATTGAGGAGTGTTATGTCTCAACATCCCAAAAAAAAGGGAGCAGAAAGGATGCTATTCATACCTAGCATCATTTTCTTGTTTAGGAAAGGAAGTATTTTCTTTTGATAAGAACTGCTAATAAATAAAATTGTGGTCTAATTTCATTTCCAAGGACATATACTATGAGGGGCTTCTGCATATCTATCATTTCCCACAAACTAAATAGAGAGGATTCAATTATAGTTTACGGAAGTACGCTGTTTACAGTAAATCTTATAGTTTAAGGAAGTAAGTTTCTACAGTACATCTTGTAGTTCCATAAGAACTTTTAATTGGTAAATTTGGGGTTTAGTGTCATTTACCAGAACTCTGAGGACTTGGATTTTTACGAACCAATGAACCATACAAACAAGATAGGGAGGAGTGTAGTTGTTCAGGCAGAATATAATCGGAGAGTAAATGAGAGGGTTCCAGGTTCAAATTGTGGCCAAGTAACAACTTTGTCAAAGGAAGTAATAAAACAAATAAAAATGAAAAAGTTCAACAAACTAGACACCGAATTTAAGATGCATATAGTCATTAGGGGCACCTACAATCTCAGCTGTCTCCCTTTCGCACATGCTGCTGCCTCTGGATCTGAGAGATTTCAAACTCAAACCATCAATCTCCTAACAATTGGATTAAAACCAAAGCATAGGAAACAATAGTGACAAGTTATATTATATTATCTTTAAACTTTACAATAGTTATCCTGCTAACACCATATTCTAAGACATTTGAAAAAAAAGAGGTAATCGAAGTTTAGCTTTAAACTTCAAACAGAATGCAATTACAAATGTCAAGTTCATAACCTTACCAGTTTGAAGTGCAGTGTGCACAAACAAAGGGCCTAAAAAGCTTCCACCAATACCAACCGCTACAACATCTTTTAATGCCTTCCCTGTTGCTCCAACCTAATATAATCATATGTTAAACTGAGGCTTGGCTGGAAATCATACATGAGGCCATAGGTCTTACCCATGAACCGCTTCGAACTTTTTCAGTGAAGGCTTTGATTTTGTCTAGAACTTGCCAAACATCTGGTACCACATTCTTTCCATCACTGTTAACAGTTGCATCTCTCGCAGCTCGTAAAGCTACATGCAGTACAGATCTATTTTCGGTGCTGTTTATCTGGGAATTGTTCACAGAACATTTACTAGTTAGTTACTTGATAGAAATCATAAAATCCCAGTAGATTTATAACTAGAAATGAAATAAGTATTTCAGAAGCTGATGAATTCCTCCACAACACTCAATATCACCCAAAGGAAATGAAGTAATAGATTCAGAGTAAAATATTATCTCTCTTGCTATTTTTTGGGGAGGGGACTTCTCTGTAAGGGATGGGTGCTATTTTTTTTGTTGGGTAATGAGTATCATGGCCCCTTGTTGGGACGCATGAATATCTTCTCTCTAGCTTGGTTGTTATGTTTGGTTAAAATCTTGTTAATGAAGCGCGGGGGGACTAGTGCCCACCGTTTTCAATATATAAAAAAAAAATTAATAGATTTAGAGTAAAATACAAGACAACAATTTGTAAAATGTGAGTGATATAGATATTGGTTACTTGAGGATACTCTAAGAGCGGACAGGTGACGACAACAATGGCACATCACAGCTATATAAACTAGTATTTAACACGTGTGATGTACGTGTGAATAATAATTTTTTTAAAAGTAATAAAGAAAAGAGTGAGAGAGTTGGAGTTGCACATGCGATGCACATAATTTGATAGATTTGAAGAGTACAATGGAGCATCAGCGATGCACGTCTGAATAATAATTTTTTGTTGTAATAAAGAGTAGAATGAGAGAGTTGGGATTGCACGTGCGATGCACGTACGGTATAAATAAAGAGTAATGGAATAATTGGAGTTGCACGTGCGAAGCACGTAAAGTGATAGATTTACACACTAAGGCCTTCTCCCATTATAATATAGTAGATTTCAGTGTTACAAAAACTGTTCTAAAAACGATATTATGATAATATAACTTTACAAATGGAAAGCTTATTATAAAACTGATGTCATTGTGAAAAGTTACATTCACAGTAAATAACAATTAACCAACTAGCAGCGGAAAGAGGAAACATTTATAAAGCTTGAAAACATCTGCACATAATAACAGTGAAAGTTTTGTCTAAGCTGTGTCGCTAGAAGATTTACTTACACGCTCTCCATTGAACATGCTATTGATTTTCTCTCTAAGCCGTGCTGCCTGCAATTGGATATTTAAGAGAATTTTAACATTAATTCAAATCAGACAAGGGTCGAGTAAGGTAAACCTACCTCAGCTAGTTTGAGAAGCTTTTGCATAGTGTCCTGAGAAACACGCTGCCGTGAGTAGTCCAAAAACAACCCATCAAACTCCCTACAAAAGTAAGCAAACAAAAGCACTGATCAGAATAGCAATACAAACAAACATGGTTTCCTTCAAAGGAGTTACATAAAGCAAATCCTACAGGACTGTTGTAGATAAAGGTTTAAAAAAGGAATGTATAATGTCTTTTTTTTATCATTAACGGTGGGTTGAACGCCCCCCGCGTGGGAATGTATAATGTCATACACCATCATTGACTTGCATCGCTCAATGTCTTTCATTAAATCACGCAAGTGTGCCTTGTTAATTTCATCAATGTGCTTCTGCATGGATAAAGGAAATTAATAAGAATATTTTTCACAAGAGGCAGTTATACCAATTAAAGGCAATCTAGGAAGATGTAAACAAAACCTTCAGGTCTTTCCATGGCTCCGTATCACAAATGAGAGCAGCCGACGCCATTATCTCTGCAATCATCAATTTGGTAAGTTATTTTTCACCTTTTGAAGAAAGAATTTACACGACCAAACTAACAACTACTCGAAAACAAGCACTAATATATCCAATTAGCTCAGATATACAAAATATAACTATTTAACCCACCTGCGAACAAGATAGTTCATTTCAATGTGCCGTACTGTTGTGCTTCATTTTCAATGAATTAAATTTTCTAAAATGTGAGCCCTAAACCAATTACAATGTAGGTGAATGTGGAAAGTAAAGATCTATTAAGAGCCATTTACTACCTGACTATTGATTTCCCTTCCCAGAATGTGCATGAAATTTAGTAAAAAGAATCAGGTAAGGAAAACATGTGCCTACAAATCTAGTGTCAAGATAAAAGCATCATTTCAGTTCCCAAAAATTCTGCATCTTCTGTAACTGGTGACGTGAAACAAATTTCAGAGTAGTCATGACTGAAGACCAAAGAATATCCGAGAATTCACTAGAATTTTCGATTTTAATCCTAATTGTCTGTTGAACACGCCGGATTGCTTTGTTTTTCCAGAGAGCGACGTTCAGACATAGAATTATCTCGAAATAACAACATCAAATTATAAGGGAGGTCCAAAAACAAAATGATGCATGTGAGAAATGCATCTATATTAATACACATACACATCATGTTCCTAACTTCCAATCTCTACTACTACAATGGGAGAAGGCCTTAGTGTAATTTGTCCATATCCCAACCCGTGCAACGCACGTTTAATTAAACTCTACAATATAAACCAATGAAATACGTACAGTACACGTTCAAATTTATTACCCTCTCCCTATCTCTCAAAAAAACCAAAAACCCTACCCTCCTCATCTCCCTCTCTCTCTGCACCTGTCCCGTGGGAGAAGGATCATGAACAGTAAATTTTAGTCTATTATTTTACGTGTTCCGCACGTGCTTCTCCCATTATAATATAGATAAATAGAATATATAAAAAATATTGTTCAAACGTGCATTGCATGTGTATTTACTAGTCTAAAGATAACCACAGGATAGTCGCAGATAAAGAAATAAATCCCCAAAAAACAAAAACAAAAACAAAAAAACACACACACAATACCAAAAACTCTCATCACTACTTTTCTGCATCAATTAGAAAACTGTGAACCCTCCGCATAAAATGTCCAGAGTTCAACAGAGAAGAACTTAATTACCATAAAAAAATTCGAACTATATAGTCTATTTTCATAAAATTTTATCATCTCCTTCGCAAATCGCGTAACTGTTTTTTTATTCCTTCAGTTTAAATGATTTAACTTGAGAAATTCATTTGAACCCTAGGTGAGACTTATGGACTAGCGATTCAGATGACGACAACTAACAAAAAGAGCAAACTAAGAAACGAAAACCTAAAATTAATTATGAGATGAAAATAAATTTGACGATCAGCTAATTAGATTAGATCGCTCCATACCTCATCAATAAAGAAGATGGAATGCAAATCAAATTTAAGAAATCAAGACAGGGAACAAATTACCTTCGATGATCAACGCGGAAAATGGATATTGTCTTCTTTTATTCTCGTCGCCAACAGAGAGTGGATATTATTTTGCAGGATTCGGACCCCTCGGGTTTTCTTGATTCCATTTGAAGCCCGGCCCATAAGATTCGGGGAAATTAGTACCCATGGTCATGGGCTTGGGTAATTCAATGGTCCAGTTTCCAAAATGCTAATTAGCATTAAAATTGAAAATTGAAAATTGAAAAGAACGCAAAATGATCAATGCTAAAAGGGTTATCGTTGTGCTATGGAAGCACTTGAGAGAGAGGTTAGCGGGTGGATAGAATAAGGAGTTGAGAGCATATGTAGTCGTCCAATACCAAATTTGGGGTATTTGGCATATAGGAATAGAAATTTTGGGTTTGTGCTGCAGTGGTTTAAACCCAAAATTTGGGTTTTCAATCTTCAAAATCGATGGAAAATTGATAATTTCTTGTCCCAAAAAAAAAATTAATTTGAAATTAGAAATAGAACCGCCGTTCGTTGATTTTTATTTTTTTTCAAGAGGGACGGGGAATCATCCATCATCCCATGCTCTTCGCCAAATTTTTTTTTAAGGATGAAAGATTATATTTTGTTGGCTATTTTTGCAATATCGTATATCTTCTGTCAAATATAGCATACCACTGTTCATTCAAAACTTAAATTTTGAGTATATAGCCAACGACTACAGTAGATTTTTTTGTATTTAAAAAAAATGAATAAATAGCCAACGACTATGCTTGGACACATTGTTTGAAAGCCCATATTAGTTATAGTGATAGAAAATGCATATTATGCCTCTTGGTGGTTACTAATATTTAGTTACTAATATTTAGACACTTGGTGGTTTCTCAAATTATTTCGTTTGTCATTATGTAGGTTTAAGGTTGCACCAAGTGAACTTAGTTTTACGTCAAATAGAAACTCCCAATCAAGTTAATAATTATCCATTGTTCGGCATTTCAACACATTGAAAAAGGTTATAAAAGATCACATTTAGAAGGATATTAATTATTAAACAAGGACTCCAATAATTGTTTTAACACTCATTGTCAATCCATATGGCTGTTATAAATGTGTTTCGAGTGCAAACAATTCCTAGATTCATAGATTTAGTTTGGGAACATCTGTAATGTTGCTGAAATTATTTTACCGTGAGTTTCATATCTAAATACTTCTGATCCACCTAATCCTTTAGAGCTCCTGACCTGAATTCGATTATATCTGCTTGCTCTCGATGAGACATTGTTTCAAGCACTCACCCACCAACCGAAAGCACTCACCCACCAACCGAAAGCATCATCCCCTTTACTTTTTATTGTCATCTGCCTCCTTCCATTTCCTATCTCAAAGTCTAAAAGCTACACGAAAAAGGCACTCGATAAAGCTAGCACTTAAAATCGGAATTTTTTACCAAACTATCCCTCTTTTTGTAAGTACGTACCCAACCGTCTCTGTTTGATAATTTAATACCAAAAATTTCTTGTCGTTAACTGAGTTAACGTACCTAGTAATTTTCCTGTCGTTAACTCAGTTAGCGTGTTGCCAGGGGATACAACTTTTTTCTCAGTTTGGGGTGTGAGAAAAAAGTCATCCAATATAGGCACGCTAACTCCGTTAGCGCACGTATTTATATCACTCGCGCTAACGGGGTTAGCGTTCGTAGATGGGACACTAGGGGAGTCTATCCTCCAGTAAGGGTGTAGGATAAAAACCCCAAATATAGGCACGCTAACCCCGTTAGCGCACCTCTTTATACCAGGCACGTTAAGCGAGTTAGCGTGTGTCGTTTAGGATTTTATTTATTAAAGCTCGCTATCTCACTCTCATCTCACTTTACTCTCTCCGAAAATCCAATTCAGGCGCTTGTTAACCCAAACCCCCAAACCCTAGTCTTCGATTTGGCCCTATACCCATCCCAATTTCTCCAAACTTTTACTAAAATCTTCCCTTCATTGCCGAATATCTCATCCCAACCAAAAAATCCCCCAAAATATTGGTGAACCCATAAACCCTTTTTCCCAACATTTCTGAAGTAGAGGATCAGCGGCGAAGTCGACTTCGATCTTCAACCCCACATTCGTCTGTAAGTGATCTTCGACCCCGAATTTATGGTGAAGATTTTTTAGTGATTTTGGGTGAAGGGATTTGAAAATTTGGGTTCATTTTAAGGTTATTTTTGCATTATACATATATTAAATATGGGTATAATTGCGGGTTCATTTTGTTTTGTACTTTATAAATATATGAAATTTAGGGTTAAAATATGCACTAGTAGATTTAGTGTTTGGTTTGCACTTATAAATTAGCATTGATAGATTTAGCTTTAGGTTTTAGTTTGCATTGATAGATATATAAATTTGCATTGATAGACTTGATAAGTTTGCATAGATTAATTTGTGCGTGAATGATTTTGATTGTAAAATTACCATTGCACGTGATAAATTTGCATTGTGTAATTAATCACAATTAAACCTATATTGGAATAGAGGTTGTGAGTTATATTGTTTGGCATTGAAATTTTGGAAATTAGACATTGTTAATTGTGTAATAAATTTATAGTTATTTTAAGTTAAATTTTTGAATATATATTATCAAACATGTAGGATTGTATTTGATATAACATATGGCACGGACAATGGGTAATACCGAAGAAGGGAGTAGTAGTAGGCCTCCAACAACCCAAAAAGGTCTACGGACATGTTATGGTCAACCTCCCAAAAGAACGAACCGTGGTGGACAGAGACGTACCAATGTAAGATTATAAATATCATACATTCAATTTTAACATCAATAAAATTATAAATTTGCAAAGATTTTTTAGTAATTTTAACATCAATAAAATTCCGGATAGAATACTTCGTCAGTTTGGGTTGCGTCATAATATACCGGTCCATCAACCGTACAATGCTGATCTACACAGTGTCGTCGGTATGGGTCAACAAACAGCTCACGATTGGGCAGCTTCATTACACGTACATGTGGATATTTGGAATCATCGTCTCGATCACGTAATTGCTAATATTCCACCATTCGATGCGTCGTCCCATGTCGCTTACATGATGTGGTATAGGAGAATGACTCGCATTTACATTTTGCCAACAAGTCAATTTCCAGCCGGGGTCGAAGTACCGACACGTAGACATGCCGCCGATCCAGCAGACATCTATTCTGTTAATCTGCCAATGTTTCAATCGAAGGCACCATTGCTACGGAGTGTTGTAAGTTTTATGTTCATATTTATATTGAATTTATTATTACGTCTAATTATTCAATTTATTATCACGTTTCTTTCGTTTTTGTGTAGATGGCCCAAACATAGATTCAGGCGAAAGAATGCGTAAAAAGTATCGAAAAGTAATGTAGCCGAACCGTTGAAGGTATTCGCGCATAAAATTATTGAGTCATGTCGAGTACAAGCAAATCTCGTCGACGAAGGCACCAGAATAGATGCGATCTTTGTCCGGTCCCGTGCACCAAACAGGTCGGCGGAAGACACCGGCTACAAAATCTCGTCCACGTCCAATTATACACGAAGAAAGACAGCGAAGAAGAAGGGACCCGTCTCCACCGATTGATGAAATCCAAGAAGAGGAAGAAGAAAAAATAGACGAAGATAATATTATCCTCTCCGGCTTAACTCAAGCTAGCCTAAAGCGTCCTAAACGTGCAAGGAAACGTCGAAATCTTTTCACCCCTTCGTAAGTAAATTTTTGTTTATGTTACATATTTTTTGTAATTTGGCTGAATGTGTATGTTGGCTGACGTGGCAATTCAAATTCAGTAGGATCTGGGCTTGTAGTATTTATAAACGTGTCTTATTGTGAGGACGGTGGGATTGCATGGGATGTTTGAACCAAATTCGAAACGATCTTATGGATCAGCACTTCACGTGCGGAGCTTGAACCAAGGTTAGCATGTGGTTGGGCATTAATATTTTCAGTTTGCTGAATATATAGCTCCAATGCAGACCAACTAAAATTCAGATCAAGGGTTCTACCAATCATGGATTTCAGAAAGTTGTCGTTTCCTACGGACACAATCATAAAATATTGACCATCACATTGTCCCGCTGCATAACAGGCTAAAATTTTAATCTTCCATCGTTCTCTATCCCAATTAGTAACCTCATAAACCTTCTCTACAACTTCTTCCATTGTTATTGTACGGGGTACCCAAATTATTTCGGGATCAACGACACTATAACGACAACCTATTTTTGGGTCACGGATAATTTCACCACCAAAATAAAGCCAAATAGGAATATCGTAATCCATACCTATACATATTTATAAAAAAAATAATCATTATCTACTAAACAAAATGTATTTGATAAAATGATATACAAATCATACCTTCAAATGTATGATCAGAAAAGATGGGGAACTTTCAAGCTTCGAGAAGACGACGTAGTTAATGGGTTGATAACAAATCCGCTATGTACATCCCCAAACAAACAAAAGCCCAAACATGGATTTAGGGTTTTCAAAGTGCGAGGATATATGAAAGTGAGAGAAGAAGAAGATGAATGAGAGAGAAGAAGAAGAAGAAGAAGAATAAGAATAAGAAGATCCTTTAAGATTTTGTAGAGTATTTTTTAGTAAGATCTTCAATTGGGATGCAAGGGTTTTGGATTTGGGTTCCGAAATTGGGGGAGAAAGAGAAGAGAGAGAGAGAGACTATAAATATAATGATGTACCAATCAGCGATTGAGATTTAATCAAAGCCCAAACGACACACGCTAACCCGGTTAACGCGCCTGGTATAAAGAAGCGCGCTAACGGGGTTAGCGTGTCTATACTTTGGGATTTTTTGCCATCCCTCTTCAAGAGTAGTCTCCCCTACTGTCCACCTATCATGCTAATCCCGTTAGCGCGAGTGGTTTAAACAGGCACGCTAACAGAGTTAGCATGTTTATAATTGGTGGGTTTTTTCGCAAACACCCTATTGAGGGGAAAAGAGTTACTAACACACGCTAACTGAGAAAACGCGAAAAAAATCACTAGGCGTGCTAACACTCAGTTAGCGACAGGAAGTTTTTGGTGTTAATTTTTCAAACAGGGACAATTTCGTACATACTTACAAAAAGTGGGATAGTTTGGTAAAAAAATTCTTAAAATCGGAACTAATGATGCTCTGAAACATGGAATTCTTTTTTTCTGAATGAAAAGCTCTACCTGTCCACGGCTGGGCCTGAGGTATTTGAGGTCCTGGGCAGAAAAAAAAAATTCGGCCCTTTATAAACACGTGTGTATTTTTATACATATTAATAAATTATAATATAATGGCGGGGGACATAAAAACAATACCCAGGAAAATAAAGATTACCATTGTTTTGTTTTATGACACCAAATGCTCCATATTTTTCATTAAGCATAGTGACAGCGACTCTTGCACCTGCAAAAAAAACCCACCTCTCATCTAAAATATAATGCCAGGGCCCAGGAATCAAGCTTATCATATAAATAAGCTTCAAATTTCAGTTGGTCACTAAGCTTGCCTAACAATAAAATCAATTAACAATATTATTGTCGGAGTGCTTTCTACCTCAGTACCTCCTAAACCCACAAAAGAGATTCTCAATTCTATTAATTAAAAAAAACGACATGAGAGATCTGAACTACCAGAGTAGTGCTAAGAAGATCAACAACTCTTGCAGTCCTGCTAAAAAGACCAACAACTCCAACTACGCATCTGATACCCGAGACACCATAACTACAACTCCAACTACAACTCTTGCTAAGAAAAAAACTCTGTAAAAGAAACAAACGGAAATTCTCAACTGACAATTTGAAAAAGATCTGAAGTTGTCGGAAGGGAGAGTGAGAGTGAGTAAGAGAGAAAGAGAGAGAATTTGAAGAAGATGAAGAGGCTGGACAAAAAAAATAAAAATTGAAGAAATTGAAGTGACACTGAAAGAGAGAGAGAGATTACTAAATTGGGCCATTCCCTGAAAATTAATTACAAACTCATTAATTCATTATATTAATTATAAGACCATCAATATATTATATTTTAAAAAAATTGGGCCCCTCCCCTGAAGTGGGCCCTGGGCAGTCGCCCGGTTGGCCCTGGGCCAGGGCCAGCCCTGTACCTGTCCATACCTTATCCATAAATCATCAATCAAAACCGAATCAATTCCGTTGCCCTCACCCCCATGTATTTCAATTCTAGAGGAGTGTTTCTTCGAATTTGTTGTTGTACTAACCCACTTTTTGAAAATATTGAACGTTCTAACTCACTTTCGAAAATATTTGGCGATATGATTCAGTTTTGGACACGTCAGCATAAACCGTTATTGAAAATAGCGGCATAGATTATTTATATGTCATTATTTTCAATAACGGCATCTGTTTTTTTTTTAAAAAATCATGTGCCGCTATTCGAAATAACGACATCAGTTATCTTATTCTAAATCGTGTGTTCTCTGACTTTGAGAAAAAATTGCAAGCGTGAAAGAATGCTATAAATGATGCCGCTATTTCATACAACGGCTTTCGCATGACAGATGTTGTTGTTAGAGATAACGACATCAGTTATATGATTTTTTGCATATAAATAATGGTATCTGTCATGCGAATGCAGTTATAGGTTTTTTCACACTTGCAATTTTGTCCCCAAGTTCTTATTAATGAAACAGGGTGGCCTTATTCCACCTTTTCCCTCAAAAAAAAAATTTTGTCCCCAAGTTAAAGAGCATACGATTGAGAATAAGATAACTGATGCCCTTATTCCAAATAGCGGCAGCGAATTTTTTTAAATCAGATGCCGCTATTGAAAACAACGATATATAAATAATTTATGTCGTTATTTTTAATAACGGTTTATACTGACGTATCCAAAACTACATCGCTCAAATTAAAACACGTGTCAGTAGGGATGAAAATTATTCTTCCCACTCGTCCCAATAATTCACAAACAATTCACTTATTAAATTTTCAGCGCGGAAATTAATGCAGTGACCGTTAACACATATCCAACGGGAAGGAAAAAAAAAATCCTGTACATTTCAATCGTTGCGCTTTCAAACAAACACTTCTCTTCTTCTAACTCATGTCGGCCAATTGATTAGACCACTTGGTGAATGGCCCCACTCATGACTCATGGGTGCTCTTCCCACGCACTTCTAGCGTGGTTGTGAATCTAGTGATTTGTAAAGTATTAACCCACCTCAAGAGTCAAGACTCAAGAGTTTTCCACAACCTTTTCTCACTCCAAGAATCCCCTTCTCATCACTTTTCCAACAAAAAATTCGCAAAAGTTTTATTACAAAATCACCCCCTTCCCCTCTATTTATTCCCCACCAATGTTTCTTGCTCGATCTTTCTTCTCAATCATGGAAGGAAGGAATCCATTCTTCCTCCTCTCTCTGCTATTCCTCTCCTTCTCTTTATCAAGTAAGCACCCAAACTTAATCTAACTTGATTCAATTGAATTACTTTTTCAGTTCCGCTGATTAGTCACTTTCTTGAATGTCGCTTAGATTCGCAATCCTTCATCGGTGTCAACTACGGCGAAGTCGCCGACAACCTCCCCCCTCCCTCAGCCACCGCAAAACTCCTCCTCTCAACCTCCATATCCAAAGTCCGCCTCTACGGCACCAACCCCGCCATCATCCAATCCCTCGCCAACACCAACATTTCCATCGTCATCGGCGTCGCCAACGGCGAAATCCCTTCCCTCGCCTCCTCCCCCTCCGCCGCCTCCCAGTGGGTCTCTGCCAACGTCCTCCCCTTCGTCCCCGCCTCCATAATCTCCACCATCTCCGTCGGCAACGAAATCCTCGAATCCAACGACCCCTCCCTCTCCTCCCAGCTCCTTCCCGCCATGCAGAACCTCGCCTCCGCACTCACCTCCGCCTCCCTCTCCTCCATCAAGGTAGTAGTTTAATACAATTATTTCATGATTATGACAGACAGAGTTGAAAGGTTGACAATTTCGTAGAGAGTTTGACCGCCATTTTCGTGAAAATAAATCATTTGTCTTTTTCCTTTCAACAAAGGTCTCGACAGTCAACACCATGGCGGTTCTTGCGGCTTCGGAACCCCCGTCCTCCGGCGCGTTCCACCAAGAACTCCTCCCTTCCCTCCAAGCAATTCTTGGATTCTTGCAAAAAACTGGGTCTTCTTTCATGATCAATCCGTACCCCTACTTCGCGTTCCGCGACGATCCGAGACCGGAGACGTTGGCGTTCTGTCTGTTCCAACAGAATGCGGGGAGGTTCGATGCGAATACGAAGATTAACTACATGAACATGTTTGATGCGCAGTTGGATGCGGTGAAGTCGGCGTTGATGAGGGCGGGGTTTCCTGATTTGGAGTTCGTGGTAGCGGAGACGGGGTGGCCGTATAAGGGGGATGCGAATGAAGTTGGGGCGACAGTGGAAAATGCGAAAGCGTTTAATGGGGGGTTGATACAGCATTTGAGGTCGATGGTTGGGACGCCGTTGATGCCGGGGAAGTCGGTGGACACTTATATTTTTGCGTTATATGATGAGGATTTGAAGTCGGGGCCGGAGTCGGAGCGGTCGTTTGGATTGTTTCATCCTGATATGTCCATGGCTTATGATGTTGGGCTGTCCAAGTCTAGTAGTTCTTCTGGACAGGTAACTTTAGAGCTTCAGACTTCAGTCGCACATGCAATGCACATACATTTTTTGTTAGCTTCAGTAAAATAAAAAAAAAAGAATATTTGTCATTGAATTATGATGTTGTGCAAGTGTCAATAATTGAGTCTGTTTTGTTTTAGTTTTGATGTGGTACTAATGTATGACTATTATCAAATTTTTAGCGTGGTAATCAATCGCCGTCGGCGGCGCCAGCGAAGAAACCGGCAGTGGGATGGTGCATGCCGAAAGCAGAGGCAACGGACGCCGAATTGCAGTCGGATCTGGACTATGCATGCTCACTTCAGGGAGTGGACTGTAGTGCGATTCAACCAGGTGGCTCGTGCTACGAACCTAACACAGCTCGGTCACACGCCGCATATGCCATGAACCAGCTGTATCAAGTGTCGGGTCGCAACAGCTGGAATTGCGACTTTAGCCAGACTGCTGTGCTGACATCACAAAATCCAAGTAAGCATTTTGTCGAACACTTTGAGAGTGTTGTCTCATTAATTAGTCAGTACTGATCCACTATGGGTTTGGTGCAGGTTATGCTACGTGTGTGTATCCTGGGAGCTGAGGGAGAGGATGAACAATGGAGATATGAGGAATAATGGAGGTGGGGGAGAAGTTTGTTGGTATAGTTTATGTGATAGGAATTGTAGTGGGTGACAAAGAATGGGTCCATACCTGTGGAATAAAGGAGGGTGTAAAGGTCGAATTAACCTGTGGAATAAAGTGTTGACTCTTAGTTTGGTGTGCACAAAACGGGTCTATAAATACTAATAAGTTTAAATTTAGTTCTTCAGATTTGTAGGATCAAATAATATCCATAAGAGATCTAAGAGAGATTCAAGAATATTCAAAGAAGGAAAGTAATAAAGAAAGATTGAAAAATCAATCAAAAAAAGAAGATATTCAAAAAAGAGCAATTGATTGATTAGTGTCCAAGAAAGCTATCAAGACCAGTTGTTTTCATTTTATATTTGTGAGATTTAATCTGTATAAAATTGATTGGTGATTTATTAGTTTTTTGTAAGAATATAAAGTGTTTGGTATGAACAGCGCGATACCGGTCGACCGCACCTCATGACGGTCGACCGCATCGCAGTTGTTACCGCTGAATCTGGTGTGGCGGCAAACAGATAGTATTTGTGAGTTCTTGGAAAACCTGAACCTGATCCGCCGGAGCTTGACCGCTGACTCCTGCCGTTCACCTGCAAAACGTGCGAGACACCGGGGTTGATTCCGGCGACGCACCCTCCGACGCTCAAGTCAGTAATCAAAAGTGATTATGAAATAGCATAAAACTGGCAAAAGATTGATTACCTCTTAATGGAGATGGATGGGGGTATTTATAGGCGTCTTAGGGATCAGATCAAAAACGTAATTCCTGCGATCTGATAAGGAATAAAATCCTCGTAACTAGATTAGGAATGTGATCCCTGATTTCCCGGTGAAAGGATAGATACGAATCAGGACCGTTGATTTGGCTGAATCAGAGACCCTAATTCTATCCTGCAGATCTGGGTTCGTTTCGGGTCGGGACTCGTACCCAGTTGAGGTGGATCCGTTCGCGGGTTATTGGATCCTTGGAGAGGAGATCCAGTAACCGTCTCAGACCCGGTTGTAAGTAACTAGATTAGGAATGTGATCCCTGATTTCCCGGTGAAAGGATAGATACGAATCAGGACCGTTGATTTGGCTGAATCAGAGACCCTAATTCTATCCTGCAGATCTGGGTTCGTTTCGGGTCGGGACTCGTACCCAGTTGAGGTGGATCCGTTCGCGGGTTATTGGATCCTTGGAGAGGAGATCCAGTAACCGTCTCAGACCCGATTGTAAGTAAAATTACCGTTTTACCCCTGGGCTTCAAGATTCGTGCCTGATTTGGACGGCTCCGATTTAACCTCGTTTTTAGCCATATCACGAGCCCCCCACTCCCGAAGGCTGAGCTTGATCAGTCTTTGAGGAGTAGTTTCACTGTTTTGATGGCTGGCGGAGTTGTATCGGAGTCCAAATGGAAGGCTTTGAATTTTGAAGGAGGTGGTGTGGTGATTTTTCAAGTTGGTCACACTCTCAGTTGTCCTCGAGCTCTTCTGGATGTTTGGTGATTTTTATCTATCTTTTCGAATTATGTATTTAATTTTGCGAAGTGTTAACTAGTCGTTCGGGGGTCTTAACAACGCCTTCCAGGTATTAATTGTTCGTTCAGGGGCTCAAAAATATACCCCCGAATTTACAATTATTTCCTAGAATTTTTGGTTAATTTTCCCGAATTTTCAGGCATTTTCCGCAATTTTTAAATAGATAAAATGATTAAAATAAATAAAAACTAATTTTTAATACCGATTTATGGCGTGGCGTGATCTGGGCCCTCCATCAGCGCCGAGCACGATTTTCTGGGTGATCGGACGATCCAAGTCCCTCGACAGATAGTTTCTTCGCATATGAGGGTCGGTTCCTCGTCCCCTCGGCTCGGCAGCTCGGCACTTAGCTCGGAATCTGTCGAACTACGTGGCGAGATCCTGAGCGTCCATCTCAGCGCGGATCCCCAAAAAATGCTATCTTGTCGTTTAGTGAACGTGGCTAGATCTGAGCCGTCCATCACGTCGAGCACGTTTTTTGACAAGATCCGACGGCTGAGGAGGGTTGGCAGAATTTTTCTCCATATGTGAGGGTCGGTTCCTCGTCCCCTTGGCTCGGCAGCTCGGTGTTGTTAGCCGAGGGATGGAGTTAGAAGTTTTGAAGAGTTCAGAATTTGGACCGTCGCTACCCTTCGACCCAGTAGTTCGGTAGTTCGGCCAAGCTGTTCGGTAGCTCGGCTAGGCACACTGGTGGCCGGGAGCTCGGAAGGTACACGTGGCCGGATCTGGAGCGTCTATCATGGCGTGAATCACGAGGATAGGGTTCAGATTACGAGAAAACATTATTTTGTCGTTTTGTGGGCGTGGCGATATCTGAACCGTCCATCGAGTTTTGACACGAATTTTGAAAAGATCCGACGGTGACTCGGCCTTGGTAGAATTTTTCTCCATATGTGAGGGTCGGTCCCTCGTCCCCTCGGCTCGACGAGAACGGTCGTTTGGTGACACGTCGAGGTGTTTGCATGCCGAGGGATGGAGTTGGTTGTTTTGTAGCAACCTTGCTGAATAGCCGTCACCCTCTGACCCAGTAGCTCGGTTACTTAGCCAAGCTGTTCGGTAGCTCGGCCGTGCACACCGGTGGCAGGTAGTTCGAAAGGGACGCGTGGCGTGATCCTGAGCGTTCATCACGGCGTGGATCACGAGGATAGGGTTCAGATCACGAGAAAACGTTATTTTGTCGTTTTGTGGGCGTGGCGACATCTGAACCGTCCATCGAGTTTTGACACGAATTTTGGAGCAATCCGACGGTGATTTAGCCTCGGCAGGATTTTTCTCCATATGTGAGGGTCGGTTCCTTGTCCCCTCGGCTCGGCAGCTCGGTGTTGTTAGCCGAGGTATGGAGTTAGAAGTTTTGAAGAGTTCAGACTTTGGACCGTTGCTACCCTTCGACCCAGTAGCTCGGTAGCTCGGCTCGGCACACCGGTGGCCGGGAGCTCGGAAGGTACACGTGGCCGGATCTGGAGCGTCCATCATGGCGTGAATCACGAGGATAGGGTTCAGATCACGAGAAAATGTTATTTTGTCGTTTTGTGGGCGTGGTGATATCTGAACTGTCCATCGAGTTTTGACACGAATTTTGAAAAGATCCGACGCTGACTCGGCCTCGGTAGAATTTTTCTCCATATGTGAGGGTCGGTCCCTCGTCCCCTCGGCTCGGCGAGAACGGTCGTTTGGTGACACGTCGAGGTGTTTGCATGCCGAGGGATGGAGTTGTTTGTTTTGAAGCAACCTTGCTGAATAGCCGTCACCCTTTGACCCAGTAGCTCGGTTACTTAGCCAAGCTGTTCGGTAGCTCGGCCATGCACACCGGTGGCAGGTAGTTCGGAAGGGACGCGTGGCGTGATCCTGAGCGTTCATCACGGCGTGGATCACGAGGATAGGGTTCAGATCACGAGAAAATGTTATTTTGTCGTTTTGTGGGTGTGGCGACATCTGAACCGTCCATCGAGTTTTGACACGAATTTTGGAGCGATCCAACGGTGATTTAGCCTCGGCAGGATTTTTCTCCATACGTGAGGGTCGGTTCCTCGTCCCCTCGGCTCGACAGCTTGGTGTTGTTAGCCGAGGTATGGAGTTAGAAGTTTTGAAGAGTTCAGACTTTGGACTGTCGCCACCCCTCGACCCAGTAGCTCGGTTGCTCGGCCAAGCTGTTCGATAGCTCGGCTGGGCACACCGGTGGCCGGGAGCTCGGAAGGTACACGTGGCCAGATCTGGAGCGTCCATCGTGGCGTGAATCACGAGGATAGGGTTCAGATCACGAGAAAATGTTATTTTTTCATTTTGTGGGCGTGGCGACATCTGAACCGTACATCGAGTTTTGACACGAATTTTGGAGTGATCCGACGGTGATTTAGCCTCGGCAGGATTTTTCTCCATATGTGAGGGTCGGTCCCTCGTCCCCTCGGCTCGGCGAGAACGGTCGTTTGGTGACACGTCGAGGTGTTTGCATGCCGAGGGATGGAGTTGGTTGTTTTGAAGAGACCTTGTCCTGAACCGTCGCTGCACTCTGACTCAGTAGCTCGGTTGCTTAGCCGAGCCGTTCGGTAGCTCGGCCATGCACCGGTGGCCGATTCATTGACTTAAGCGATTATGGAATTTTTGTTTTGAAACGTCGCAACTCTTCGTTTTGGCTCTTTGTCTTCCCTTAGTGGGCTATTAAATGTCCAAGGAAGCCCAAATGTCGCTTTTGCCTTTATAAATTCTCACTCCCCCACCCCAGAGCTCATTTCTCACTTTTTCACTCCAAGTTCACTTTTACTCTCTGCGTGCTTCGCTAGCGGTGATTTTAGCTCCAAGGCGGTTGTGTTAGCTGTCGTATGGGCCAGGCGATTTCCGGCGAACTAATTTCGACCATGAACGTCACTTCAAGGCCGCGTCACATCAAGGTCAGTTTTATTTGCCTTAGCTTTTTTAGAGATGTCAAGGGTAGACTCGGGGAGTAAGGCTTCGTCCTCGAACGATAGTGGCGCCGAGGAGAGGAGATGAATGGAGATCCGAAGAAAGGGGAAGCAGGTGGCCGAACCGTCTGTGGCCGAGGTGAGGAGGAAGAAGAAGAAGGCCGTGGGTCGATCTCTCGTAGTCGAGGAGATCGTGGAGACCGAGAGGCAAGCCTCCGAGATGGGACGGTACCCAAGTGTGCTGTCCGGCCATGCCGGAGTTAGGCAATACGAGGGCGACCTTATGAAGAAGGCGATCATAGGTAGGTCGGCAGTCTACGAGGAGAACAACCCGGTTCTGACCACCGAAGTGGACGAGATCACATCGGTGTTATCCGAGAGGGACATGCTCCGGATCAGAAAAAGGTTCGCCATCCCTCCGGAGTACAAGCTGATTCTCCCCGGCCCTGGGATGCGAGCGAACTCCAAACTGTCGTCGTCGGATATGTGTATGTTCGACTACGACTCGCTGAACGCCGGATTGCACTTTCCCCTGCACCCCTTCGTTCTGCAGGTCCTCGGGTGGTACTGCCTTGCGCCGACCCAGTTCATGCCGAACACCTGGCACCATGTGAACGCCTTCTTGCTGCAGTGCCGCAACGCCGAGATCGAGCCAGACCTGACGTTCTTGCGGAGCAAGTATCGAGTTCACCGGATGCACAAGACCGAGCATCGCTACTACCTGTCGCCGAGGAAAGGCGTTCGGATTATAGAGAACCCGGACTTGATCAAAGGTTGGAAGGAGAAATTCTTTTTGATGAGGGAGCCCTCGATGCTGAAGATTCCGACACAGTGGAAAGCAGAGGTGCCAAAGTTTGCGAGGGCCGACTCGGTACTGACTGCGGCCGAGGAGGAAGTGGTGGGGAAGATCATGGCCCTCCTGATGTTGAACTAAAGGGAATTAACGGAGGAGGTGCTACACGGGTCGGGCCTCAGTCCGATCGACCCGAATACGCTCCTGACATCTCGCAATATATATATACATTTTTTCTCTAAGTTTCCAGCTCGTTTCACTAACTTGCCGTTTGTTTGTTGTTTGGAACAGAAGCGCCGAAGATGGACTTTTTGGGGATGATGAACGAGCGAGGCAAAGTTGCCGATGGAAGGAAGAGGAAGAGGCCGAGCACGACTGCTTCGTCTGGTCGGCCGTCTAAGGTTGCTTCGGCAGTTACTCCGCCTTCGCCCGTTGCTGAGGTCTCTTCGCCCGGGGTAGTCGTTGTCGCCGACCCCTCGGCTCCTGCTGCATCTGCCATGGCCGGGGGGCCTTCGACGTTTCGGCGGTGCTGTCGCTCCAGGCTCCGCCCCTCACCTCTCAGGCCGAGGTGATCTTGACCGAGCAGCACAAGAAGCTGTTCGTCCCGGACTGGCGAGTCAAGAACCACGACGGCTTCCTCGGGGACTCGCAGATGTGCATGCAAGCCGTCAAGCACCTGGCGACCCCGAAGGATCGAGCCGCTCTGAAGGTGGGGACGGTTGGCGACGACACCTATGAAGTCGCTCGGTCGCTTGTATCGGTAAGTTTTGCATATTCTTTCTTGGGAATTTTCTAAGTCTGCTGTCCGGCTTTTACTTTGTTCTTATTCTCTTTTCCCTTTGGCAGGCCACTTGTCACTTCGGCCATCTCCTTCAAGCTTTAGCCGAACAGGAGAAGGAGTTGAAGGCCGCGAGCGATAAGGATAGGGCTGACAAGGTGAGGGCGGTTCGGCAGCTCGAGGCAGAGCAGAGGCGCGCGGACGGCTTGGAGGTCCGGGTCGCCGACCTTGAGGCGGACCTGGAGCGAGCCAAGGGGCAGCTCGCCGAAGAGGTCGCCAAGGTCACTAAGGCTGCCGAGGAGTTGGCGGCATCGGCTAAGGCTTTGGCGGAAGCGAAGGCAGAGAAGGCAGAGAAGGACGCCGTGGCGGCGAAGATCAGGGCCGAGGTCGAGGCCGAGGCGAAGGCACATATGGCCTCGAACATGGAGAAGTCCTACCAGAGTGCGCTTGACCATGTCCAGGACCGCGTCCCCGACTTTCAGCGGGTCGGCTACAGGCTGTGGCCCGGAGCCACGTCAGATGGCGAAGAGGAGGGAGGTGAAGAGGAGGAAGGTGAAGGGGAAGAAGGCGACGAGGAGGAGGAGGTGGTCCCCGAGGTTGCGGCGACCGACCCCCAGGCCGGGGTGAGGAATGAGGGGCCGTCTGGCAAAGCGCCTGTGGTCGAGCCGACGACGTAGGTGGACCCCTGATCTCCTTGTCTTTTTGTAATTTTGTTTTTTCTTTTCAAAAATGTAACGCCTTTTTGCGGACTGGCCATCGCCTCTTCTTTTATGAATGAAAATTTTATTCTAAATTTGTCCAAGTGTTTAATTCGGTCTGTAGTCTTCCAATTGTGACGTTCTCGTATTTCAATCCTCGAATATGCTCTAGATACCGCAGCAGCTCGGCATCGTGCTGAGCTGTTTAAGCAATCTCTCGAGGCTCGCCTCGAGGGTGAGATCGAGCTGATCAGGAGAGTGTCGCTCAACGTAGAGAAGAAGAACAGCGAGCTGCTGGCCGAGGTGCACCACCTTCGGATAGTCGAGGAGGAGCTCTCGGCGAAGGAGGAAGAGCTAGCCTTGGTGCTGATCGAGCGAGATGAGCTCGCGAAGAAGGTCGAGCAGCTGCAGAGGGTCACGGTCGACAAGAGTATCGAGGTGACCAACTTGCATCGCATTATATCTGATAGTGCCGAGGACCCGGGTTTGGCGAAGCTCCCTCGATTCAAGATTTTGGTCAAAGACGACACTTTAAAAGACAGGATCGTTGAGCTCGAGGAGGAGGTGGCTCGTCTGAAGCCTCAGCCCGTGAGGACTAACGTCCGCAGCACCTCGTGCACTCGCGAGGAGAGAAAGCGAGGGATCTCCTTTTACGAGCTCGCGACTCATCCTCCCGTCGTTGGTCGGACCGCGGCCGATGCACAAAGCGGTGTTGCAGTTAGCTCGAGCGGAGCCTCGGTTAGAGCCACTGTTCGGGTTAGCGGCGAAGAGGCGTCCCAGTTCGTCGGCCTAGAGACGAACTCGGAGGTAAAAAGACGAAAACCCCGAGTGTCTCTGAATCGGAACGTCCCTATTCCGAGGAGGCGTTGAACGAGTTGTATCGAGCTTTTGATTTCTTACATCGTCTTCTTCGTTGTAACAACATGCCTTGTAAATTTATCAAGTTGCTTTTTTGCTGTAACTTCTTGCCTTGTAAATTTATCAAGTTGTTTTAATGAAATCGAAGTTCGTCCGCCCAATGCTGTGCCGTAGTTGTCTTACTCTTAAAACGAACTATAAGGACCAATAGTTAGCTTGTTCGAGTATTTTAGCCGTAGGATTCTTGCCTTAGCTGTAGAACTTCGGCTTTTGCTCGGAGTATACCGAGGCGACCTCATACTTAGGTAGTACGCATTCCTCGGCCGTTCGGTTCGGGAAACTAAGGGGGTAAAGTCGAACCGAGCGTCAGAATCTGAACATGCCGTTGACACGTGGCTCAATCTGGACGGTCGATCACGATCATGGTACGTATCACGAGGCAGGAGGCACGAGTCTCGAGAAAATGCTATCTTGTCGTTTTGTGGATACGTGGCACGATCTGATCCGTTCATCACGTTCTAGTACGCATGTTGAGATGATCTAAAGGTCAAATCGGTTCGGCGGAATTTTTCTCCATATGTGGAGGTCGGTTCCTCGTCCGCTCGGTTCGGGGTACTTAGTTAGCACAGTCGAGCCGAGCGTTTGGACTCCGAACCATCGTTAGAGTTGTTCAACGGTCGCGGGAGCAGTTCCGAATGGCGAACTACCTCTAGCTCGCTGAATAGCGATCTTGCGAAGTAGAGTCGGGCCAAGTGTTGGACTCCGAACCATCGTTTGAGTTATTCAACGGCTGTGGGAGCAGTTCCGAATGGCGAACTACCTCTAGCTCGCTGAATAGCGAGCTTGCGAAGTAGAGTCGAGCCAAGTGTTGGACTCCAAACCATCGTTAGAGTTGTTCAACGGCTGTGGGAGCAGTTCCGAATGGCGAACTATTTCTAGCTCGCTGAAGAGCGAGCTTGCGAAGTAGAATCGAGCCAAGTGTTGGACTCCGAACCATCGTTAGAGTTATTCAACGGTTGTGGGAGCAGTTTCGAATGGCTACCTACTTCTGGCTCGCTTAAGAGTGAACTTGCGAAGTAGAATCGAGCCAAGTGTTGGACTCCGAACCATCGTTAGAGTTATTCAACGGTTGTGGGAGCAGTTCTGAATGGCGACCTACTTCTGGCTCGCTTAAGAGCGAACTTGCGAAGTAGAGTCGAGCCAAGTGTAGGACTCCGAACCATCGTTAGAGTTATTCAACGGTTGTGGGAGCAGTTCCGAATGGCGACCTACTTCTGGCTCGCTTAAGAGTGAACTTGCGAAGTAGAATCGAGCCAAGTGTTGGACTCCGAACCATCGTTAGAGTTATTCAACGGTTGTGGGAGCAGTTCCGAATGGCGACCTACTTCTAGCTCGCTTAAGAGCGAACTTGCGAAGTAGAATCGAGCCAAGTGTTGGACTCCGAACCATCGTTAGAGTTATTCAACGGTTGTGGGAGCAGTTCCGAATGGCGACCTACTTCTGGCTCGTTTAAGAGTGAACTTGCGAAGTAGAGTCGAGCCAAGTGTTGGACTCCGAACCATCGTTAGAGTTATTCAACGGTTGTGGGAGCAGTTCCGAATGGCGACCTACTTCTGGCTCGCTTAAGAGCGAACTTGCGAAGTAGAATCGAGCCAAGTGTTGGACTCCGAACCATCGTTAGAGTTATTCAACAGTTGTGGGAGCAGTTCCGAATGGCGACCTACTTCTGGCTCGCTTAAGAGCGAACTTGCGAAGTAGAGTCGAGCCAAGTGTTGGACTCCGAACCGTCGTTAGAGTGAGGAGCAAAGAGCAGAGAGATGTATTTGCACAAGTATGAAAAATTTTCTTTATTGAAGACTACTAGTCGGCCACTTCTGAGTTACGAACCATTATTACATATGAGAAATAAATAGAGAAAATACAGGGGATAGGAGAGGAACGGTTCGACATCCCGAAATACTTAGAGAGGTGCCGGGGCACTTTCTTGGTATTTCAAAAGATGGTCGGCATTCCAGGTCCTAGGGACTTCTCTGCCTTCGTGGTCTTCGAGACGATAAGCTCCAGGTCGAACTACTTTCGTGATCTTATAGGGTCCCTCCCAATTTGGAGCTATCTTACTCTTCTGACTAGGGAAGGAGACAGCTAGCTTTCTGAGGACTAGGTCCCCCTCTTTGAGATCGGTAGGTCGGACCTTTTTGTTATATGCCAACTCGATTCTCCTCTGATAGCTCTGTTGGCGGATTGATGCTCTTTCCCTCAGCTCGTCTATCAGGTCTAAGTTTGTCCGAAGGTCTCTGGCATTCTGCTCTTCGTTGTAGGCTACAAGGCGAGGAGAAGGTATTCCGACCTCGAGAGGGATCACAGCCTCGGATCCATAGGTGAGGTTAAACAGGGACTCTCCTGTGGGGGTCCGTTTAGTGGTGCGGTAGTTCCACAGCACATTGGGGAGCTGATCGACCCATAAACCTTTGGAGCACTTGTACAACTTCTTCTTCATGCCGGCAAGAATCTGCCGGTTAGCATTTTCGACTTGACCATTCGACTGCGGATGGGAGACGGAGGAGAAACGTTGCTGGATGGCGAGGTCCTCACACAGAGCTCGGAATGCAGCCCCAGTAAATTGGGTTCCGTTGTCTGTTATGAGGACTCGGGGGACATCGAATCGGCAGATGACGTTCTTCCAGAAGAACTGAAGCACCTTGTTCTCTGTGATCGTCGCCAGGGGCTCGGCCTCTATCCACTTCGAGAAGTAGTCGATCGTCACGACTAAGAACTTGAACTGGCCTGGAGCTGGAGGGAATGGCCCTAGTAAATCCATCCCTCACATAGCAAAGGGGATGGGACTTGATAGGGAGGCGAGCTGAGTTTGTGGGAGGCGATGAATATTTGAATACTTCTGACAAGAGTTGCATTGCCGAACGTGTCGCTTGGCGTCCTGGAGAATAGTAGGCCAGAAGTAGCCGTAATTCAATACTTTCCGAGCAAGGGATCTGGACCCCGAATGTGCCCCGCTGATGCCTTCGTGGAGCTCCTGTAAGGCGTAGTCGGCTTGTTCTGGGGAGAGGCACCTCAAGTACGGCCTACCGTCCACCTGCGAGAAGGAGTGTTTGTATAAGATCCCCCCGACTAGGGTGTACTGCTCCGCTCTGGTTCTTACTCGGCGGGCTTCCTTAGGGTCTTCAGGGAGGAGCCCGTCCCTTAGGAATTCCACCAATGGTTTTATACAGTTATCTTACAGGAGGACCGACAACTACTCCACTGAGTCGAGGGTCTCGTCTTCTATACTTGGTTTCAAGAGAACCTCGATCAAGACGATCTGCTCGAGACCTTGGAGGGAGGAGGAGGCTAACTTGGAGAGGGCGTCGGCCTGGAAATTCTCTTCTCGGGGGATTCGCTGGATGAGTGCTTCTTCGAAACGAGCCATGAGAGCTTGGACTTTAGCGAGGTACTTCGCTATCCGATCGTCTCGTGCCTTGTAATCGCCCAAGACTTGATTCACCACCAGTTGAGAGTTACTATAGATTCGGAGGCGCTGCGCCCCTGCGCTTCGGGCCAGTCCGAGGCCGGCGATTAGTGCCTCATACTCTGCTTTGTTGTTTGAGGCCTTGAAGTTCATGCGGAGGGCATACTGAAGGACGAAGTCATCTGGGCCTGCCAGAATGATCCCGGCCCCGCTTCCCTCATTACAAGAGGAACCGTCCACAAAAACTGTCCAGATAGGGGCTCCGTTCGGCACCTGGCTGATCTCAGGAATGGTGGTCTCGACGATGAACTCCGCCAAGGCTTGAGCTTTGATCGTAGTTCGGGGCTGGTATGAGATGTCGTGCTGGCTTAGCTCGATGGACCATTTCATGAGGCGGCCAGAGGTCTCAGGTCTGTGGAGGACTTGATTCAGCGGTTGGTCGGTAAGGACGACCACCGAATAGGACTGGAAGTAGGGGCGAAGCTTTCTTGCCGCCATGATCAGAGCGTACGCCATCTTTTCTATCTTTGGGTAGCGAAGCTCGGCATCGCGGAGCACCTTGCTCACATAGTAGATGGACCTTTGAGTCCGGTCTTCTTCCCTTACTAAAATGGCGCTAAGGGTCTGCTCGGAAGCAGCCAAGTAGAGGTATAGGGTCTCACCTAGAACAGGCTTGCTGAGCAGAGGAGGGTTGACGAGGTAAGCCTTTAGCTGGTCGAAGGACTCCTGCTGCTGCTGACCCCATTCGAAACCTTTAGCCCCCCTGAGGGCCTTGAAGAAGGGGAGGCATTTCTCCCCGGGCTTGGAGAGGAAACGACTTATTGCGGCTAGGCGGCCTGTCAGCCTCTGAACTTCCTTAACATTCTTGGGCGGGGCCATGTCTAATATGGCCCTGATTTTCTCTGGATTCGCTTCGATTCCTCGTTGGCTGACCATGAAGCCGAGGAACTTTCCTGATGAGACTCCGAACGCACATTTGTTCGGATTGAGCCTTATGTTGTGCTCTCTCAGTACACCGAATGCCTCCTGCAGGTCGGCGACATGGTCGGTACCTCGGATGCTTTTTACAAGCATGCCGTCGACATACACTTCCATATTGTGACCTATCTGGCTCTGGAAGACTTTGTTAACAAGGCGCTAGTAAGTGGCACCAGTTTTCTTCAATCCGAACGGCATCACCCTATAACAGTAGAGGCCCTGGTCGGTCACAAACGAGGTCTTCGGGATGTCTGGGGGAAACATTCGGATTTGATTATAGTCGGAGAAAGCGTCCATGAAGCTGAGGAGCTCATGGCCCGAAGTGGCGTCGATGAGGGTGTCGATGCTCGGAAGAGGGAACGGGTCTTTGGGGCAGGCCTTATTTAGATCGGTAAAGTCGATACATATCCTCCAGGTCCCATTTGACTTCTTTACCATGACCACGTTGGAGAGCCACTCTGGGTAGTTAACCTCCTGTATGAACCGAGCCTTTAGGAGCTTATCGACCTCTTCTCTGATGGCCTGTTGTCGCTCGGGGGCGAACTTGCTTCGCTTCTGTTGGACCGGCTTAGACCCCGGTTCAATGCTGAGGTGGTGGACCAAAAGCTCCTCAGAGATTCCCGGCATGTCGGCGGCGGACCAGGCAAAAAGGTCGCGGTTTCTCCGAATGCACTGCACTATGTCGGAGCATAGGACAGACGGGAGGGTCTTGCTAACGAGGAACTTTCGGCTGGGATCATCCTCCGAGAAGAGCACCTCTTCCAATTCGTCCACCGGCTCGGACGTTGGTCGAGCGGTCTCCTGAGGGATCTCCAAAGTTTCGAGGGAGAGGACCGGACTCCCGGTGGAAGTCATGTAGCACTTCCGGGCCATCTCTTGGTTGCCCTTGACCTCCCCTACTCCTGCCCGGGTAGGAAATTTCATCTTGAGGTGGTACGCTAAAGGCACGACTTCTAGGGCGGCTAGACCGGGTCGGCCCAGGATGACGTTGTAAGCAGCGGGGACGTCAACGACCATAAAGTCCATCGGCTCGGTCTGGGTGGTAGGAGTTTTGCCAGCAGTTACGTCGAGGGTGATGACCCCTTCGATAGTTATTGGTACTCCCGTGAACCCGTGGAGAGTGTAGCCGGCCGGTTTAAGACGGTCCCGGGATAGTTGAAGACCTCGGAAGGCTGAGAGGAAGAGGATGTTCACAGAGCTTCCGTTGTCTACTAGGATCCTCTGCACTTTGAAGTTCGCCATACGAAGATCAATAACAAGTGCATCACAGTGGGGAGTCCTAACCTCCTCAAGATCTTCATCTGAGAATGTGACCGAGACACCGAGGCCTTTTGGGGAAGGGGCGCCGTGAACAGAATTGACCTATCGAACGAACGCCTTTCGAGAAGAGTTGGAAGAGCCTCCCATGGGGGCCCCATGGATAAGATGCAGGACGCGATCCTCCTCGAACTCAGGGGTTTCATCGCGTCGCTCGGAATGCTTGTTAGCCCCCCGAGGCGGAGGAGTGGTGCGATCGGTCCAGTCATTTGTTCTCACAAACTTGGCCAACTGCCCCCTCTAGATGAGGGCCTCTATCTCGTTCTTCAGTGCCCGGCAGTCGTTGGTGTCGTGGCCATGATCCCGGTGGTAGCGGCACCATTTCTCTTTGTTCCTCTTCTTGGATGGGGTGTTCATCCTCGGAGCAGGAGGTATGACCCCTTTCTTCTCAACTTCCATCAGAATGGTAGAGACATTGGTAGTGAGAGGAGTAAATTTCTCGAACCTGGGGAGGGCGGCACTGACCGCTATTGTCCCTCTGAAGCTTCTTCGCTCGTTCCTCTACAGTTGTCTTTCTTTACGTCCCGGAGACAGATCCTCCGAAGCCTGGGAGATGTTCGGCCTCCTCAGCTCGAATATACTTCTCGCACCTAAGGAAAAGGTCGGCAAAGTTATGCGGGGGCTTTTTAGCAAGGGACGAGCAAAGGTTGGAATTGAGAATGTTGGATTGGAACGCAACGGCTGCGACTGATTGGTCGAGGGAGGCGATGGATCTGACCTCCGCAGTAAACCTCCTCACATAGTCCCTCAACTTTTCTCCCCTCTCCTGACGGAGGTGGAGTAACGAGATGCTGGTCTTCTCCGTGCGTTTGCTACTCACGAAGTGGGTTATGAAGAGTGTTTCGAACTGCTCGAAAGAGAAAATGGAAGAGGGGGCGAGGCGGGAGTACCATTTCCGAGCCGAACCCTTGAGAGTGGCGGGGAAGGTTTTGCAAAGCAAGGTGTCGGAAGCCTGGTGGATTAGCATCAAGGTCTTGAAGCTTTCGACGTGGTAAACGAGATCTGACTCCCCCGAGTAAGTTTCAAACTGCGAAGGCTTGAAACCCCTGGGGATGGGAGCCTCCATGATGGTCCGGGAGAAGGGAGGTCTGCTGGGGCGGACGGTCCTTCCTTTCGACTCTTCCTCCTTGCCTATTCGGCCGATGCGCGGTAGAGGGCATCGTCCCTCCGGTGATAGTCAAATGAGCCCCTGGACTCGTCTTCATAGGAAGGGGAGCGGGGACTACGGCGACGGTAGTCCTGGGAGCGGCGAGGACTATGATGATGTTGTTGGTGGTTAGGAGCCGGAGGAGGAGTTATGGACCGGTGGCAAGGACTCGGGACCTGTGGGGGTGTTGGAATCCTTTGGGCATTATTATTGTCAGGGCGGAGGTTGAGAGCCTGCAACACCGTTGCCTGGAAATTGCTGGAACTCGGCACGAGTAATGGGTGCCTCATCGTTCCTCGGATGTCGCCGACCAGCAGGGGAATACGGTCTCCTCCTATGATGCTCGGGGGATTCTCTCCGCTCCCTTCGGTTAGGGGACTTTCTGCCATCTCGGTGATGAGGAGATCGTTCACCTGGATGTTGTTGGCGGGAGACTCCCTATCGGGCCCGCTTCTCATCCAGGCGACGGCGAAGATCCTCATCCTTCTGCCGATTGAGCACGGTGTTACGAAGGTCGGAAACTCGAGGATTGTGGGAGGCCATAGAATCCGAAGAGGCATTGTGGATGGAGACGTGGTCCGAATGGAGAGGTTGTTTCTGCGGGTTGGGACGCGAGACCCTTGTACCGGCATTTGGGGGACCGGGGGGACCATTAGGATGTTGCAGATTTGGAAGAGGAGGCAGATCCTCGGCTTGAGGCAGAAGTTGCCCCTGTTGATGAGCGGATTGGAAGGGAACTTCCTGTTGCTGATCGGGATTGGGTCCACGATTGGACCCCCTGGATCTTACCTTTCTAGGCGACATGGCTGGAGAAGATCTGACCGACGGGAAGAGGGGAGGCTTCTATTCGTTTGATTTTCCCACAGACGGCGCCAATCTGTTACCGCTGAATCTAGTGTGGGGGCAAACAGATAGTATTTGTGAGTTCTTGGAAAACCTGAACAGCTAACCTGAACCTGATCCGCCGGAGCTTGACCGCTGACTCTTGCTGTTCACCTGCAAAACGTTCGAGACACCGGGGTTGATCCTTGGAGAGGAGATCCAGTAACCGCCTCAGACCCGGTTGTAAGTAAAATTACCGTTTTACCCATGGGCTTCAAGATTCGTGCCTGATTTGGACGGCTCCGATTTAACCTCGTTTTTAGCCATATTAGCAGTCGACTGCAACTTACAGTTATGTAAGAAACAGTTGACCCTTTATCTCTCTACTTTACGTTAAAGAGATGAACGATCGACTGCACCGAGATTGCGCTCAACCGTACTTTGCGCTGTTCACATTTTTTGAATGTATCGTTTCTAATTTTGATCGATACACTTTCCAGTCTATTTAATTGGACGAACCCACTGTATATTCTTCATCTATCACTTCTGAGAAAAATCTTATGAACTAATCTTTGAACAATCAACCTGAGTGTGTGATAACTATTTTGTATTCTTCGGTCAGGATCATTAAAAATCTTGAGCTTTTTCTTTTTCTTTCACTTCGGTGAGATTGACGGAGCTTGTGTTAGAAGTCTTGTGGGTGTAATAGGTCTCTCGGCTGAATCCGAGAATCATTGTATAAAGGTTTTAAGTATAGTGGAACGCTTGTGCCGAAGAATTGTTACAAGTAGGAGGTGTGGACGTAGACCCAAGAGTCGAACCACGTTATATCGCTGCGTCACTTATGCTATATGCGTTTGCTATTCTTATCTCTTTTTATTTACTCTGCACTTTATTTTAGTTTTTTTTTAAATTCCGCACAATCACCCTATTCACCTTCCTAGGGTGGTTTACATAAAGGAGGGTGTAAAGCTCGAATTTGTTATTTTGTTATTCTACCAACATGTACAATGCACGTACATAACTAATATAAAGAAGGTTTCCAGCTCAAATTTTCCTTGCGTCAGAGTAAAAAAAAAAAATTGGGGGGGGGGGGGGGGAGGGGGACATTGTTGCAACGTATCTGAGTTACATTTTAGATTACATTGTGGATCAAGTTATAATCTGATTGTAAGCTATTTAGCTAACTAGTCTAAATATCATGTCATTTAAAACTTATTTGTCCATCCAACATGTCATTATAAAAAATAACGATATTCAGTCATACAACTTTGTAACACTTCAAAGCCTGGGCAAATTAATTTCAAATGACATAATTTTATATATTTAGATTAATTTAGATGTGTAGATCAATATGAACGGTTCGGATCATCGGTCCGAAGGTCGAGTGCACATCAGAGCCGGTCCTGACAATTTGGAGGTTCAAGGCGAACAAAGATTATGAGGTCCTTCTTTTAGTAATTGAAATACATTAATATATAAAAATAATTTACATATTCAAAATAACTACAAAAATATAGTCATATATAAATACTTAAATGATAAGAAAGTTTACAAATAATTCAAAGATTTTAAAAAACGTCATACAAATATTATAATAAATGACCACATATATGTGTACCACTTCCAAATAATCTTGACAGCTCCAAGCCTCCAAATTATTTTCAACTGCAAAATAAGATGACGAAGGTTGTTGGAGCAATGTGAAGGGTTGTCCAGGGCAGCGATGAGAAAACGATTTTTTTTTATAGCACATCTGCAACTGTGTTGCAAATTGGAGACAGTGAGACACTCTATAAAATAATGAGATATAAAGCAAATGAATGAAGGGTAAAATATTCTCAATGCAAAGGATTATAAGATACTAAGTTAGCTACATTGCTTATTTGTTGTACAATAATATATACTTATATAGTTACAATGCATTTCGTTTTCCCCAATTCAACATCACTTCAAAATTGAGGCATTGAAACATTCATTCTTATACAGACAACTTCTTTAAAAAGTTGTGCTTTTGGACATGATATCCACTATTGGCTCGAAAAAGATAAAAGTCAGGTTAGTTGTAGAACCATATTTTTATATAGTGTGTATCATTTCGTTTGAGAGACACTTATTAACAGGTCATGATAGTCACTCCACTGTCAAAAAATATATAGGATGAATCTGGGGTTGATGTCATCAAGTTCGTGGAACTATATCTAGATGCAAAACTTGGTGGACGAGTTGTTCAATATCGCAAGGTACAACTGAGAATCAACTTTCAAAGAATTATATAATAAAAAATTAAAATACTAACATTAAAGAATGTTAGTAAGCACATACCAGATTACACTTTAAACTTCAAGCCAAGATCCAACCATAAGCCAAGATTCTTAGTTCTCAACTGTTCAAGTTAGATTTAAAACGATTTTTTTTATAAAAAAAAGAAAGTTGAAAATAAAAAAAATAACGCAAGAACCAAGAAGGCAATAACCATAATTATTAAATACCAAATACCAAGTTACAACCTGTCATTATGTCAACCCATTATTGTTGAATTTTGAACTTGGACAATTGAGACTCTTGGAGTCTCCATGCATTTTTTTTAATATCTTAAAGAATTTTTTTTTGAAAAGTTATAAAAAAAAAGGCCCCCAAATTTTGAAGGCCCAGGACGGTCGCCCTCTGGGCCCTGCCCCAGGGCCGGGTTTGGTGCACACAAAAGTGGTGCATAACGAACAGTTTATATATATTAGAAATATGCGTGTGATGCACATTCTATTAATTGATTTATTTAAGTAAATGAATGCTTAATATAACTTCCACTTTAAAATGAATGATTTAGATTAGATGGTTGATTGTCTACAAATTACAGGTTGTCTACAAATGACAACCCCAACTCTCCTATTATAGTGTTAGAGTTTATTTCTAATTTTATAATGGGAGAGTTGGGATTGTCATTCGTCAACATACAAATTCGTGCGTTGCATGTGCAACTCCAACTCTCCCATTAATTACAACAAAAACAAACAAATAAAAAAAATTCCACCTACTTAAAATGTGCAACACACGTGCAAAACAATTTTACAAAATATTTTTTTAACACTAAACATACACATGTGTTGCGCGTAGAACTCAAATTCTACTTATAAACATGTGCATTGCACGTACAAATTGTAGCTTTTCCTTCAAAATATTTTTTCCAATTACATGCAACACACGTTCAACTCCAAAACTATATTTTAACACATATATTGCATGTGAAAATCCTTCAACTCTTATAAAAACGTGCATCACACGCAAAAATACTAGTTATTATAAAGATTAAGTACACACACATACACACACAAATGACAGAACCTCAACTCTCCAGTTAATATATACTAGCAATCTGCATGTGTAATGCACGTTTTAATTAAAAAAATTATATTGTAAATAGTAAGAAGTAATCTGGCCTCAAACCTAGAACCTCTCTTTACTCATCACATATTCTTTACAAATTACTCATAGTGGCACAAACTTTTATTTTATATGAGTGACACTTTTGTAAATAATTATGTCGTAAATAAATTTGAACTTTGAGGATATTATGGTAACTAACAACAGTTGAGTAAATAAATGGTTAATATAACTCCAACTTAAAAATAAATGGCTGAGATTATATGGTTGAATGTCTACAAATTACGGGTTGTCTACAAATGACAACCCCAACTCTCCCATTATAATATTAGAGATTAGAGATTAGAGATACCTGCTAGTAATTTACACGTGCAATGCACATCTTAATAAATGTATTTTTTAAAAGTAAACATTCTGACGTAGTATGAGCTTAAACCTGAGACATCTTTTATAATAGTTATGTATGAACGGTGCACAAATTTATTTATTTACAAATGACAACTCAAACTCTCCCATTATAATAATATATTATTATTACTAGTATTTTTCACGTGCGATGCACATTTTGATAAAGAGTTTGAGTTGAACGTGCAATACACGTAAGTCGGTAGTAATTAACGTGTCTGATGGATGTATTAATTTTTATAAAAATATTGGAGCTGGACGGGCGATACACACATATATATTTTTAATTAAGAAGGAAAAACTTTGATTGGTAAGTGGATGTTCGTGTTGATAAATAGGTTGGGAGTTGTAAGTGCAATGAACGAGTTTGTTTAATAATCAGCACGTGCGATGAATGCCTTAATTTCTAAAAAAAGCTGGAGCTAAATGGGCAATACACGTATTTTTTAAAAAATAAGAGAAGAAAAAAAACTTTGATTTGCACGTGCAATGCACGAGTTGATAAATAGATTTGGAGTTGTACGTGCAATGCACATGTTTGTTTGGTGACAAGGTGATGTTTGTTGTGTGACAAAAAAATATTTTTAAAATTTTTGTTTGCGACAAACTCACCCATTAAATAGTAGTAGATTTTTAGAGTTATATTTTTTAGAGTTATATATACTAGTAATCTGCCCGTGCGATGCACATTCTAATTAGTTTTTTTAATATATATTAAATAATAAGATGTAATATGGCATCGAACCTGAGACATTCCATACTCATCACATACTCTTTACAAATTATCCCTAGTAGCATAAACTTTTATTTTATATGAGTGTCACTTATGTAAATAATTATGTTGTAAATAAATTCAAACTTTGAAGGTATTATGTTAACCAACAACAGGTGAGTAAATGAATGGTTAACTTCCACTTAAAAATGAATGGTTGAGATTAGATGGTTGAATGAATGTCTACAAATTACAGGTTATCTACAGATGACAACTCCAACTCTCTTATTATAATAATAGAGGCTAGTGTTACATTGTGCAAATTGCACACACTAAAATAATTTTGAGGGACTCATAAAATTATATGAAACTTAAAAATTCAGAGATGCCCTTTCACTATTTCAATCACAATATAATCAAAAGATGACAAATCTACATATTAATCAATTCACACTTTCAAACAAACATCATTCTATATTTCTATTCAATTGAAATGAAAGGAGAAAAAAAAACCCGAATAATTACCGAAGTTGGGCTATGGCATTTCTCAGACTCCTTGATGTACTTTGCTATCTCCTTCTCGACCGCGTGCTTCCTAACCGTCTTCCCTCTCAAATCAAATATAATCAACATAAAAAACACAGAGAGATAACAATACTTGATAATTAGCCATATCAAAAGATGACAAATATATAGATTAACCAATTCGCATTTCGAAACCAACATCAATATATATTTTATATTCAATTGGAAGGAAACCTCTAAATTATCAATGTGTGTAACTCTCCAGCAATTCCAGCACCAAGACATAGGTAAACTCTAGTTCCCTAAATTTAAAGATGCCAAAAAAGATGTATTTTCAAAATCACTTACAATATTGTTGGATTCCTCCATTCTAAAACTTGCTTGCTTGCAAATGTTCATATTGTTAGTTAAGTTTCTCAATATTTACCTCCAACTGTTCTATATTACTCCTTAGTTATGCCTCTACAAAATGATCACACCATAAAACACACATACAATACTACATTTTTCCAAAACTTTTCAAACAAAATAAAAGATGTAAAAAAAAACCACTATCTGCATATTGTTTCCCTTCTGATTACAATACATTCCGAAGCTTCTCTTGTTTTGTCAAATTTCCATCTTCTTTTTTCATCAACCATTTGATGCAAGTTCATAGCTTTCTTATATATTCACTCATATGTTCACTTATACCCTAAGAAATAAAATAATAATATACAATAATGATAAAATGGACCAAACTATTCAACTTCCATGCTTTTTACCATCCTCCACAATCCATAATTTTTCGTAACTGAAAATTTAATGATAATATTTCTTAGAATGCAAAAATACCAATATTCCAATGGCAACTTCATAGCCAAATCCAAATATTTTTGTAGAAGTTGTACCATCCAAAAGTGGTAAAACAAATTCGGGAACGTATCATCATATCTCAGCAATCAAATATTGTATGTTCTAATTGTCCAAAATACAACTTCTATAATTTCTCAATCTCACTTACGGGCGATTTGGGTTCTTTATCCCATCAAAATCTCAATCCTAAATTGTACGCACTAAAATCCCAATCAACCACTTCCCACAACACGAAGCCTAACAACCAATTGCTCCTGTCACTAACTAAAATCGAACTCAACCATAAAAAAGATCAAATTTTGATTAACACAATAGCCTTACCGGTCATTAATTTTACTCCGTCGTTGTTGCTCGGTGGCGGAATGCTTGGACCTCGGCGTTGTGACCCCTCTGTAATCATTCCCACTGCTCCTTCCATCAACTTTCACGCTCAACTTCCTTATAAATTGAATAATTACACTTAATCACAAACAAAAGAATTAAAAGAAAAAGAAAACCCAAAATATGCATAAATTTTGGAGGAAAAGGAATTGACTTTTCCTCGAAGTGCCCTCTCTTTTACCGAATTCGTCGTTGTCTTCATCCTCCTCGTCGAAACCCATACTGGATCTCAGCAGGTTGCGTCGGAGGCAGCGTCAGGAACGACATCAAGAATAGAACTAAACAAGCTAATGTTGGGATAGATAAATAAATATTCATAAGGTCGCACTTAATTAAACACATGAATCCCCCTTCTTACCTTTTGCCTGTAGCACAACGCTAAGCCTAGAAGATTGATGATCATTAAATGGACGTCGAATATAATATTTTTGAGCATAATCATCAGTCACTAATGTATCTATGTATAAACTTTCCACTAATGTATATTTTTCACACCAAAACATACCAAGTACTAATTCATGACTAATTACATGGCTGAAATAATACATAAACATACCTCAAACTTTGCACAACAGAGAATGCAATTGCATGAAATGCTTCTTACCCATCAACAAAATATTGTACATGACTATCTACACATCAGTCTTCCAGTGGAGGCCTACATCTTTTATTGCAGTCTTAAGTCTACCACAACATTTCTCCTTCAACTTAATTTTCCTCCCACATGATACCTTTCAAGATGAATGACAATTAGATATTGAACTTAGCAATGAGATATTTATTTGAAGAACAAAATTAAAATTCAGTTTATGATAATGAAATGCAAGGTAAAATCAAAGCTAATTAAAATAGTTAATTTACAAACATAAGAACTCCTTCATCTCATAAAAATGTGCTATGCAATTATATCATAATATCATATGTATTAACATCAAAATGAATGGGAAGTAGTATGCATCAAGGAGAACACTCCACATCCAACTGACTCCCACTTTCGAGGTTGGAAAAGTGATAGAGGATGAGACTATGTTTGAGGGATTGTGGTTTTTGTTATTTAAATAAAAATCATGCATAGTGCACGTGTTCGTTTAATAGGCATCCTTACTTTTACTCACCTTTTTTTATTTTAAAATAGAGAATGAAGAGAGGTGATAGACTCCCTCTCCCCTATTAGTATAAGATATATATATATATATATATATATATATATATATATATATATATAGAAATCTTCCGTTGCTCACTACTTTGGTGAGCACTCCGTGAGCACTCACGAAATAGACCACCTATGACAAATCCGAACTGCTCATATTGTTCTATATACCTTAGATAGCCTAATAATAAAAAATCAAGTAATTTGAAGTTCATTTGCCCATGATTTACACCATTACAAAATTGTATGGCTGAAAATTCTAACAGCATGATGGATGGGCAAATGAACTTCAAATTACTTGATTTTTTATTGTTAGGCTATCTAAGGTATATATAACAATACGAGCGGTTCGGATTTGTCATAGGTGCTCTATTTCATGAGTGCTCACGGAGTGCTCACCAAAAGTAGTGTGCAACCGAAGGGGACTCTATATATATATATATATATATATATATATATATATATATATATATATTTCATGAAGGGAAAAAAAGTTAATTAATTACCTTTTAACACGGTAAATAGAAGATTTTTTAACTTAAAAAGAGGCCTTTAATTTGTTTGTTTATAATAAAGAAATAAATCCTTCGTGGCATACATTGTTAAAATTGCACAATAATCTCCGCCTGTTTTCAATATTATATAAAGAAAATAACAAATAAAATATAGGGAAACAAGCGCAGATTCAGATGCAAGATGCAAATGATCACCCAACATAAGAGCATCCACTATAGTTTGCTATATTTGCAAAAGTTGCATTTTTTGAGAAAAAAAAGTGCCACTATCATTTGCTAAATATGCATATTTAGCAATAGAAACGAACAATGCCCATCAAAGTTTAGCAATTGAATTTAGCGATCTTTAAATATAGAGGACAAAGGAAGATTTTCTGTCCATTATTATTTTTTATTTTTTAATAGAGCAAACGACGGATAAAGATCCGTCCACCAATTTTTTTTTCAGAATAAAAATCTAAAGAGTTACCGAAATGTCATCTAAAAATTTACCAAAATGCCATTTTTTTTCCCAAAAAAGGAAAATTGCTCGGATGGAAGAAAATCTTCCATCCGGCAACTTTAAAAAAAAAATTAGAAAAAAAATGCTATACTTCCATTCGATAATTACGAAAATGCCATTTAAGCAATTGTAAAATAAAAAAAAAAAATAAATAAATTCAAACATATGAAGAAGATTCGCCTGATCTCATTTTTTTATTTATAAAAATTTATAGTGACATTCATAAATAAAAAAAAAACGAATCGGACTCGGACAGATGAAAGATCATCTGTCCAACTTTTTTTTTTCTTCAATTTTTTTTAAAAAAATATTTCATACGTATGAATATAAAAAATCTTCCATTCCACCAACTTTTTTAATATAAAAAAAACCTAAGAAATAGACGTATGAAAATCTTTCCTTTAATTTTGATTTTTTTTTTTTTTTTTAAATTGTCAAAATTTGACACCAATGCCGGCAACACACTCCTTCTCCATTTTCAATATCTATTTGCTAAATATGCATATTTTAGATATAACAATAGTGGATGCGCTAAGCCTAGTTTTTCTGATAATATAATTTTAGCGGTAAGATCATGAAATGTGGAGTACCGAAGTATAATAAAGGGATAAATTGCGAAAAACACCCCCTTTACTACATTGTCAAATCAGAAAACCCCATATTCTAACCTCCGAACTACGAAATCGTAGTCAACTCCGGTTTAGGTAAACTACAAATCTGATAATATAATAAGAGCATCTGTAGTCGTTATCTATATATCGATAATATCGATATTTGGTTAAAAAAACAGCTGCAGTCGTTTGCTATATATCGATATTATCGATAAATCGCTACAGTAGATTGCTATAAATGAGAATCGATATAGCATTTATCGATAAGTGAGGAACGGCACTTGAAGTGTCGTCCGTTTGAAAAAATTAATATTTTATTCGTCGGACGGCACTTGAAGTACCGTCCGTTTGGAAAAATTATATTTTAATCGTCAGAAGCCACATATTCCGGACGACACTTACGTCGAGTTTTAATAATAATAAAAAAAACTTCATGTGCTTAAGTATGTGTGTAATTAATTAAGTAGTGTGTCAGTGTAAGTAGTGTGTTAGTGTGTCAGTGTAAGTGTTGTGTCAGTGTAAGTGTTAGTGTGTTAGTAGTGTAATTAATTAAGTAGTGTCAGTGTTAGTAGTGTAATTAATTAAGTAGTGTGTTAGTGTGACGGACGGCACTTCATGTGCCGTCCTAGACACACGGGTGAAATTTTTTTATTTTATTTTATTTTATTTTTAAACGGACGGCACTTCATGTGTCGTCCGACGAATGGGACCCAAATTTTGCGTTTTTTTCCTCCGACGGCACATCAAGTGCCGTCGCTTAATATTATATGATTGATTGCTATAAAATAGCTTTCGATGAGTGCAGCGAAATCGAAATTCCTATTTCTATTTATCCATATATGGATAATTTTAACATAAACGACTACAGATGCTCTAAAGGGTCTAAATTTTGAAAATTGGTGACCGTCAGATCATATCCAACGGTCAATATTATATTTATTCTGAAAACCCAACCGTCTTATAATTTTCCCTCCCACCTTCCTTGAGTTCATTATCTTCATCCCCAATCCACCGCTCTCTCCCTCTCTCCCTCCAAACCTTCGAGTTGGCGCGAAATTATAATGGCGTTTGAAGCAATTATGCCCTAATTTCAGGACGTTCCAGAATCCACGTCATCAGGTTCTGTTCCGCTTTCTTCTCTCTCTCCTTTCATTTCCTTATCCACCGTCACTCTATTTTCTTAGGTTTAAAGCGTATTGATCGGTCGTATCGTATCGGTTCTGACCGTATCGGGCTAGACCACTGCAATGCCGACGATTTCTTGTCGTTACCGGACAAAACTCGACAGTACCCGATTGTGCCCCTTATCGTGTCGGGTTTACCAAAATCCGACCCGATATGTTTGATTTGTTTCGGTAGTCTGCCAAAATTTCATGACTTGTTGTGCATTTTTTGCTAGCTCTGTTTGGTGTTTAGTTCAGATTATATAAATGGCACTTGGAACAACTACATCCACTTCCTTTGTCGAGAACAAAGATCTTAGGGATCTCTAATTTTGCACCTGGATTATGTTGAAATGGAGAGAGAAAACAAGAGATAAACACACATGTTGACTACGTTTTTGTGCTAGCATGTATATGTAATATTTTGGCGCTAGTTATATCTGAAAGTTATTTTAGGCTCTGTTTTTGGCAGTGTTCTAAATGGCGTCCGCCTCGGACGCCTAGGCGCTTAGATGGAGGAGAGCAAACCGCCTTTGCATTAGGCTGTGGTCTAGGCGGTTAGAGGCGATTAGTGGGCCGTCTTGTTGAATATGCGTCCGTGGCGCCGATCAGTCGTTCGCCTGATGTCCAACGCGCAGACGTTTTTTATTTTTTAAAATTTTAAATACTATAAAATAACAAAAAAAGAGAACTACTATTAATCTATTAATCTGTTATATACTATGTATGGATTTTAAATAGTAGTGGAATTGTTTTTACTTTTTTTTTTAGTATTATTGGTGATGGATTGCACATATTACACCTATCACACATATTAAAATAGCACATGTTACACATATTACATCTATTGGCATATTGCACATATTACAATTGGACAATTGTTTTTTTTAATTGTACATTTTACACATTAATTGCACGAGAAAGTTTTTTTATGCATAAACACCCTTTAATTACACATTACACAAGAACATGATGACTATTTGCAACTGGATTGCATAATTATACTTACGATTGAAGAATATGGCTGAAATTAACTAAATCGACAAAATAAATTTAACCGTCTAGGCGCTGCCTAAGCGCCACCTAGGCACCCTAGGCGCTAGGCGCCTCTTGACCGAACCGCCACCGCCTAACACCGTTTACAACCTTGATTTTTGGATTCATAAGTTAGCAGAAGTGAGTTGTATACCTGTATTTTTCAAAGCTTTGGCATGTTTGGATCATATTTTGGAGCCACATACCTCCGTTAGTCTCACCTTAGTGTTCGGATAACCATAGGTCTTTAAACTCCGATAAATACAAATTTATTTTTTAAGCAAAAAATGAAGGCACATGTAGCATTGTTACAAAAACATGTTACCCGAAACCGACCTGTACCCGGTATTGGACCGGAATCGACCCGGTATATTGAAGGTATGGGCTGGATCCTAAAATAGGATCCGTTGACATTTTCAGATCCAATCTAAGTTCGTTCAAAATCTACTAGACATGGACCCGGACCCGGTAACACTCACCACGCCCCACTGCCCGCTCGCCGCTATCTGGACCCGACGGGTAGTAGTTTTTTAACAAGACCCAAACCTAACCTATTCTCACGGGTCGGGTCTGGTCTGGGTTTGAGTCCAATATTTGGACACGTAGATGAGCAGGTCCAGGTTTGAATAGTGCATGACCCGACCCAATCCTACTCGATACCAATGCTAGGTACATGTATGCAACCTATGGGCTGCATTTCTCTACCTCTATATAAAATTTACATATAGGTATCCTACCTTTGTAGTAGGTCCTTCAAATACAAGCATAATTTGGGGAGATTAAAAAATTGTGTTGACATGATTAGTTTTCTTGATGTTAGGTAGATAGGTTCAGGAAGCTTTTATTGTACGAGGATAGTGGTTGTGAGCAAGTATGGTGCTTGTGAGCACTTGGATTATGTCGAAGTGGAGAGCAAAGCAAGAGTTGTATACTAATTGAGCACATAAAAACACATATGTTGCTTACTTCTTTTTGTACTGGCATGTCTATTAGAGGCATGAGTTTTCTAGTATTTTTGTGCGAGTTATATTTGAGAATTATTTAAAATGTAGGCATACTTTGGGAAAGATTCAAAAATTTTCTGTTGGCATGAAAAGTTTTCTTAGTGGTAAATAGGTTCAGGAAGCTCTTGTGGTCCTGGGATGGTGCTTGTGAGTTGTGAGCAAGTATATTACATATATCAGGAGGGTGCACCACTGTTTTTTAAATTTTTATCACGAGGTGACGACAACTTTCTTGCATCCTAAAATGGACGTTGCGATTTTCCCAACTCGCACCCTAAGATGCACAAACACTCTATTTGATATTCATGTCGTGTTGAACGTGTCAGACACATGAACTCGGCTTGATAATTGCTATGTAGTTTCCAAAATTCATGTTGTCAGTGTGTTGTTGGCATCTTGTCAGTGTGTTGTCGGCATTGTATTTATGCATTCATGCTTCTCACCTCGCACCTCATCGATCCTGTCTGACTAGTCTTGGGGCTTATGGAGGGCATTGGAGAGCCTTTACTAACCCAGAAAAAGTTATCCTTTACTTCGTGGAACATGAGACAAATATGATTGATGAGCTAAAAGCAGTGAAACACTGAGTCATTTTGAGCACATACCTTATACAGCAAGGGTCATGTATTGCTTTCTCGTATGAACTACTTGAGGTGCATGTGCATTCTACCATGTTCATGTCGATTATCACAAAAAAAACAAATTCGTGTTCATGTCCATGCTTCTTTAGGTTCCCCCCCTGAATTTGCTGGTTCTCTTGGATATAAGCAAATAGTTAAACTAATTTTTAATACTAGCTAATTTGTTACTTTGAAGGTCAGTAACAAGAACCGTCAGGGGGCCGATCCAGGGGGGCTGGGGTACGCTACTGCGCCCCCCCCCCCCCCCCCCCCCCCCCCCCCCCCCCCCCACACACACACACACACACACACACAGAGATTTTAGCAACCACTGTAAAAAAAGGAGGGGGGGAATATTAGGGGTATTATATACTTCGGCCCCCCCACCCATTTTTTTTTTTAAAGCCCACCCTATATATTTATTTGGGTCTTCTATTTATTTTTTTGGGCCCAACCCCAACTTTATTCCATTCATTTCAAGTGTGAATTTTTTTTTTACCTTGTGTAAATTTTTACCTTATTACCTTGTGTAATTTTTTTTTTTACCAGCCCCTCACTTTTCAATCCTGGATCCGCCCCTGAAAACAGCTATATTCATTGCTTTGTGGTCTCGTTCCATTTCTCCTCATTTTCTTCTTATTTTGAGAACATAGATAGGCATTCTTAAGTAGCTTAATTCTGACAAATTAGTTTGGCTTTAGATAACATTTTTATTAAACACTAGTGCTCACACTCAGTAGATCTCTTGCGAGGTCATTAATAAGCCCATTCAAGACACACTTTTCTATTTCCCTTACAATATCCTCGTTATCTATAATTGCAGACATTATGCTATTCCAGCCAATGTCCCACATACAGTTGAGAACTGGGTTTCTATTCAGGACATCTCTCTCTATCATCATGTGCAGACACTCTGCAGTATCATAATCAGCACCCTCATCCTTGCAGGGAAACTCCATGCTTTTAAGGTCTTGGTTCAACTCTTTGATTAGTTCATCCAGGCATCTGACATTAACAGGTGCAAAGAACTGATTTCTGAAAGAGAGAACTTCTTCTTTTTTGCTTGTTCTTCTCATTATTTCATATGCACTATCTAGAACAAGCTTAAAGTGTTCATCTTGACGGGTGTTTTCACTGGCCTGGAGAACATCAACAGGAACCTTGATTTTGAAAAGCGCTTGCGCTGTGTTGAGGAAATATTGACTGTTTATAAGGATTTGCTTCAGGGTGTGCTCATCCTTTGTGAGAAAATGTTGGCCATCTACTTCACCGACAGAGTTATAGTTGCTAAGTTTCTTCCCATCAGCTGGACCTATATTAGACAAAATATAACTTAAGTTTCAATTGATACTTTGTTGATGTAATTATTTCTGTTTCAACATCCATTTAGGTTTAGTGCAGACATGTACTCTTTAATTGAAGATATATGAACCATAATTACTTTATAAGTGAGTACTTATTGTTACCTTCTAACTTATTTTCCAACGAGATTGTTATTAGCTCCAGATCTTCCTTATATGAAGTTTGTGGTGGCGTAGCTGCAGAAGGTGCGACCATTGTGTCATCAATCTGCATAGGTTTATCAGCATTTTCCTGTTTAGCTTCCACCTGTAACATAAATTAGACAATGTGGTGGATGAGTGGCTAAGAGCCAATCTTATTCTTTCTTCCCTATTAAAACAATGAGAAGGTCGAATTATCTGACAGATGGAAGTATTATGACATTTTACTCTAAATAAGCAAACTTTCAGAAGCACTTGCAAATTAGTTAGTAAATAAAGAAGAACAAAACTTACATTATTCTCGTCCATATTTGTCTGATCTATTAACCTTGGGATTTCATTGTCATCTGGACTGCAGGTAAGCTTCATTGCTACAGTCTTCTGCTCTGGATGACTCTCTGAGTTCATTCCACCTGCACCAACTGCTTCAGCTTTACCTGTTCTCTCTTTCCATCTTTGCTCCAGTTCTTGCAAAAACAAGGTTCTCTCCTTCAAGTTCTGGTCCTTCGCTTCTATGACTTTTACTCTTGTATTCCCATCTATTAGAATGCTGTTATTTTCATTTCTGCTTGTCATCATTTTGCTAACTTCTACCTCCTGTGCAGATGGATCCTGTTTGGGCTTCCTTATTGCTGGCGCCAGAATCTGAGGCACAATCTTTTCATTATCACCTTTAGCAACTGCTTTCATCTGGTAACCATTATTTCTGTTCCGTAACTTCTCTTTCTCTTTATGGTTGTCCTTCTGATTTACTTTGGATTGTTTAATGACTAAGTGTACACTTCTAGTTGTATTCGACCAACTGGATGCTTCCTTTTGTGTTTTATTCTCTCTGGGAAATATTTCTGTAGTCTTCACTTCTTTTTTCGTTTCAATTGTAGGCTGCCTCTTGTCTCTCGTATTATGCTCCATTTTCTCTTGATTTTCATCCACTGTATGTTTGTTCTTCAGTTTGCTGATTGCAGGTTGCTGCTGCTTCTTTACAGTGATATATACTTCCTGTGCATTTCTTTGTTGTTTATGAGCAACATCAGTGTTTCTTTGTGTTTTCTCATGTTTGACAAATGTATGATCTGCCTGTTCTTTGAATATACGTAGCCTTGCTGATGCCTTCTCACCTACTTCTATTTTCTCTTTCTTTGCCTCCTTAATCTCTTTAATATGATCCACAGCAAAATCCTTCTGTTTGATGATACTGAAGTGTGGCACTTGTGTGGATAGTGGATTTTGATATTCTGAATTATGCAGGTCTTTTATATTTTTCTTCACTTTGCTATGAACTGCCTCAAGGCTCTTCATCACCTTTGTTTCATCATGTCCCCTTTCCTGTGCGCCTTTTTTATGCCCCTTCACTCTAGGTATTGAATGTGTCGTTTCATTAGCTTCCTTCCTATCCATTCCTCTTACTTGCTTCGGTTCAGGAACATTTTGTATCTCAACTTTCCTTACCTCTGCTGTTGTTAGTGGAAGCTCTTCAAGGCCCATCAGTTTTGCCACTACATTTGGTATTCTTACCTTTTCATTTACAAGCTCTCCTTTAGGATCTGCCCTCTTGATGCTTGTAGAGGTAGAGAAATTGACAACTTTTAATGAACTCTTGTTAGAATGAGAACTGTTACCTTCTTGGACATGATTATGTGAGTGTTTCGAGGGTCTATCAAAAGAAAATATGGGCTTCATCACCCCTCTATCTTTTACTTCTTTTGAGGATTTTTCATCTTCTTTTCCCTTCAGCAGTTTGATCTTGTTTCCCTTTGAAGCCACCATGTAATCTGAAGCATCTTGGAGGGTCACTAGCATTTTCAGAGATTCTTCCAGATCAATGGCTCCTTTTAGCAGTTCCCTTTCAATATTTATCGAGTCCCTGCTAAAGATAATCCCATTAGAACAGGCTTTTAAAATCATATTTAAATGATTAACTCCAGATATATCTCCAATTTGCATCGGGGAAAAGAACGCAAATTGATTAATGTCCTTTTCCCTCAAGTTGAGTGATCCGTGGTGCATGATTTGCTTCTTCCCTACTGTCGCATTGCTGAAAAGTTCTATATTTTGGAGCTTCCCTGTATTGCTTAAAGCAAGCGCAAGTGCCATTGATACATCAACACTTTGTTCTTTGTTTCTTGTTCTTCCAAGTGGAACAATTTCCTGTGAAGTTCCTGTGGAAGGTGTTCTATGGTGCCTGGCTCCGAGCCATATCTTTGTGACCTCTGTGTTGGGGATGCTCTTGTTACTCTGTACAAATCATGACTTGAGTTAAGAAACCTTTAATAACAGTTAAGCAGGATTTTTGTGAAGAACAAAATGGACTTACAGAACTGCTAGTATTTGCTTCTGATCCTCGAAAATCCCATCTTGAGGTTCCATATGCATCTAATGGAGGGATCAAGTTTGTCTTCAGATATTGTAAAAACAAACATATCTTCGCATATAAAGTCCAAATTCAAAATGTATTGCTAGAGCAAGAGCAGAAGCAAGTTTTTAATAGATGCATAAGAGTTGGACTAAAGATTTTGGAGGCTTTAGTTTAGTTAGGAACCTAGAAAGCTGCAGTAGCTTCTCTATTTGGGTGTAGCGGTATCTTATATTTATTTACTATTTATATGTTTTCATTTGATTTAATTCATTTAGATGATTAAGATTGCTCATCTTACAGTGTGATTGATGTACCAACATTACTTTATGGACTGAATGCTAAAAGCTTACAAATTCATTAATGGATATCATCTCTACTTCATTTGAATAAAAGTGGATGTACATGTCGTTTAAGAGGTCTTCATCTAACAGGTCTTTTCAGCATGAACCAATATACTGCACATTTAGTGATGCTTCAAGTAAAACATAGTCAATAAAAGTACTATTTTGTTTAACATTTCAAGTTTAGGGCATGCCACTGACCAAATTAGGAAGAAGCCATGTCTAGTTCTTTTGTAGATTCAGGAATGCAGGCACTTCCTCCAGAATGACCTAAAAGGATGGAGGCTTGTAATAGATTATGAACCCGAGCCTTTTGCTTTTTGCTAGGAGTCATTTCACAAGGTATTGCTGATGTAAACTGCTGGTTATTGTGTACGAGGCATCCAAGGACCATTGTCAAGAAATGGTTTAAACCAATTATCTATCACGCTTAGGTGTCAACTATTCTTGAAAATTACTAGGACAACTGTTTATATGCATCAACTTGTGAATAGGGCTGCAATCGAGCCGAGCCAAGCCGAATATCTTCAGGCTCGAGCTCGGCTCGTTAAGGAATCGAGCTCAGTTTTGAGTTTGAGCTCGGTTCGAGCCGAGCTTTGACCGAGTTTTGACCGAATTCGAGCCGAGTAGTTCGCGAGCTTAGCCTAAAATAAAAAAACCCCAGCTCGAGCTCGGCTCGTTAAGCTATCGAGCTCGATTTTCGAGCTCGAGCTCGTCTCGAGTCGTGCTTTGACCGAGCTCGAGCCGAATAGCTCGCGAATAGCTCGATTCGTTTGCAGCCCTACTTGTGAAAGAAGGCTCAATATTCATCTTTTTACATTTTATCTCAAAACTGTGAAAATTACTAGGACAACTGTTTATATGCATCAGCTTGTGAAAGAAGGCTCAATATTCATCTTTTTACATTTAATCTCAAAACTGGGATATATAGAAGACGTAAATTTACTAGGTGAGGGCCGTAAGGTAACTATGAGCCTATGAATACTCCACCCGAGGTTCAACCGGAGTTTTGGTTAATGCCGATTTACTAAATGAGGCAGCCAGGGCCGGCCCTGAGTTCCCGGGGGCTCGAGGTGAAATGCCCAAATAATTATTTTTTGGGCCCCTAATAATAATATAATTTTTTTATGCGCAAAATATGTGTATATTTACAAGGGAAATACAAATTTGGTGGCCCCTAAAATTATAAAAAATTGGGGGGCCTGAGGCGGCCGCCTCACCGGCCTCAAGGTGGGGGTCGGCCTTGGAGGCAGCTAGGAAGAGTAAATGATTGCCATATCATATAATATTGGTTCAACATTTCTCCACATTAATCATGCTCTTTCATCTTTATGTGCATCTTCAATCTCATAATCAAAGGTGAACGATTGGTCCTATTTCGCAAATATGGGTACCTCCTAGATGGTTATTTGCCATAACTATGAACTATATTATTATTTCTTTTCCTAAAGTTATGTTTCCATATAGATTTATTGCCTTAGGTATGTCGATTCTCATTCAAATATATTGAAGCATATCAACCTTTATATTTGTCATCAACAAGTACATTATGTTCAACAGACAACATCTATAACAAACCTTAATTTTGAATATGGCAATATGTGTTAAGTTCAACTAAGAACAACAAGGTAAATATGAAGGCTTAGTGCTAAAACTTGGTGTAAGCCTGTGGTAATAACTTTTGTCAGTATGATAAGCTTTTCTTTCGTAATAGTGGAACTATGCAAACCTCGTCTTTTGGCTTGAATGGTGCACTAACCAATTTTGTTGATGAACTACAACACACCTCCAATTATTCTTTGGAGTTATAATAGAGAAAACTATCAGCGGCAATGCACTTCATATAAGACCAATTTGATTTTCTGAGTAAGTTATTTTAGTTGTCTGTTAAAGCTTATTTTTATGGATTATGAGCTTGATTCCTTGGAAGTTAGTTTACAACTTTATTTGTATACTCGTGTTTTCTCATATCCTCCTCAAAATTATAAGTCTCCTCCTAAAATCTTTCTACTTACATATCCCTTGAAATCTACTAAGTGGTTTCAAAACCCCTTTTCCATTAGTTTGACATCTATATATAAAGCAACTATGTAACTTAATCATCATCCCTACATCATCTTCCTCCCATCTCTGTTACAATTACCAAAACCTTAGATTTAGAAATCTCTATCCATATCTTGAAGTGGCGGGGGATGAGAGATAAAAGAAGATTTTGAAGTGGGGATGAAAATGAGGGTGAGGGTGAGGGTAAGGAAGTTGGGGGGCTACATGCGGGGTACCCCTTTTGTATACGGATATATCCAATCCAATCCAGATCCATATCCCAGTTGGATGCGGATTGGATATAAATATCTATATATGCTTGAATTCAAATATGAATATCAATTTGAAAATATTTTCAAATATAAATTTAAGATTTTTAAAAAAATATATTAGTCCCTTTTGAAGTGTGTATTTCCATGTTAGTCCCTATTTTCATGTTATTTGTTATTAGGTCCCTTAATTGAGCTAATAATTATGGAATTAGTCCCTGCTGTAGATTAACCATGGATTTCTCCTCAAATCACTGTCATACTTTAACATAAATATTTTTTATTTTCATAACACCCCATTTTATTCTCACTCTCTTATTGCCCTCAGCTAGTTTGACTAAAACATATATTGTAAATGAGTTTTTCTCCCAAAAATTTCTTTAACTTCGCTACCCTTCTTCCTCCAAAATACCATAAACTCTACTCTTTTAGTCCCACAAATGAATGTATGAGGATATTTGGGTCTTTTGTCACACCTAGTTAGCCTATTAATTATGATTAAGATGAATTTGGACGTAAATCATAAACGAGGGACTTAGTTTGATATGGGCCATATGGCTCAATTAAGGGACCAAATACCAAATAGCATGAAAATATGGACTAATTTGAAAATACATGTTTCAAAATGGACTAATATCTAAAAAACCTTAAATTTAAACTATGTAGTAATCAGTATTAGGGGTGGCAATGGGTCGGGTTCGGGTCGGACTCATGCCCATTTAAATTTCATGAGTTCAAGCTCGGCTCATATTTTAATCGGACTTGAATATATAAGCCCAAGCCCAAATATAAGATAACTTGGTTGGGCTTGGGCCTTCACACACACACATAATTTAATTCCACGATTTAATTAGCATTGATAAGGGAACAAAACTCATGAAAGAAGAAGAGTTGTATCGAATACTAGTTAAATGATTTTAAAGTAATTTAAGTGTCAAAAAAGAAGAGTTGCATTTAATAATAGTTAATGGATAACATTATTGATAGCTCAAAGGCGAATTATTTGGCTTATATATATTGGAAAAAATTAATATACATAAGGTATATGAGCTCATTGGGCTTCATATTTTAAACCTGAATATGGCTCAAAAGCTAAGTCCAAGCACGATTAGATATCACATTATTTTGGCCCAAGCCTGCCTCGAAGTGGGTTGGACTCGTTCGACTCCGGTCAGGTTTGGGTCAATTGCCACTCCTAATCAGTATGGAAGCTTTGGCCCATCGGGCTCATTCTTTGGCTACCGGACTTTTGGGCCCGCGTTTGAGTCCCACTAACTACAATCTTCATCTTCGGGTGTATTATATTTAATATAGTTTAGATCCCTTATTTGACCATGATTCTTTGTAAGCGCCTTTCACTTTACATTGTTTACAAACTATTATATCTAGGGTAAAATTTAGTTTAGACCCCTAAGATGACCCTTTTTTTCTTAGGTCCCACTTTTTAAACTTATCTATATAAAGGGTAATGCTACACCTACTACCAAATCTACTACTTTTCCTTTTACTACCTTAGGTGGCACACTATTATTAGATGTTTGTACCAACTACTCTACAATAACCTCCACTAATAGTGTGCCACCTAAGGTTATAAAGGAAAAGGTAGTAGATTTGGTAGTAGGTGTAGCATTACCTATATATAAATAAGGGTTCTTCCATATCCACACCCGCTTTCTTTGTTATTTCCATATCCCCACTAGAAATCTTTATATTTCCATATTACCACCTCAAATTAATAAGTTAATTCCAAAAACACACATGCTGTTTAAAAATACTATTTTGCCCATTTGTTTTCTTCTTCATTCTCTAATTCTCCATCTAATCAATGAGAGAACCCAAAGAAACATAGCAACTCATCTTAATTTCTTCAAATCTTTTTGCAAAACATATTCTAGTAATCATTAAACTTCAATTTTCTTCAAATTCTTCTCAACAAAAAATCTTGGGTTCTTATTTCTTTCAAAATTTTGTGACAATTAAAGGTTAGGAAGTTACATTGTGTTTTTATTAAAAGAAACATTCATTGATGAGGAGATGGATAAGATGAGTTAAATGATAATTGTGTTGTTGAGATATTAGATGTTAATGAGACATTAGTGAATGAATTTAAACATTTTGTGGATGAATTGAAAAGATGATAGAAGAGAAAAGAACAGATCTAATTAACTAAACAACGAAGATGGTTAGATTGAGGTTAGTTTGGAAATTAAAATATATTCTTATTGGGTTTGGACCCAATAAGAAGAATAATCAAAGTATATTCCTTACAATTAATTGAAGAAATATCGTTTGGTATTTTTTTGAAATCACCACAAAGATTTTAGGTGGGAATACAGAATATGAAGAATTCGGATGAGAACATGGAAATAGCATAGATTTGAGGTATGGATATGGAAAAAACCCCTATAAATAATTAAATACATATTTTTTGACAATCTTTAAACTCATATATCCCTCAAAATTAAAATATTACCCATGAACCTCTTTTACACCTATATGACAAATATGGTCATCTTTTTTTTTTTTTTAATACCTAAGTTACCCTTCTCTCTTCTCTCTTCCATATACACATTCTTCCGTTAGTATTTCTATGTTCTGCTTTTGGACTATGTTATCTTTTCTTGATTAATATTTTAATTAAAAATAACTATTTACAATTTTGTGTCATATATTTCATTTTTCCCGCGTCTATTAATTTAAAATTGTTTTGATGTTCGAATTCATATCTATATTCGATACACCATATCCGATTTGCATCTGTATCCAGTGACAAATGCTATCCTGAGTTGCCAAAGAACCCTGCTAGATTTGAGTTTCTACCCATTTAGCCCCCCTCCAAATTTTGTAAGAGTCCCTTTAGTTACATTTAATACTTGTATGCAGCCTCCCCTCCAAATTTTTATATAAAATATTTTTCTCTTATTAAATTGTATATAAAACCTTACATATATAAACTTATCTAATATCTGTGTGAAAAATTAATTTTGAGCCCTTAGTTTCAAATAAGAATTCAACCACTCGTAATCTAACAGTCACATATTGCTCAACCAAGTTGAAATTATCTCCACAAATCAAGCAATTGTACTATAATCACTCAATTTGTTATCAGTTAGTTATTCTAATTTTAATTAATAAATTTCAAAATTAGAATGTCCACAGATAAGCTAATATGTGGTGAAGGAAAAAAGATGCATCAACATAATATATCAAAACAAGATGTAAAGAAAGAATTTGAATCCAATCTAAATATGGAGAGAAAATTTGAAGAAAGAAATTGTCGGATACATATTTTTATTGTTTAAACCGACCCATATCCATATCTATATTCGACTTTGGAATGTGGATACCGATATGATATTGTCTATATATGATCCGAATGCATCCCTAGCTACATGGGGTGGTTAACATTTTCGAGTAGGAAGCAAAATGTTAAAAATATTGTATCGTTCTCCTAATCTTAACCTACCTCATTTCTATGCTTAATCTCAACCCTTGTGACCGTGGTCAACTTTAATGATTAAGGAATTTTAGGGGGAGATAGTAAAAACACTATATTCTTTTGACATCTTTGTTCTCATAAATAAATGCCAAATATACTTTTTCCATTCATTATATATATATATATATGAAAATCTTCCATTGAGTACTTCTTTCCGTGAGCACTCGCCCTTCTAGTCATCGTATGGATGATCCAAACCGTTCAAATTGATCTAAACGTTTACATTAGTCTAAATATGTAAAATCAAGTCATTTGAAATTCATTTGCTCATTCATTGAAGTGTTACAAAATTTGTATGGCCGAGTATCGTTTTTTTTTATAATGACATGATGGATGGGCAAATGAATTTCAAATGACTTGATTTTACATATTTAGACTAATTTAAATGTGTAGATCAATGTGAACGGTTTGGATCATCCATGCGATAGCCGGAAGGGCGAGTGCTCATGAAAGTAGTGCTCAACCGAAGGGCCCCTTATATATATATAGGGGCTATGATCATGTGAGAATTCCTTCAGTGAGAACCACGTATTAACTATTTTTTTTGGATATAAATTGAAAAATCCGAACCGTTCATATTGATCTACAAGTCTAAATTAGTCTATGGATGAGAAATCATGTCATTTAAGATTTGTTTGTCCATGCATTAAAGTGTTACAAATTATATGGCTGCATATCGTTGTTTTTTATAATGACATGATTGATGGACAAATAAATATCAAATGACTTGATTTTACATATTCGGACCAATTTAGTTATTCTAAACAATGGGAATGGTTCGGATAATCCATGTGATGGCTACATAAAAAGTTCACACGAAGCTTATTGTGAGAACTAGTTCTTACATGATCACTCCCTTATATATATATATTTCTTCTGTGTCCGTAACTTTTTTAAACTTAGTTCCATAGAAGTAGCATAAATAGCAACATAGACTTTATCTCAAAATTTTGCGTCCAATCATAGGTTTTCCCATATGATTTCTAGTAGGAAACCTAAAGTCCTCTACATTTTTAAAGGGGTTTTTGCAATTTCGTCCCCCAATTAATGGGCATTTGCAATTTAGTCAACCAAATTATAGCAATTGCAGTTTAGTCGCCTTTGGTAGAACTCATTCATCTATTTAGTTCCCAACTTTAATTGAATATGCTTAAATTCAACTTAATTTAGTCTCAAATTAGAGCAAGTTATTTAATGATGGTTGTATATATGCAGTTGAATGTAATGAATCGAAAATTTAATGAAAATGAACTCTAATTCTAGACTAAATTGAGTAAAATTTTCTAGATTTAGCTAAAATAGGGGATTAAATTGATGAATGTGTTTTAATTGAGGGACTAAATTGCAGTTGCTTTATGATTTGGGGGGATTAAATTGCAATTGCTATATTATTTGAAGGACTAAATTGCAATTTCTATATGATTTGGGGGGACTAAATCACAATTGCTATAATATGGGGGACTAAATTGCAAATACCCATTAATTGAGGGCTAAATTGCAAAAAAAACCTTTTAAAAAAATTCATTTTCTTTGCTCAGACACTTTTATCTTCTGATAATCTTAACTTTGTCTAGGGTCCTACCTGGCCTTTGATTCTCTCAATTTAGAAAGCTTTTATGTACGTCTCTCTAACTTTTTAGAAGTCACTTTGCTCACTTACCTTTTATTAGGGTGATATGGATGAAGCGTGTTTTGGTGGTTACCACCTACGATTACTCTAGTCATAGAGAACCAACTAAGTTTTATGCTCGTCGTCAGATATCTAACTAAAACCCTCTTCCTTTATTTTGTCTTGGGACAAATTGAAAGATAAAAAAATTATGAGACTCACATGTTTATGATTAAATTTTATCTTTTGACCTAGTCAGTTATTTCTCCCTTTATGTTTATAAGATAGCAGGAACAATATAAATGCTATTAATTTATATTATGATACCATCTTCTGATCTTTTATTTTCTTCTCAATTTTTAATTATTTTTAATTCTTTATCACTCAGATTTGACAGATTAAAAGACTCGTCTCCTTTCATTTTAATTTTTCAATCTTTTACAGGTTATGTGCACATAATTTATGAAATAGGTTATGAATGACTTGTTTCTAATGAACTAACAAATACAATGTGCATAGGGCTGCAAACGAGCCGAGTCGAGCCGAGTATCTTGAGGCTCGAGCTCGGCTCGTTAAGCAATCGAGCTCAGTTTCGAGCTCGTTTCGAGCCGAGCTTTGACCGAGTTCGAGCCGAGTAGCTCGCGAGCTTAGCCTAATAATCACAAAAAGCCCAAGCTCGAGCTCGGCTCGTTAAGCTATCGAGCTCGAGCTCGTCTCGAGTCGAGCTTTGGCCGAGCTCGAGCCGAGTAGCTCGCGAATAGCTCGGATCGTTTGCAGCCCTAAATGTGCAATTCTGACATGACTTGGCAGGCAGGTACTTGGATTTTCATGAACGCTATTGCTCATCTTTTATTATTGTCAATTAATTGTCCATAAATTTTGTATACTTATGCCTAAATACTTAAATTCTCATGAGGGTTAATGTTTTACTTTTATTAGCGAGAGACGGACAATTTTCCATGAATGATATTGCTTGTTTTTTTTTACTTGTTGTTTTAGTGTCAATCAACAATCCCCAAAATTTTTATGGATAGGTAGCCATAAATACTGAAATTTTCACGATGGTTATTATTTATCTTTTGTTATCTGCTGTTTTGTCGTTAATTTAATTATCCATAAGAAATTTAAATTCTATCCAGGAAGCATGAATATTGGTACAAGAATGGGAAACAAAAGTCATTGTTACAAGATAATATTTTTAAAAGCTAGATCACGAGGTCATGTACGCATAATTTAAACAAGACAACATTCATTAAATAATTTATAAGATTTATATTCCATACTAAAGTAATAGTACTTCTGTAGTCCATACAAAGTTTCAAAATTAAAGGAGCCTCAGAAATCAAAATCGACACTAAATAAGAGTTCACTATTCAAAATAATGTGGGTAAGTGCTCGAAAATTGTCTATCATATGTTGAAGAAGTAATGGGATGCACTTGAGATGTGTTGGGCACGGGGACTACTTAATCACGGTTTGCTCTACCCTATCTAGGATTCTGCACCTTGTTATAAACTGTTTAATCCATTACAATACCTTCAATGAGTTAAAAAATTTCCAAGACATCGTTGATTTCTCCTTATTTTCTCCATTCTCATGAGCAACCAATACCATGTTGTCAGAGATATTTGGGCATGACTAGTAAGCCTATGAATCCTTTTTACAAATATGATTTTCCTCTTTTCTTTCCTTTCCTGCTTGAAGCAGTTACTTTCTGTTACTAACTTATTTTGTATCATCTTCAACTACTTGCTAGCAGAAAGTTATACTAGAACACTAAATGATGCAGATACTTACTACCATTAGAAGGTGCTTGAGCCGAGTATTGTCCTGACACTCCCATCGCCATCTTCTTCTTCCTTAGTCGAAGATCATCTAGAAGCTTCTGTGCAAAATCCGATCTCTTTGCCATCAGGTACTTGAATCAAACCACTTTCTTTCGTTATTCCCAAATTTCAGTTCTTTTTAAGACACAAGTAGAGGCTTGAGAAGAGTGAATGTTTCATTTTTATAAGTTGGTGGGTGTCTGTCTTTCTTTTTACTCTAAATACTTTCGGTCTTGTGGTGTGAGGTAAGCTGTCCTCTGTCAAAAAAGAATTGAGTGAGCAATTTTTTCTTCATTTAACCTTTTGGGTGTTTGAAGTGAAAGCTATATCTGGTAGCTGGGGGAATGAGTGACAAGAGTTCCACCCCATTCTAAGCAAAGCAAGTGTTTTTCACTTCAGGTCTGCTTGCTTGTCAAGCTTTGTACCTATCTCCATTTTTGGCATCACTTTGAGGAAATTCCCTTTTGATTTAAAGAAAGTTTATTCTAACTTCTAAGCCTCTAATTTGACCGCAATTTTCTATTATGACTTTGACATTTTTATACACTTTGAACCCCTCGTCCCCCAAATTATGTTGAAAAGACCCTTCTGTTAAATGTAGTAATTCTTTGGTTTTGTTTTGTATTTTTTAACATAAATATCCTCAATCAAAAGTTGTATGTTTCAGTCAATACACTTTAATGAAAAACTCTACATCTTAGCTTAAACAAAGTATAGTATTATATATTAAAAAAGGCTAAAAAAGGTATAGTATCATAAAAATAAGTATATTTTAATTTCTTAATGATGATAAGGGATTTTTAGAAATACTTTGGCCGGTGAGGATTTTAAAGTGTATACAATAAAGTCAAAGCAGTACTGGAAAATATTGAGGGGATTAAACCCTTAAACTTATTTCATGATTCGGATAGATATGTATGAGTGGGATCATTTCCAACATTTGTCATTGTTCCTATTGTGGTGGCAAGTCTTGTTAAAGATAAAACATCTTGTAATGGGTGTGAAAAGTGTGAAGGTCTACAGGAGGGATAGAAACAGCATAACTGTATCATTCTAGCAATCTATAAACCTTGATTTGTGATGCTAGAAGTCAGCTGATCGGACTAATCTTGTCCTGTTCTATTCCACCTTAGTGAATGTTTTCTTGGTGACCATTTCCAACACTGTTTACAAGTTGGATAGTCTGGGTGCAGGTGTTGTCAGGTAAAACTAGTAAGCTTGCACTAATCGGTAGGGACTGTTTGAAACTGATCTTCTGTAATTTCAGGCTGTTATTGTTTTAGTCGTTTATCACAATATAGAATAGTCACAATTTAAAGTTTTTTTTTGAGGGAATCGTCACAATTTAAAGTTTATCTTTCTATAGTATTAGGGTAATGTAAGGCCTATAAATACACAAGGGCTTACTGCCTCCTGTGTTTGACAGAAACCTACGAAGAGAGTGGCAAGGTTCTGAAGGTGAAGAAGTTGAATATGTTTGAGATTGAAAATGTGGGGTTCAGAGAGAAGGTTTAGTAGTTTTCTTCAGCAAGTTCCGCTATTTCTCTAGAAAATGTGTTGGCATTGTGAGATCAAGTTTCCTAAAAATTGTATAAACATTTTTTAGATAAAAATAAAAAGTTTACATTTCCCAGTTAGGATGTATGTTTTAATATTTATATGTTGTTGGTTGAATTATATATAAAATTAAATTTTGGTGATTAATATGATTTAGTCATGATCTGAAATTGAAATATTGTATTCTAAAGTAGACTGCAGCTAACTCTGGTTCTGTGAATCTGTGTGTTCAGTTATCTGAAGCATACACTTTTGGGTAGGAATTGACTGTGAAACCAGGGTGTCTTAACTCTTAAAGTCAAGATGAATCTTGGCTGCCCCAGGACAAGTGAAATATAATGCTAGTACGTTATTTCTTCGTCAGTATGTTGCGAAATTTTCACTATCTTCAAGCCATTGAAATAAGCATAGGTATTGATGCGGTTTGTTTTTGGGGGGTGGTGCACCAGGTGTGAGTTCTCTCAATTTGTAATTTTGCGGAAACTTCGGTACTGACGGTCTCAGCTGAGGGAATGGCTCAGGAGTAGGCGGGAGTGAGATGGAGGTCGGATGCTCGGCTCGGATTTGGAATCTCGGATCCGGAGGTCTCGTGTACCTGCACTCGGCCTAGGAACACCGGGGTTGATCCCGGTGGCAGGTCCTCCGACGATTTAGTTAGTCACTGAAGAGTAACAGTAACTAGGGTTTTGAGAGGGGAGAGATTGATTACCTTTTGAAGGGGGAGAGGGCCTGATATTTATAGGCAGTGCAAAACGGGTCTGGATTCGTTTGGGCCGGGTCTGGACCCGTTTGGGCCGGGTCTGGACCCGGTTGCCCGTGGGCCTGACGTGGCAGAAGCCCGTGAGGCTTAGGGTTGACTTGGCAGATCTGATGATCAGGGGTGAACGGTCCCACTCTTGGAGGGCTGGATAATCCAGCCGTGTAGGAGTGGTTTTTTGTCTCTGTAGGAAGAGCGGAGTGGTGTGTACGGCGAAGAACGGAATCCGTATCTTCCTGAAGAGGTCAGTGGGGTAGGATGAAGGGGATTCCCTCTTGGAGTCACGAGGGGTGCCGGGTGCAGAAGAGTCGGAGCTCGGTTTGCCGAGCGTCTAGGGTCGGGAGACGAGCCCCTCACTGGTTGGGGGATAATTTGGGGCTTGCGGTGACATCCGAGCGTCGACCCCGAAGTCTCTTGGCCGAGCGTCGATGGTTGATAGACGAGCTCCCTCACTCGTTGGAAAAGCAAGGGGACGTTGAGATCTGTGGAGTAGGGGGCCTTCTTGCCGAGCGTCGAGGGTCGAAAGACGAGCCCCTCACTGGTTGGGGGATAATTTGGGGCTCGCGGTGACATCCGATCGTCGACCCCGAGGTCTTGGAGTCACGAGGGGTGCCGGGTGCAGAAGAGTCGGAGCTCGGTTTGCCGAGCGTCTAGGGTCGGGAGACGAGCCCCTCACTGGTTGGGGGATAATTTGGGGCTTGCGGTGACATCCGAGCGTTGACCCCGAAGTCTCTTGGCCGAGCGTCGATGGTTGATAGACGAGCTCCCTCACTCGTTGGAAAAGCAAGGGGACGTTGAGATCTGTGGAGTAGGGGGGCCTTCTTGCCGAGCGTCGAGGGTCGGAAGACGAGCCCCTCACTGGTTGGGGGATAATTTGGGGCTCGCGGTGACATCCGATCGTCGAGCCCGAGGTCTTTTGGCCGAGCATCGAGGGTCGATAGACGAGCCCCCTCACTTGTTGGAAAAACAAGGGGACGTCCAGATCTGTGGGGCAGGATGTCTTCTCGCCGAGCGTCAAGGGTCGGGAGACGAGCCCCTCACTTGTTGGAAAAGCAAGGGGACATCGAGACCTGTGGAGTAGGGGGTCTTCTTGCCGAGCGTCTAGGGTCGAGAGACGAGCCCCTCACTTGTTGGAAAAGAAAGGGGACGTCGAAACCTGTGGAGTAGGGGGTCTTCTTGCCGAGCATCTAGGGTCGGGAGACGAGCCCCCTCACTGCTGGGGAATAATTTGGGGCTCGCGATGACATCCGAGCGTCGAGGCCCAAGCTGTTTAGGAAAAACTTTTTGGGGCTCACGGTGTCATCCGAGCGTCGACCCTGAAGCCGTTGAGAGAGACTTTTTGGGGCTTGCGGTGACATCCGAGCGTGGAGGCCCAAGCTGTGTAGGAGAAACTTTTTGGGGCTTGCGGTGTCATCCGAGCGTCGACCCTGAAGCCGTTGAGAGAAATTTTTTCTGGCTCGCGGTGACATCCGAGCGTCGACCTCCGACCCGTTGAGAGAAACTTTTTGGGGCTCGCGGTGACGTCCGTGCGTTGAGGCCCAAGCTATTTAGGAGAAACTTTTTGGGGTTCGCGGTGTCATCCGAACGTTGAGGCTCAAGCCGTTTAGGAGAAACTTTTTGGGGCTCGCGGTGTCATTCGAGCGTCGAGGCCCAAGCTGTTAGGAAATTTTTTTTGGGGCTCGCGGTGACATCCGAGCGTCGAGGCCCAAGTCATTGAGAGAAACTATTTGGGGCTCGCGGTAACATCCGAGCGTCGAGGCCCAAGCTGTTTAGGAGAAACTTTTTGGGGCTCGTGGTGACATCCGAACGTCGAGGCCCAAGTAGTGTTGGGAGACTTTTGTAGGAAGAATTTGGGTGAATAAAGGTGAAGTACCCGAGAAGTTGACCCTGCGCACCGAGCCGCCGCGTTGGTCGACAGAGCCGAGGGTAAGAAGGTATTTTTGCGCTCCAGACCGTCGTCATCAAGATTTTAGTGGCCGTTAGATCTTGATGATGAAGATCAGACGACCAGATCTCTTTGCGGAATTCGAGGAGTTCCATCTGTGCTTATAAATTCCCCTCCCACACTTCTTCACTTTGCTTCCATCCCTTTCACAATAGAAATTTTCTTGCACACCGTCGGCGATCACTTTTCGTTGATCTTTGCGTTCTCCATCGAAACATGTTAGTATTTTTACTTTAACATGTCCCGCTCTCAGTCCGGCTCCGAGACAGGCACTTCAGGTCGCGCCGAGGAGGAAGTTCACCCGTCTTCGATATCTTGGTCGTCGGGTGACTTGCGTCCGGTAAAGGAGGAGGTTCTATCAGTTGGAGGGGCGGATGGCGAGGGCGACGTAGCTTTTATTGTAGAGCCTTTGCAATCCCGCAGGGCGAGTAAGGAGCCTGCAGAGGAGGAGCATGAAGAGGGTGACCCCGAGGGAGAAGGGTTTGTTGAGGAGAATGAGTCCGGGGAAGGAGGCCCGGAAGAAGAAGAGCAGGTTGAGGAGGGCGATGGTCAGGAGGGGTCCGAACAAGGGACTGAAGGTGGTAGCGATCATGGCGAGGTCGGAGAGACCGCCGAAGAGGTAGAGGAGGAAGAGGCAGACCTCCCGCCGTTGCCCCCTTTAGCGACCCCTTCCCCTGATAGGAAGGCTCGCCCCCGAAGGAGGAAGAGGAAGTTGATACGGCCCGACAGTCCAGCCGAGAAGGACAAGTACGAATATGGCTCTGGGTTCAAGGACCCCCATCTTTCTGGCAAAAATCCAGGGTCGATCAGGATGTATCCTGATGACGTGGAGGATTTTTTGGCGTACACTTCACTGCTGCTGGACGAGGGCCGGTCCATGATCAAGATGGACAGTGTGAAATGCGCCTTGCATAGGGACTACTTGCCCATCTTGAGGGCGACCTACTTTATCCCGCGGGAGTTCGAGCTGCTGGTGCCGAACCCAGGAATCCGCCCGACCACCGCGCTAGAGTCGAGTTTCTGTATGTTCCCTGAGGACGCTTTCATCTTGGGGTTGAGACTTCCGCTGCATCCATTCATCACGAGGGTGCTAAACTGGGGGGAGCTGAGCCTCATGCAGTACGGTCCTAACTCTTGGAAACACTTGGTGTGTTTTATTTTGAAGTGTCAGGAGAAATGGATCACACCAAGGCTCACATACTTCCGAGCCATCTTGGGAATGAGCTTGCTCGGGGACCAGGAGGGGATTTTTTTATATTTCGCCACGGCCTCATAAGAAAGTGATGCATGGACATCCGGACTCTATAAAGGGGTGGAAGGAGAAGTACTTCATAGTCCGAAGCGAGGGGCCGTGGGAAATTCCCACAATTTGGAATTTCGGAAAGCCGAACCACAAGCCGCCGAAGCGAAAGGACTTGACCGAAAAAGAGTGGGCGAAGGTTGATAAGATTGTGGAGGGGCACAACATCGGGTGGTCTCGCGTCACGGAGCTGCATCTCACCCAAGCCGGACTGAGCCCTGCCGACCCTAGTATGTTTTTGTTTCCATTCTGTGTTTCTTTCTACCTTCGCGTAAACATGTTTACTTTTCCCTTTTGTAGAAATGTCTGCCAAGAGCTCGACAACCGCAATACCATAGTAGCCCTGACGGCCAAGAGGAGGGCCGACATGGCGAAGAAGGCCGCTCAGGAGAAGAGTGGAGCACCGGCCGTAGGGTCCAGTTAGGTGCCAACGCCGGCGCCCGTGCAGTCGACCCCGATGAGGGTGAAGAGGCATCACTACTCGTCGAGGTCGGAGAAGGAATCAGGGGCGAGCTCCGAAAGTAAGAAGGTGGCCGAGGTTCAGGAGCAGAGGCTCCCGCCCCCTCGCCCCGATGCCGCGGAGATGGTGGGTAGGTAGGGTTTGCTGCCGCACGACCCGGGTTGGGGGGGTCAAGGTAGGGGACACCCTGCTCGAGGGCTCGGTGGCGATGGAGGCGGCGGAGCATATCGCCACGGAGCAGGATCAGATGAATCTGGCGACGTAGACGTCCGGGGCAGCCTACATGAGGTTGGCTCAGGCGCAATTCTCGGTAAGTGTGGTGTTTTCCATGTGCGCAGAATTTTAGTGTTCAGGATTTTTCTAACTTGTTCTTTCTCGGCCAGGCGTTACTCCATGGGCAGCACTACCACCGGTGCATGGAGAAGGAGGTCCTCGTCGAGAGGAAGAATGCGGAGAAGTACTTCCGCGAGGTCTCCAAGCTTACAGCCGAGCTGAAGGAGGCCCGGAACAACGAGGTGGTCCACGAGGCTCAGATGGCCTCGCTTGCCGATCATCATAAGTCCGAGCTGGCGCGCTTCAAGGCGAAGGCCCAGGCGGAGGCTGAGAAGGCGAAGAAGGCCATGGAAGAGGCGCAAATCTCCATGGCGGATACTCTGATCCTGGCCCAGGACGAGGCCTATGCCAAGGCGAAAGAGCACTTCACACTGATCTACTTGGACAAACGGGCCGACCATCTGCACTTCAACTGGCAGTCAGAGCATCCTGGGGACCCTCACCAAGAGGAGGTCGGGGGCGACCCTGCTGACGAAGAGGTGCCACCCCCCCCCCCCTCAAGCATAGTTTATTTTTTCCCTTTTGATTTTATAAACGCCTTATGCGAACTAGCCACCGTATTTTGTAATACCAAATTTTGACTTTATAAAAGAGGATTTTTGGCCGATGCTCTATGACTTGTGTTTTTTCATCTCTTTTGTGACCTATTGCTTTTCCCGTCTTTTTGATAGACACATGAGGTCCTCGGCGCCGACCTTGGTTCTGCCGAGGTCTCCTGGGTCCGAGCTGGGTCGGAGGCCATGGAGAGTGTTCTGGCTCGCGAACATAAGCAGGCTCGGGTTCGAGAGGCTGCAGTGAATTATTTCATGAACAAGTCTAGAGAGCTCAGCCTGGAGGTCGCTCGCTTGAAGAATGCCATAGCCGATCGGGACTGGTGGGCAGTTGAGACGAACTGGTTGATCTCGGATGCCTCGAGTGGGCGATTGACTTCGGATTCTTTTCTTCGTGAGACTGTTATAGAAAAAGAGTTGGAGATCCGTAGGCTGAAGCTCATGCTAGGCGCCGGTCTGGTCGAGGTGGCGAGCAATTCCGTGTTGGGACCTTCTCCGACCTTTTTCTTGGAGGTGGCCCAGCCTGCCGATGCGGAAAGCTCCATCGCCGGGGTACCCTCTCTGACTGGACTGGCCAAGCACGCGAAGTATCCCGTGGGAAGAACCGAGTTTGAGTTTTAAGCCGAGCGATGAGTGATTTGTAAGCTTTTCATTGTATTGTGTGGCCGTTTCTGGCGCTCTATGAGTAATAAAAACTTTGACTTCTTTTCTTTGACGATTTGTTGAGTGAGGAGGGCAGGAGTGTAGCTCGAGGTCATTGCTGAGCCTGACCATGCTGGTGGTCGCCGTCGAGGCAGATAGGGCGGTTGGTCTGCGGCTTGCTCGGGAGCCGAACCGCAATTTCTTGCAGACAACGCTCAATGGGGGACGTTTCGCCTTCCGAAAAATATTAATGGCGACGTTTCGCCTTTCGCCGTTTGGACTTCTCGATGTAATAAATGCGCTGCTCAGGGGGCTATATAATCCCCATCTCCTCATTGTTTTTTCATCAGTAACTGGCGGTGACTCATCTGCCACCCGCTGACAATTTGGGGTTTCGGCTCCGAGGGTCGTTGACCCCGACCTATCAGCGGGTGAGAGGTGGATCGACCCCGGAGATGAGATTCGGGTGCCTACCGAAGGCGGGCGCCCATAAGTGGAATTTTTGGCCGAAGGTTCCGGGTCAGTGGCTCCCCTGCCACCCTCGAACAATTCAGGGTTTTGGCTCTGAGGGCCGTAAACCCCAGTTGTTCTCCGGGGACTCGGCGAGAGTCCTGGGTCGGTGGCTCTCCTGTCGCCCTCGAACAATTCGGGGTTCTGGCTCTGGAAGCCGTAAACCCCGAGTTGTTTGCGGGTGAGAGGTGGGTCAACCAACGGTCCGGGGCTCAGGGCGTTTGCCGAAGGCGAGCGCCCTAAATCTAATGAAATTTTTTGGGGTGGGCATGGTTGAAGGTCGTGGCTGAGCGTAAAGGCCGCATGGCTTGAAGAAGTCAAGGCCTTGCTCGAGGTCGATACTGAACCCTCATGCGCGCTCCCTGGTAGATAGTACGAGTGTAGTCGGAGGTCATTGCCAAGCGTATAGGCCTCAGGGCTTGAAAAAGCCCAAGTCATGCTCGAGGTCGATGCCGAGCCCCCATACCTTAGAGAAGCCGGTTGTGAGCGTAGTTGAAGGTCGTCGCAGAGCGTAAAGGTCGCATAGCTTTGAAAAAAGCCAAGGCTTTGCTCGAGATCGACGCCGAGCCCCCACACCTGTTCTCGAGTAGATAGCACGGGTGTAGCTGGCGGTCATCACCGAGTGCATAGGCTGTTGGACTTGAACAAGCCAAAGCCTTGCTCGAGGTCGATGCCGAGCCTCCGTACCTTAGAGAAGCTAGTTATGAGCGTAGCTGAAGGTCATCGCCGAGCGCAGAGGTCGCATGATTTTGAAAAAAGCCAAAGCCTTGCTCGAGGTCGACGTCGAGCCCCCACACCTGTTCTCGGGTAGACAGTACGAGTGTGGCTGACGGTCATCGCCGAGCGCTTAGGTTGCAAGGCTTGAACAAGCCCAAGCCACGCTCGAGGTCGATGCCGAGCCCCCATACCTTAGAGAAGTTAGTTATGAGCGAAGCTGAAGGTCGTCGCTGAGCATAGAGGGTCGATGCCGAGCCCCCATTCCTTAGAGAAGTTAGTTATGAGCATAGCTGAAGGTCGTCGCTGAGCATAGAGGTCGCATGGCTTTGAAAAAGCCAAGGCCTTTGCTCGAGGTCGACGCCGAGCCCTCATACCTGTTCTCGGGTAGACAATACGGGTGTGGCTGGCGGTCATCGCCGAGCGCTTAGGCTGCAGGGCTTGAACTAGCCCAAGCCATGCTCGAGGTCGATGTCGAGCCCCCATACCTTAGAGATGACTTTCTGCGGCTCGCGGAGCCGTCCGAGGGCCGAGCCCCAAGCTTGTAGGAGAAACTTTTTAGGGCACGCGGTTTCTTCTGAAGGCCGAACCCCAGGCTTGTAAGGGAAGCTTTTTTTGGCTCGCGGTTCCTTCCGAAGGCTGAGCTCCGGGCTTGTAAGGGAAGCTTTTTGTGGCTTGTGGTTCCTTTCGAAGGTCGAGCCCCAGACTTGTTTTTAAGATAGCTAATACGAAGTCGAAGCTTGTTTTAAGAAAGCTGACATATTTACAACATATTTTGACTTTACAAAACAAGGCATGACGTGCCGATTACATTTTTATAATTTACATGGGGTATCTATAGAGGCTAATCCTCCCATTCGAGGAATTTGATGAGGTGCTCTGCGTTCCAGGACCTTTTGACAGCCTTACCCCCCGGATCGGTGAGGCGGTACGTGCCCGGGCGTACGACCTCTACAACTTTGTACGAGCCTTCTCAGTTTGGAGCCAGTTTCTTCTGTTGACCGGGGTTAGACGCCGCCAGCTTTCGGAGGACGAGGTCCCCAGCTTGATGTCGGTGGGATGCACCCTTTTGTTGTAGAACCTTTCGATCCTCTGCTGGTATGTGTTTCTTCTGATGGCAGATTTCTCCATGACCTCGTCTATGAGATCCAGGCCAGCACGTAGCTGTGCCGAGTTGCTTGCTTCGTCGAAGGCCATGATCCGGGACGAAGGAAGTCCGATCTCGAGGGTGATTACTGCCTCCGCGCCGTATGTTAGATTGAATGGCGACTCTCCCGTGGGGATTCTCTTCGTCGTTCGATGGGCCCAGAGAACGCTTGGCAATTCGTCGACCCATAACCCCTTGGAGGAGTTATCAAGTCATTTCTTGAGACCGTCCAGGATCTGGCGGTTTGCATTCTCGGCCTGACCGTTCGACTGTGAGTGGCATACCGAAGAGAAGCGGTGCTGGATCCTGAGATCCTCGCTGAACTTTCAAAAATTTTTACCCGCGAGCTGAGTCCCATTATCGGTGATGAGTATGTATGGAATTCCGAATCGGCAGACGATGTGTTTCCAGAAAAATTGTTGGGTCTGCTGCTCGGTGATCGTGGCCAGGGGCTCGGCCTCGATCCACTTCGTGAAGTAGTCGATTGCCACTATCAGAAACTTTCTTTGGCCCGCTGCCTTCGGAAATGGCCCCACCAAATCCATTCCCCACATAGCAAAGGGGGTTGGACTGGCGAGGGAGCGGAGGTTTGCTTGTGGAGCTCTTTTCACTGAGGAGAATCTTTGACACGGGCCACACTTTTTGACCAAGGCCAGAGCATCTTGCAACATCGTGGGCCAGTAGTACCGGTGATTCAGAGCCTTCTGCGCAAGTGATCGGTTTCCCATATGGCACCCGCCAATTCCTTCATGGAGCTCTTTGAGAACGTACTTTGCCTCGTCGGGGGTTAAGCAGCGGAGGTAGGGCCTTCCGTCCATCGTGTTATACGACCGTTTGAAGAGGGTCTCACTGATCATGGCGAACCTCTCCGAACGGACCCCGATCCGCCTTGCCTCGGCTCGATCTTCGGGGAGCTCTCCTTTGATTAGAAACTTCCTGATGGGAGTGGTCCAATCGTCAGGCTGAGCTCCGTCTTCTATGCAGAGGGTCTCGGGGCAGTCGATGCTTGGTTTCAGGAATACTTCGATCAGAACGGTGCGGTCGAGACCTTCGAAGGATGAGGAGGATAACTTTGACAGGGCGTCGGCCTGGCGTCGGCCTGGGCGTTCTGCTCTCTAGGGATCTTTAAGAATGCAGACTCGTCAAAGGACACCAAGAGCCGCTAGACCATGGTCAAGTACCGGATCATCCGATCGTCACGAGCCTCGTACTCTCTGGTGATCTGATTGACCATGTGCTGAGAGTCACTGAAAGTCCTGATTTGTCTGGCGCCTGCCTGATGTGCCAGGGTGAGCCCGACAATCATGGCCTCGTATTCAGCCTCGTTGTTGGAGGCTGGAAAGTTGAGGCAGAGGAAATATTGGAGAAGGAAATTGTCAGGTCCTTGAAAAATGATGCTCGCACCACCTCCCACTTCGCAGGAAGAGCCGTCGACGTAAACTTTCCATGACTGGTCGGCCTCCCCACTTTCGGGTTGCTCGGAGATGGTGCATTCTGTGATGAACTCGGAGAGGGCCTGCCCCTTGATGGCCGTTCTTGGCTGATAATCGATGTCGTATTGACTGAGCTCGATCGATCATTTGACCAGTCGGCCGAGCTCTCGGGCTTGTAGAGTATGACCTTCAGAGGCTGGTCTGTGAGGACCTGGATCGAATGCGCCTGGAAATAGGGGCAGAGCTTCTGTGCGGCCATAACTAGGGCGTATGCCACCTTCTTCATTTTTGCGTATCTGGTCTCGGCTACGAGCAGAACCTTGCTCACATAGTACAGTGGCTTTTGGACTCCGTCCTCTTCTCGAACGAGAACAGCACTGAGCAGATTTTCCGAGGCCGAGAGATAAAGCCAGAGGGGCTCACCTGGTTCGGGCTTGCTGAAGAGAGGAGGATTGGCGAGGTACTCTTTCAATTGGGCGAATGCCTTTTGCTGCTGAGTACCCCACTCGAAGCCTCTGGTTCCGCGCAAAGTTTTGAAGAATGGGAGGAACTTCTCTTCGGACTTGGAGAGGAAACAGCCGATGGCCGCCAGTTTTCCCGTGAGCCTCTGGACTTCTTTGATGTTTCTAAGAGGGGCCATGTCGATTATGGCCTGGATCTTCTCGGGATTCGCCTCGATGCCGCACTGGCTGACGACGAACTCGAGGAATTTTCCTGAGGAGACGCCGAACGCACACTTCGTAGGATTGAGTCTCATTTTGTGGGTCCGAAGGACCCCAAAGGCTTCTTCTAGGTCGGCGACGTGGTCCTGTCGCCGCTGGCTTTTGACGAGCATGTCATCGACGTACACCGCCATGTTGCGACCGATCTGATCTTCGAAGACTCGGTTGACGGGCCTCTGATAAGTGGCCCCGACATTCTTCAGCCCGAAGGACATAACCCAGTAGCAATAAAGACCTTGGTCGCTGACGAAGGACGTCTTGGCTATATCAGGGGGGAATATTCGGATCTGGTTGTAGCCTGAGAAGGTGTCCATAAAAGAAAGGAGCTCGTGACCCGACATTGCGTCAATCAGAGCGTTGATGCTTGGGAGAGGGAACGAATCTTTGGGGCACGCCTTGTTGAGGTCAGTAAAGTTTATGCAGATCCTCCAGCTCCCGTCCGCCTTTCTGACCATCACGATGTTTGCCAGCCACTCAAAGTAGCTGACCTCCTGTATGAACTCGGCAGACAAGAGTTTGTCCACCTCTGCTTTCATTGCATGCTGCCTCTCTGGGGCGAACTTACGTCGCTTTTGGACGATCGGCTTCGAGCCGGGGATCACGCTGAGTTTGTGCATGATCAGGTCTTCGGAGATCCCGGGCATATCGGAGGGCTTCCAGACGAAGAGGTCGACATTGCGGCGAATGCAATCGATCAGTCGGACTTGAGGTCGGGCGCGAGGGTGCAGCTCACGCGGAACCACTTTGACATGTTCCCTGTCTCGAACGAGACTTCTTCTAGTTCGTCCGCCGGCTCAGGATTGGGCTGGCTCCTTTCGGGCTGCAGTTCGACGGCGTCTAGGGGGAACACACTGCCACCAATCGCCGTCATATAGTATGATCGTGATGCTTCTTGGTTCCCTCGGACAATCCCGACACCTGATTCAGTGGGGAACTTCAGCTTTAGGTAGTAAGCCGAAGGAACAACCTGGAGGGAGCAGAGCCCCGGTCGGCCGAGGATGGCGTTGTAAGTTGCCTTGATGTTCACAACCATAAAGTCCATCGACTCGGTCTATCTGTGAGGGGTCGTACCGGCGGTGACATCCAAGGTCACGATCCCCTCGATCGGCACTAGGACACTGGAGAACCCGTGCACGGTGTACCCGGCTAGCTTCAGCTTATCTCGGGGGAGTTTGAGGTTCTCAAATGCTTTCAGGAAGAGGATGTTCACCGAGCTCCCGTTGTCCACGAGGATCCGACAGACCTCGTAGTTCGTCATGACAAGGCTGATGACGAGCGCATCGCAGTGCGGGAGCCGGACCCTCTCCAGGTCTTCCCCTGAGAAGGAGACATGGAGTTGCTGAACTCTGGGGGAAGGGAGACCTCGAACGGCGTTTACCTCTCAGACGAATGCCTTGCGAAAAGTGCTGGACTCTCCTTCCATGGGCCCCTCATGGACGCAATGCAGGATGGCTTGACCTTCGGTCTCTTCAGGCTCGGGGTTTCGCTCGGGACGCGGTTTGGGGGTGCGAGGAGGAGGAGAAGGCCTCTGGTTTCTCGTCTCTTCGGTCCCGGGCGTCTTTCCGTGTGAATTCCCGGAGGTACCCTCGTTGGATGAGGGCCTCGATTTCGTCCTTCAGGGCCCGACAGTAGTCGGTGTTGTGCCCGTTGTCCCGGTGGAAGCGGCAGTAGAACCGGTGATCCCTTTTCTTGTTGCTGGTCGGTCGAGGGGGCATCTGGACGAGGTCCCTGTCCTCGATTGCTAAGAGGATAGCCGACACGTTTTGTGTCAGTGGCATGTACCTTTCGAAGCGCGGGATCGGAGGGACCCTCTTTATGATGGTCCCGTCTTTTGGGACCTTCTTTGCTGGCTCCGCCTCGTCAGCCTTGCGCTTCTCCTTTTCCGGGACCTCCTTGGTGCCCTTGGGATTTAGGGCTTCTTCGGCACGGATGTACTTTTGGACCCGATTGAGCAGGTCAGGGAAATCGAGGGGAGGTTTCTTCGCCAGGGATGCCTTTAGCTGGCCGTGTCGGACGTTGTGCCTGAACGCCGCCGAGGCGACCCCAACGTCGAGGAAGGAGACCAACATCGCCTCCGCGGTGAACCTCCGAACGAACCACCAGAGCGACTCCCCTTCCTTCTGTCGGAGGTCCAGTAGAGACGTGCGCGTCTTCTCGGCTTTTCTACTGGTCACGAAGTGGGCCAGGAAATTGGCCCCCAACTGGTCGAACGGGTAGATCGAACCGGGGACGAGCTTAGAGAACCATTCCCGAGCCGGACCCCGGAGGGTGGCAGGGAAGGCACGACATAGGAGGGGATCCGAAGCGCTGTGAATCATCATGAGGGTCTTGAAACCCTCCATGTGATCAGCAGGATCACCCTCGCCGTCATAGGTCTCGAACTGGGGAAGTCAGAAATTCCATGGTATTTCAGCTTGTAGGATTGCGGTGGAGAAAGGAGGTCGGGTCGGTCTATGACCCTTAGTCGGCCTCGCACCGCCGTCGCCGAAGTGGTCGAGGCGATTCTCCATTTCTTGGAGGCATCTTAGGACGTCCTCGTCGTACTCTGGCGGGGCTGTCAGGCCGCGAGACGCGCTGGCTCCGGCATCCGACCACGCGTAGGGGCGGTGGAGTGTCTCGTTGATAGGGGTCCCTAGGATGGCCTCCAGGATCTCGTTTCGGAAGTCGTGAAACTCACAGTGGGTGACCGGAGCCCGTTCGGCCGGGTCGTGTTGGGGTGGTGGCCTCCGGTCGATGCGGCTGAGCGCCGGCTCCCGCTCGCGGGACAGAGGCCTTTGATGGTTCGGGGCCGAGTTGGAAGCGACCCCTCCCCTAGTTTGACTGGCCTGTCTGTCCTGGATGACCCGACGCAGGTTGGGTACGACCGAGTGAGAGGCGCCCGGTACTGGTCCGAGGTTGACCCTCGGATTGTTGGATCCATGAGTGTCGGTGGGGACGTCTTGAGGAGGAGCGTCCTGACGGCGTGTAGAAGTGACAGCTCTTCTGTGCTTGGGCGCCATATGAGCTCGGATTGAAGGGATGTCGTTAAGGGCTGGGTTCGGACTGATGTCCGTACCGAGGATCTTCCCACAGACTTCGCCAACCTGATGCAGTTTGTTTTTGGGGGGTGGCTACACCAGGTGTGAGTTCTCTCAATTTGTAAATTTGCGGAAGCTTCGGTACTGACGGTATGCCCGACCCTCAGCTGAGGGAACGGCTCGGGAGTAAGCGGGAGTGAGATGGAGGTCGGATGCTCGTCTCAGATCTGGAATCTCGGATCCGGAGGTCTCGTATACCTGCACTCTGCCTAGGAACACCGGGGTTGATCCCTCCGACGGTCTAGTTAGTCACTGTAGAGTAACAGTAACTAGGATTCTGAGAGGGGAGAGATTGATTACCTTTTGAAGGGGGAGAGGGCCTGGTATTTATAGGTAGTGCAAAGCGGGTTTGGACCCGTTTGGGCCGGGTCTGGACCCGGTTGCCCATGGGCCTGACGTGGCAGAAGCCCGTGAGGCTTAGGGCAGACCTGGCAGACCTGATGATCAGGGGTGAACGATTTTTGAGGGGATCCTGTAGCCTAGGAGGGGCCACGTCATCTGACCCATATCAGGTATCAAGCACATGGATAACTGAAATAGGTTAAATGGAAGATTTGGGGGAAGATAAAGAAACATAGATTTGAAGATGATTATTGAACAATAGGGATCAGTGCGGACCAGCCCATTTCTCTATTGATATGTTTGACCTCATAAGTTCTGGCTTGTTTATCTTTCTTCTTGTTGTTGCTAATTTTGGTGTGGGAGCAAACAGATGAATTTATAGATTTTTTTGGAAACAATAAAAGCAAACCTGTTGACCTTCACCAACGTGTTGACTTGTTTCTCGCTGTTGCCGCGAATCTCCATAAAGTTCGATACACCGGGATGAATCCCGGCGACAAACCCTCCGACGCTCTTGTCAGTAATTAGAAAGAATTAGAAAGAGCTTTAGGTAGAAAAAGATTGATTACCTTGTTATGGTGGGGGAGAGGGGTATTTATAGTCGCCTTAGGTACCCGTTTCGAGATAAGGATTTATCTCTACTTTCCAGTGTTTTTGGAGAAGATCTAGAGTTTAAATCGTTTATAGAGATAACTATGAATTTGAATTACTCTTTATCTACCTGGGTTGGTTTATAACGGGTTGCTATCCATACCCAGTAGCACAGTCCGTTTATGGGTTATTGGGCTTTGAAAAAAGACCCAGTTTTCATTTCAGACCCGTTTGTAGGTGAAATTACCATTTTACCCCTAAGCACTTTAAGATTCGTGCCCGATTTGAACGGTCCCGATTGGTTATATTTTTAGCCATATCACTTCTGTTTCTCCTTTAAACAATAGCTATCTATAGAAGATGTGCAAATATATGAATAATTCCTCAGCTTGTGCTGATAGAAAATGTTCGAACAGAAAGATGGAAACTTTAATGGGATTGAGATCAAAACTATTGGGTGTCAACAGACAGCCTCGTTTCATGTTCAATTTTTTTATTTTTTTATTTTTATTTATTTTTTATTTTTAGTTTCAGTCCAGGTTTCCTACAGTCTTTTTATAGATAAACAACGGGGGGCTGAGAGAGCCGTACGCAATGTCTTCAGACTTACCAAGGAACTTAATTTTGGATTATATATTTAATTTTTACGTATTTCCGATTGGTTCCGGTAAATGCCTTGTCCAAGACTGAAAGTGAAGAATCATGAGCAGGAAATCCATCTGATATGGGTCAGGAATAACGTGGCCCGCCCTGGGCCATAGGATCCCCTCAGGATGCACGTTCCTTCTGATCCTTCGGATCTGCCACGTCAGCGCCGAAAAACTACCCGGGTCTCTGCCACGTCAGCCCGGAAACCGTCCCGGCGTCTGCCACGTCAGCCCTATACCGCCCGGTTTTCCACCGCTTCAGCCACAAGGGCAACCGGGTTCAGACCCGGCTCCAAATAGGTCCAGACCTGGTTAGCTTCTTCTATAAATACCGGACTCCTACTCCTTCTCCAGGTGATCAAAACTTCTGCACTCAAACCCTAGTTACTGTTACTCTTCCTTAGTGACTGACTAGATCGTCGGAGGGTCTGCCACCGGGACTAACCCCGGTGTTTCGAGACCGTCTGCAGGTACATAAGACCCTCGGATCCGAGCCCCAAAGATCCGAGCCGAGCATCAGCCTCCACCTCAATACCGCCTACCTCAGTGCCGTTCGCCCAGTCGAGGGTCGTCTACATAGGAGTCTCCTCCTTCAATACAAATCGAGTAAGAACTCACGCCTGGTGCATCAACACGTTTCCTAAAACAAACCGCATCAGGATGGCGCCGTCTGTGGGAAACTATCTATCGTAGACGCCGACCCGAGCCTCGCTTCCAATGGTACCCTCGTAGATGCCGACCCGAGCTCTGCCCCCGTCGGCACCCCCATCGACTCGTGCTCACATGGCGCCCAAGGCCGAAAAAGCTGTTACCTCTGCACGCCGACACGATGTGCCTCCACAATGCATCGCGACCGATGCTCAGGGACCAAACAACAAGGGGGCCAGTCACGGGCCCCAGCCAAACGTCTCCCGTCCGGTCCAGAGCGACCTGCGGGGGGTAATCTCGAACCGACAGGCCAGCCGTGGCAGGGGAGGAGCTGCTTCCAACTCGGCTCCAAACCATCCGAGACCCCCGTCCCAAAGGCGGGATCCTGCGCTCAGCTGGGTCGGTCGGCAACAGTCTGCCCAACCAAACCGGGCCGAAGGAGCCCCGGTTACCCAGCAGGAGTTTCAGGACTTCCGAAGGGAAATCTTGGGTGCCATCCGAGGGGTCTCCGTCAATGAGAACGCCCGCCGTTCCCGCACACGGTCGGAGGCCGAGGCTAGCGTGTCTCGCCCCTCGACAATCCCCCAGAGTATGATGGCAACATTTTGAGGCGCCTCCAAGAAATAGAGGACCGCCTCGACCACGTTGGTAATGGCGACCCAAGAGCAGCTCAGGGGTACAGGCCGGTTCGCTCTCCTTTCTCCGCCTTCATCCTGCAGGCGGAGATACCCCGCAACTTCCGTCCGCCTCAGTTCGAGACATATGACGGCGAGGGCGATCCTGCTGATCACATGGAGGGCTTCAAAACCCTCATGATGATTCACAGCGCATCGGATCCCCTCTTGTGCCGAGCCTTCCCCGCAACACTTCGGGGTCCGGCTCGGGAATGGTTCTCCAAGCTCACCCCCGGCTCCATCTATTCTTTTGACCAGCTAGAGGTCAGCTTCCTCGCCCACTTCGTAACCAGCCGAAAGGCCGAAAGAACGAGTGCATCCCTACTTGGACTCCAGCAAAAGGAGGGGGAGCCACTCCGAGTGTTTGTCCGACGGTTCACCGCCGAGGCGAGGTCAGTCTCATCCCTCGACCCCGGCGTTGCCTCGGCAGCCTTCCGCCACAACGTCCGACAAGGACAGCTGAAGGCTTCCCTGGCAAAGAAGCCGCCAGTAGACTTCCCCGACCTCCTCAACCGGGTCAAAAAATATATTCGAGCCGAAGAGGCCCTCAATCCAGAGGACCAGAAGGAAGTTCCTGGGAAGGGGAAGCGCAAGGCCAACGAGGTCGAGTCGGCAAAAAAAGCTCCAAGAGACGTGGGCTCCGCAAAGAAGGTTCCGCCGATCCCCCGCATCGAGAGGTACACTCCGCTGACGCAGAACATGTCGACAATCTTCTTGGCGATTGAAGATAGCGACCTCGTCCAGTACCCTCCTCGACCGTCCAACAACACCAGTTAGAAGAGGGATCAGCGGTTCTACTGTCGATTCCACCGGGACAACGGGCATGACACAGATCACTGCCGCGCCCTGAAAGACGAAATTGAGGCCCTCATTCAACGGGGGTACCTCCGAGAATTCAAAAGGGAAGGCGCTCGGGAATAGAGGGACAACAGAAACAGGAGGGATTCCCCTCCTCCACGAATGCACCGTGGCGTCCCGAGCAAGATCCGGAGCCCGAAGTACCCAAGGGACAGGCAATCCTGCACTGCGTCCATGGAGGGCCCATGGGAGGGGAATCCAACACTTTCCGCAAAGCCTTTGTCCGGGATGTCAACACCGTACAAAGCCCTCTCTCCCCCCGGTCCAGCAACTTCCTGTCTCCTTCTCAGGAGAGGATCTAGAAGGAGTCTGGCTTCCTCATTGCGACGCACTGGTCATTGGCCTCAGCATGGCGAACTTCGAGGTCCGGCGAATCCTCGTGGACAACGGGAGCTCGGTCAATATTCTATTCCTGGAAGCATTCGAGAACTTGAAGCTCTCCCGTGAGAAACTAAAACCCGCCGGGTACACCCTGCACGGATTCTCCGGCGTTCTCGTAACTATAGAGGGGATCGTCACCCTCGATGTCACAGCAGGCACGACCCCGAACAAAAGGACCGAGTCCATGGGTTTCATGGTTCTGAATGTCAAGGCAGCCTACAACGCCATCCTCGGTCGTCCGGGGCTCTGCTCCCTCCAGGCGGTTCCCTCGGCCTACCATCAGAAAATGAAGTTCCTTACTAACACTGGCGTCGGAGTTGTCCGAGGGAACCAAGAAGCAGCACGTTCGTGCTACATGACGGCGATCGGAAGCGGGGTGTTTCCCCTCGATGCCGTCGAGCTGGAGCCCGAAAGAACCCAGCCAGAGCCAGAGCCGGCGGACGAGCTGCAAGATGTTTCGTTCGAGATAGGGAATCCGTCGAAGCACTTTCGAGTAAGCTGCTCCCTCGCTCCCGACCTCAAGTCCGCCCTAATCGTCTGCATTCGGTGCAATGTCGACCTCTTTGCCTGGAAACCCTCTGACATGCCTGGCATCTCCGAGGATCTCATCATGCATAAACTCAGCGTGATCCCCGGGTCGAAACCAGTTGTCCAAAAATGGCGCAAGTTCGCCCCGGAGCGACAACAGGCGGTAAACGCGAAAGTTGACAAGCTCTTGTCCGCGCGTTTCGTACAAGAGGTCAGCTACCCGGAGTGGCTGGCAAACGTCGTCATGGTCAAGAAGGCGAGCAGAAGTTGGAGGATCTGCATAGATTTCACCGACCTCAACAAGGCATGCCCCAAGGATCCGTTCCCTCTCCCCAGCATTGACGCCCTGATCGATGCGACCTCGGGGCACGAGCTCTTATCATTCATGGATGCCTTCTCAAGCTATAACCAGTTCCGGATGTTTCCTCCAGATATCGCTAAGACGTCCTTCGTCACAGACCAAGGACTGTATTGCTACCGGGTCATGCCTTTCGGGCTGAAGAACGCCGGCGCCACCTACCAGAGGCTCGTCAACCGAGTCTTTAAAGATCAAATCGGGCGTAACATGAAGGTATATGTCGACGACATGCTCGTCGAAAGCCAATAAGGACAGCACCACGTCGCCGACCTGGAAGAGGCCTTTGGGGTCCTTCGAACCCACAACATGAGGCTCAACCTGGCGAAGTGTGCCTTCGGCGTCTCTTCGTGGAAGTTCTTAGGGTTCATCGTCAGCCAGCGCGGCATCGAGGCGAACCCCGAAAAGATCCAGGCCATAATAGACATGGCCCCACCCAGGAATGTCAAAGAAGTCCAGAGGCTAACGGGTAGACTGGCAGCCATCGGCCGTTTCCTCTCCAAGTCTGGAGAGAAGTCCTTTCCGTTCTTCAAGGCGCTGCACGACATTGGAAGGTTCGAGTGGGGTGCTCAACAACAAGAGGTCTTCGCATAGTTGAAAGAGTACCTCGCCAACCCTCTTCTCCTCAGTAAGCCCAAACCAGGGGAGCCACTTTGGCTCTACCTTTCCGCTTCGGAGAACGTGCTCAGCGCCGTCCTCGTCCGAGAAGAGAAAGGGGTTCAGAAGTCCCTCTACTATGTGAGTAAGGTCCTGCTCGATGCCGAGACCCAGTATTCCAGGATGGAGAAGGTGGCGTATGCTTTGGCCATAGCCGCGCGAAAGCTCCGCCCTTACTTTCAGGCGCATTCGATCCAGGTGCTCACGGATCAACCCTTGAAGGCCGTGCTCTACAAACCCGAGAGCTCCGGGCGACTAGTTAAATGGTCGATCGAACTCAGCCAGTACGACATCGACTATCAACCAAGAACGTCCATCAAAGGGCAGGCCCTCGCCGAATTCATCACAGAATGCACCATCTCCGACCAACCCGCGAGCAAAGAAGCCGACCAGCACGGCTCCTCTTGCGAAATAGGGAGTGGTGCGGGCATCATCCTTCAAGGCCCGGATGGTTTCCTCCTCCAGTATTGCCTCCGCCTCAACTTCCCGGTCTCTAACAACGAGGCTGAATATGAGGCGATGATCGCCGGGCTCAACCTGGCTCATCAAGCCGGTGCCAGACAGATCAGGGTATTTAGCGACTCTCAGCTGGTGGTCAACCAGATCACCGGGGACTACGAGGCCCGTGACGATCGAATGATCAGGTACCGAGCCATGGTCCAACGCCTATTATCGTCCTTCGACGAATTGGCTGTCGTAAGGATCCCCCGGGAGCTGAACGCCCAGGCCGACGCCCTGTCAAAATTGGCTTCCTCATCCTCTGAAGTCCTCGACCGCACGGTCCTGATTGAAGTCCTGTTGAAGCCAAGTACAGACTCCCCGGAGGTTCTGTGCATTGAAGACGGAGCCCCTCCTGACGACTGGACCACTCTTATCAAAAAATTTCTAGTCAAGGGAGAGCTCCCAGAAGACCGAGCTGAAGCAAGGCGGATTAGGGTCCGGTCTGAAAGATTCGTGGTCATCAATGCCACCCTCTTCAAAAGATCCTATACAACAACCGATGGCCGACCCTACCTCCGCTGCCTAAGCCTAGACGAAGCCAAGTACGCCCTCAAGGAGTTGCACGAGGGGATCGGCGGATGTCACATGGGAAGCCGTTCACTAGCACGGAAGGCGCTAAATTACGGGTACTACTGGCCCACTATGCTACAAGACGCTCTCGCCCTAGTGAAGAAGTGTGGCCCCTGCCAACGGTTCTCCCCAGTGAAGAGGGTTCTTCAGGCGAACCTCCGGTCCATGACCAGTCCGACCCCCTTTGCAATGTGGGGGATGGATTTGGTAGGCCCATTTCCAAAAACAACGGGCCAGCGGAAGTTTCTCATTGTGGCTATCCACTATTTCACTAAGTGGATCGAGGCCGAGCCGTTAGCAACGATCACCGAGCGACAGACTCAGCAGTTTTTCTGGAAACACATCGTCTGTCGGTTCGGGATTCCGCAGGTGCTCGTCACAGACAATGGGACTCAATTCGCGGGTAAGAATTTCTGCAAGTTCTGCGAAGACCTCGGGGTCCAGCAGCGCTTCTCCTCAGTATGCCATCCCCAGTCTAACGGCCAGGCCGAGAACGCGAACCGCCAAATCCTCGACGGCCTCAAGAAACGACTCGATAACTCTTCCAAGGGGTTATGGGTCGACGAGCTACCCAGTGTTCTCTGGGCCCACCGAACAACAAAGAGAATCCCCACGGGAGAATCTTCTTTCAATCTGACATACGGCGTAGAGGCCGTCATTCCCTTGGAGATCGGGATCCCTTCACCCCGAATCATGGCTTTCGACGAGGCCGCCAACTCCCAACAGCTGCGAGCCGATCTGGACCTCATAGACGAGGTCAGGAAAAAGTCCGCCATTAGAAGAAGCATCTATCAGCAAAGAATTGAGAAGTTCTACAACCAGAAGGTGCGCCCAACCGACATCAAACTCGGAGATCTTGTCCTCCGAAAGCTGGCGGTATCCAATCCCGGCCAGAAGAGAAAGTTGGCACCAAATTGGGAGGGCCCCTACAAAGTATCCGAAGTCGTGCGCCCAGGCACGTATCGCCTGACCAGTGCCGAAGGCAAGCCCATTAAGATGCCCTGGAACGCGGAACACTTAATCAAGTTCTTAGGAGGAGAGTAGCCTCCATGTAAATTATCATGAATGTAATCGGCACGTCGTGCCTAGTCTTTTGTAAAGTTCAAATATATTGTAAATATGCCAGCTTTCTTAAAACAAGCCTACGACTTCCTATCTTGTAACAAATAAAGAACATATCTCGAGCTCGGCGCTCGGATAACAGCGCGAGCCTAAAAAGCTTTCCTTACAAGCTTGGGGCTCGGTGCTCGGATAACAGCGCGAGCCTAAAAAGCTTCCCTTACAAGCTTGGGGCTCGGTACTCGGATAACAGCGCGAGCCTAAAAAGCTTCTCTTACAAGCTTGGGGCTCGGTGCTCGAATAACAGCGCGAGCCTAAAAAGCTTTCCTTACAAGCTTAGGGCTCGGTGCTCAGATAACAGAGCGAGCCTAAAAAGCTTCCCTTACAAGCTTGGGGCTCGGTGCTCGGATAAACAACGCGAGCCTGAAAAGCTTCCCTTACAAGTTTGGGGCTCGGTGCTCGGATAAACAGCGCGAGCCTGAAAAGCTTCCCTTATAAGCTTGGGGCTCGGTGCTCGGATAACAGCGCGAGCCCGAAAAGCTTCTCTTACACGCTTGTGGCTCGGTGCTCGGATAACAGACCGAGCCTGAAAAGCTTCCCTTACAAGCTTGGAGCTCGGTGATTCGATAACTCACACCCGCACCGTCTCTCCCTGAGAACATGTGCTGGAGCCCGGCGTCGGCCCCGAGCAAGGCGGGTGCCTTCTTCAAGGCACCGCGACCTTGACGCTCGGCGACGATCCTCTGCTACGCCCGCAATTGTCTTTCTCACCGGTATGGGGGCTCGGCATCCGTCCCTCGCTCGATTTGGGCTTCTTCAAGCTTATCAACCTATGTACGAGGTGACATCCGCCAGTCACGCCCGCACCGTCTCTCCCTGAGAACATGTGCTGGAGCTCGGCGTCGGTCCCGAGCAAGGCGGGTGCCTTCTTCAAGGCACCGCGACCTTGACGCTCCGTGGCGACCCTCTGCTACGCCCGCAATTGTCTTTCTCACCGGTATGTGGGTTCGACATCCGTCCCTCGCTCGGTTTGGGCTTCTTCAAGCTCATCAATCTATGTACGAGGCGACATCCGCCAGCCACGCTCGTACCGTCTCTCCACGAGAACAAGTGCTGGAGTTCGGCGTTGACCCCGAGCAAGGCGGGTACCTTCTTCAAGGCACCGCGACCTTGACGCTCGGCGGCGACCCTCTGCTACTCTTGCAACTGGTTCTCACAAACATGGGGGCTCGGCAAACCGGAGCAAGGCCGCAACTTTTTTCAAAGCCGCTCGACCAGCACGCTCGGTTACGACCTACAACCATGTGTTGACAAAATTTCATTAAGGTTTAGAGCGTCCGCCTTCGGCAGACGCCCCGAGTCTTGAGTCGAATTATTGACCACCCTCTCACCCGCGAACAACTCGGGGTTTACGGATTTTACAAGCCTAAACCCCGAACTGTTCGAGGATGGCAGGGGGGGCATCGACCCGCTACTCTCTCCGTCCCGGAACAAACGGTCCGAGCCTTCGAGCCGGTCAGCTGACCCTTCTCTCGCCCCCGAACAACTCGGGGTTTACGGCTCTTACGAGCCCAAAACCCCGAATTGTTCGAGGACGGCAGAAGAGCCACTACGCTTCGGCTCTCTCCAAACCCTCGAACCGATCGGTCGGCCCACCGCTCACCAACGAACAACCCGGGGTCTCATGGCTCTAACAGCTTGAACCCCGAATAGTCCGAGGGTGATCGGTGTGCCTCCGATCCGGAGTACTCAGAAATATTTTATTCTCTGGGCGCCCGCCTTCGGCAGGCACCCGAGTCAGACGGCTCATTGCCTCACTGCCTGACAACCAACAAGGGGAGTGGGGATTATATAGCCCCCTGAGGCCCACATTTATTGCATCTGGGAATACGAAACGACAGAAGGCGAAACGTCGTCATAGATGTTCATGGAAATGCAAAACGTCGCCAGTTATTGCTTATCGAAAAGCTAAACGCCGCGACAGTCGCGCCCATTGCAATAAGTCACTTCGGAGCCGACCCCTGCACAACGAGCCCGGCAACCGTCCCTAGCAACCAAGACAATTAGAGCACGGAAAATCAAATGTTCTTATTTATTACTCATTGCTTACAACTCAATGAACGTCGGTACAAATACAAGAAAAAAGCTCACAACTCACTCACACTCAGCTGGGAACTCGAATTCAGGGTTCCGATCACGCTCGGCCGGACCAGCCTGGGAAGACACTCCCGCCACCGAGCTTCCTGCATCTTCGGGCATCGCCCCATCCGATAGAAATATCGGAGACCGCCCCGGGGTCGAGTTGCTGGCCCCTTCAATCAGACCAACGCCTAACACCAGCTTCAGCCTACGAATCTCCAGCTCCTTCTCGACTACGGCCTCACGAAGGAAAGACTCCGAAGCCAACCCACCGCTCGAAGCATCCGAGAGGGACCAGTCCGTCTCGATTACCCACCAGTCCCGGTTGGCTACGGCCTTCTTCATGCGCGCCACCTCCAAACTGAGCTCCCTGGACCTGTTCAGAAAATAGTTAACGACGGCGACTCGGTCCCGAGCCTGCTTTTGTTGACGAGCCAAAGCTGCCTCCATGGCTTCCTCCTCCGCTCGAACTAGAGGTACCTCGGCAACAACGGGGAGGGCGACACAGGTCCCGTGCGTCTATCAAAAGACGAGAACAAACATCACAAAAAACACGAGTCTGGAAGGGTCGGCCCAAAAAAGTAAATTTCATTTCATTCAAAAGTTTGATACAAAAGCCGCGGTGGCCAGTCTGCTTAAGGCATTTACATCAAAATGAGCAAAAAGAAAAAATACTATTCTATTCTTGAGGGGGGGGGGGGGTGGCACCTCGTCGTCGTCCTGGTCGCCCCCGCTCCGTCGCCCCCCGGGGTGGGAGGAAGGTTCGGCGCCCATCCGTAGCAGAGATGGTCCACGTTTTGCTCAGGGTAGATCTGCTTAAAGTGGGACTTGGCCTGTTCGTACGCCTCGTCCTGTGCCTGCATCAGAGTCTCCCCCACGGCCGACTCCATCTCCTCCAGGGCCTTCTTCCCCTTCTGCTCCTCGGCCGCGATCTTCGCCTCAAGATCCTGTCGGTCTTGCTTGTGGATTTTGCAGAGCGACTCTATCTGGGCCTCGTGGACGGCCACCATGGCCCGGGCATCTTTCAGCTCCTCTGTGGCCTTATTCAGTTCGCGGAGGTACTTCTCCGCATTCTGCCTCTCGATGTATATCTCCTTCTCCAAGCACTTGTGGAAGTGCTGACCATGGAGCATCGCCTGTCCGAAGAGAGAAAGATCAGAAAAAACTCCAAGTTAATGAGAAAAGCGGAGCCAAGCCAACTTACCGAGAGGTGTCCCTGGCACCACCGCATGTAGGCCTGGTCCGCCGTCTGCGTCGCCAGGGCCATCGAATCGCGCTCGGTGGCGGCCTTCGAGACGAACTCGACCGCCACAGGCCCATCAAGCAGAGAATCCCCCCGCACGATCGACTAATCAGGGGCAAAAGGGCAGCATACCCTGTTTGCCCACCATCTCCGCGGCGGTCGGTCGAATAGGGGGGAGCCCTTTTTCCGGGGCATCCACTGTCTTGCCCGAACCACTCCCGGCGTCCCGAGCCGCCCTCGACGAATGGGGGAGTGGTGCCTCTTGGCCCTCTTCGCCGGGGAAGGCCCCACGGCCACCGGGGCCGGCGCCTTGGAGGGCCCTCCGGCTAGGGCTGTTCATACTTTGGTTAAAACCGATTACCGAACCGAACCGAACCGAAATTTGTCAATTTGGTTCGGTTTTTCGGTTTTTCGGTTCGGTTTTGACCCGAACCGAAGTTTTTATAGAGAGTTCGGTTCGGTTTTTGGTTGACTTTTGAATAAACCGAACCGAAACAAAAACCGAAGTTTTTGGTTGGCTTTATATTTTGAGTCAAAACCGAACCGAAAAGAAATTGTTTAAGGAATTAGTTGATTAGTTGATTAACACATCAGCAACTTCGGTTTTTGTTATCACATCTCTGTTTTTGTTATCACATCTCTATAAAACCGAAAAGAAATTGTTATCACATCTCTATATAATTATGAATTAGTTTAATCACCAGAAATTTCAGTTTTTGATAACAATTTCTGGTGATTAGTATCAGCAATTTCTTTTCGGTTTAAGGATAACAATTTCTAGTGATTAAACAATTGTTATCAAAAACTAGAAATTTCTGGTGATTAAACAATTTCTTTTCGGTTTTATAGAGATGTGATAACAATTTCTAGTTGATTAGTTTAAGGATAACTATTTCTGGTTTTGTTTACTTTGAATTTGTACCCTTTGATGTGAGAGTTGCTGATACACATCTGGTTTGAAGTTATGTGGACTAACAATTAATATAGTTCTCATTTTGCATTATGAACTTGTTACATTTATTTTACCAGTAAAAAGTAAAAAACTTCTTACATTTATTTTTCTTAACATTTTTTTTCTTTCTTTCTTTCTAGTTCGGTTAGTTCGGTTATTAACCGAACCGAACCGATAAAATTCGGTTCGGTTTAAACCGAACTTGTAGAATTTCGGTTCGGATTTCGGTTCCAGTTTTACCAAACCGAAAAGTTCGGTTCGGTTCGGTTTTTTTCGGTTCGGTTCGGTTTTGAACCGATGAACACCCCTACCTCCGGCTTGCGCAGCCAGCTTCTTCTTCTCGGCCGCTATCCTCTCCTGCTCGGCCTTCTTCTTCTTCTCTATCCTCGCCTTTTCGGCGATAGCAAGCAGTATCTTCTTCGCGTCCGCCTGTTGAGTTGTCATCCCTGCAAAAACAGAAAGGAGAAGAGCTAACGTTAACACGAAGGCAGGAAAATGAACATATTTGGAAAGAAACATACTAGGATCGGCGGGACTCAGTCCGGCCCGGGCGAGGTGTATCTCGGTCACTCGAGGCCATGCGATACTGTGCCCCCCGACTATCTTCTCCACCCTCTTCCACTCCTTGGCGGTCAAGTCGCTCCGCTTCGGAGGCTTGTGGTTCGGCTTGACGAAGTTCCACATGGTCGGAATTTACCAAGGCCCCTCCGTCCGAACCACAAAATATTTTTCTCTCCACCCATTTATGGAGTCCGGATGACCGTGCATAACCTTCTTATGCGGCCTCGGTGAAAAGTAGAAAATCCCCTCCTGGTCTCCGAGCGAACCGATCCCAAGAACGGTTCGGAAATACGTCAGCCTCGGCGTCACTCCCTTCTCTTGGCACTTTAGTATGAAGCAGACTAGATGCTTCCAAGAGTTCGGACCATACTGCATAGGGCACAGCCCTGCCCACTTCAGAACCCTCTTAACGAATGGATGCAGAGGCAGCCTCAGCCCCGAGAGGAAGGCGTCCTCGGGGAACATACAGTAACCCGGCGCCAGAACCGTGGTGGGCCGAATACCTGGGCTCGGAATGAAGATCTCGAACTCCCGCGGAATATAGTAGGCGGCCCTAATAATGTTCAGATATTCCGCCTTCAAAATGCTCGGGATGCTATCAGCGCGAATCTTCACCCGAGTGTCTTCGCCCGGCACTGGAGGGATTGGTCCGATATCCTTAATGTCGTCGGGATACATTCGAATCGACCCTGGATTCTTGAAGGGGACCGGGGGAAACTCGAAACCCGGTCTCGGTGCGTACTCATCTGGTGAGGAAGGACTGTGTGGTATGGTCAAGACTTTCTTCTTCCGACGAGGGCGGGCCTTCCGCTCGGGAGACGGCGTCGACAAAGGGGGAAGGGGTGGAAGATCTTCTCCGACCCCGGTCGGCCTTCCAGCCGTGCCCTGGCCAGCGTTTCCTTGGGCAGCCTCCCGTTCGTCGACCTCATCCTCCTCATCTTCCTCGTCACCCTTGGCACCCTGATCATCTTCGTCGTCCTCCTCGCCCTCGGTGCCTTCCCCCTCCTCTTCCTCGTCGTCCTCCTGGTCCTGCTCCTCCTTGTCCTCGCCATCCCCCTCATCCTCTTCCTCCTCTTCACCCTCCTCCAAGGGCTCTTTTCCCGGCCTTCTGGACCTCAGCGGAGACACCACGAAGACTATGTCATCACCATCGTTCGACCCAGGGTCGGTCAGAACCTCCTCCTTCACCTTATACTTACTCAAGGACGAGGACGTCTCCTGCTCGGATTCCTCCGCGGAACGGCCTGACGAGCTAGCCTCGGAACCGGACTGAGTTCGCGACATTACTAAAAAGAAAGTACTAACCTGGAGCGTAGAAATTTACGGTCACCGGAAAGTATCGCCGACGGCAAGTAAGATTCCCGCTCTGGTTAAAAATTGGAAAGTGAGTAATAAAGTAAAGATGAAGAAACGAGGGAGGGGGAGGGGTTTTTAAAGGGGAAAAGCGACTCCTCGATTTCCACAAAAAGATCTGACCGTTGGATCTTAACTATCAAGATCCAGCGGCCACCAAGATCTGGAAACGCTTTGATCTTTGCGCCCTTGACGTCAGCAACAGGCATAAAATTACCCCACTACCCCTCCACCTTTTCTCTCCAAATAGGCTTTTTTTCGACAAGTCAGAATGGTCGACGCTCGGATAGAAGCGCGAGCCAATAATTCTCCTTCTATTTCACAGAAGGGTCGACGCTCGGATAGAAGCGCGAGCCAATAATTCCCCTTCTATTTCACAGAAGGGTCGACGCTCAGATAGAAGCGTGAGCCAACAATTCCCCTTCTATTTCACAGAAGGGTCGACGCTCAGATAGAAGCGCGAGTCAATAATTCCTCTTCTATTTCTCAGAAGGGTCGACGCTCGGATAGAAGCGCGAGCCAATAATTCCCCTTCTATTTCTCAGAAGGGTCGACGCTCGGATAGAAGCGCGAGCCAATAATTCTCATTCTATTTCTCAGAAGGGTCGACGCTCGGATAGAAGCGCGAGCCAATAATTCCCCTTCTATTTCACAGAAGGGTCGACGCTCGGATAGAAGCGCGAGCTCCAAATTCCTCTTTTATTTCCACAGAAGGGTCGACGCTCGGATAGAAGCACTAGCCAATAATTTTTCCTTCTATTTCACAGAAGGGTCGACGCTCGGATAGAAGCTCGAGCCAATAATTCCCCTTCTATTTCACAGAAGGGTCGACACTCGGATAGCACCGCGAGCCCCAACTGCCCTCCTTTGATTCAGAGGGGCTCGGAGCTCGGATAGCACCGCGAGCCCCAGCTGCCCTCCTCTGATTCAGAGGGGCTTGGAGCTCGGATAGCACCGCGAGCCCCAGCTAGTCACCTTTTATTCGGAGGGGCTCGGAGCTCGGATAGCACCGCGAGCCCCAACTGCCCTCCTTTGATTCAAAGGGGCTCGGAGCTCGGATAGCACCGCGAGCCCCAGCTAGCCACCTTTAATTCGGAGGGGCTCAGAGCTCGGATAGCACCACGAGCCCCAACTGCCCTCCTTTGACTCAGAGGGGCTCGGAGCTCGGATAGCACCGCGAGCCCCATGAGCCCTCCTCTGGTCACGAGGGACTCGTCTGCTGACCCCTAGTGCTCGACAAACCGAGCCCCTGAAGAAGACCTCGCCTCCTTCTCGCTCTTCCAACTAGCGAGGAGATCGTCCACCGACCCTTGGTACTCAACAAAACGGGCCCCAACAGGACCTCGACGCCCCTTTGCTTTTCTGACAAGTAAGGGCCCTCGGCTGCCGACCCCAGACGCTCGGCAAACCAAGCTCCAACCCGACAGACCTCGACATCCCCTCGCTCTTCCAACTAGCGAGGGGATCGTCTGCCAACCCTTGGAGCTCGTCTGCCGACCCCCAGGGCTCGTTTGCCGACCCTAAGGCTCGGCGAGCGTCACTCCGACTTCTACATTGAGCATCTCGCGCAAACTCCAATAAGGGATCCCTTCCTCCTACCCCCTGACCTTTTCTGGAAATAGCAAAACCTACTTTCTCACCGCACCTTCCACCTTGCTCTTCCTACAGAGGCGAAGAATCACTCCTACATGGCTGGTTCACCCAGCCCTACAGGAGTGTGGGACTTGTGATATGGATCAGGAATAACGTGGCCCGTCCTGGGCCACAGGATCCCCTCAGGATGCGCGCTCCTTCTGATCCTTCGGACCTGCCACGTCAGCGCCGGAAAACCACCCGGGCCTCTGCCACGTCAGCCCGGAAACCGCCCCGGCGTCTGCCAAGTCAGCCCTATACCGCCCGGTTTTCCACCGCTTCAGCCACACGGGTAACCGGGTCCAGACCCGGTCCCAAACAGGTCCAGACCCGGTTAGCTTCTTCTATAAATACCCGACCCCTACTCCTTCTCCAGGTGATCAAAACTTCTGCACTCAAACCCTAGTTACTGTTACTCTCCCTTAGTGACTGACTAGATCGTCGGAGGGTCTGCCAACGGGACCAACCCCGGTGTTCCGAGACCGTCTGCAGGTACACGAGACCCTCGGATCCGAGCCCCAAAGATCCAAGCCGAGCATCAGTCTCCACCTCAATACCGCCTACCTCAGTGCCGTTCGTCCAGTCGAGGGTCGTCTACATAGGAGTCTCCTCCTTCAATACAAATCGAGTAAGAATTCACACATGGTGCATCCACACGTTTTCCAAAAACAAACCGCATTACCATCCACAGTTAATAATTAAGTAGCAGCCGTGGCTATAGGTGGTGGCCTGCACCTTCTAACACGAGGATCAACATCAGAGCATATATATCTGCATTCAGTGGTCATCCACTGGGAAACATCACAAGAAAAAGCGAGCAGAGTCCAGCCTGATTCCACAGGCTTATAGTATTCTTGATTCTTGAACATATAAAATAGAAGAATTTCTTTTGTAGTTCTAAAAATAATAAATACACAAACCTTATCTCTAACCCTTTAACAAGGGGAACTAAATTTGTGAAAAAAATAAATCAACTAATCTATTCCTCAAGGAAATAAATACTACATAAGTCCCAAAATGTATGTCGTTTTAGCCCTTATTTTTTTGACCCAAAATGTCTGCCGCATTAGGCTTTCAAGTATATTAAATTTTGCAAGGATTTACTGATGAATATTTTTTTATTAGACTATCAACTTTGCCCTTCAATAACAATTCCATTAGAAAAATTGTAAAGAATAGCATTTGAGAAAGTTTACCATACAAACCTCATTTAATAGCTTTAATTAACAAAAATATTTGTTTCTTTAACAACTATCTAGATGATTTCTTAATAAGTTTGTAAAAAACCTAGAAAAACTAACATTTTTGTACAGAGGGAGTAGCAAAGTTACTGAGAATATCTAAAAAATAGGCAAGAAACTAAAGGAATATAAAATTCTTGTCCAAAAGTCTTCTTTAAAATTCATGCCGAAAATACCCAATTTGTCGGAGTTGTTGACTATTCTTATATTGTGAAAATTCTGAAGAGATTTTTCAGTCAAATGTTTCATTTGTTGACTGCCTTGCACAGTTGACTGTTTTGGTTCCTGTTCTGGGCTGCTGTAGTGTTGAGGTTTCTATTGTTGGTGGTCGCCTGCATCTTGCCACCGTCTTGGAAAGAACTCATCCTCGCGTTATCTACTTAAGAAAGGAATTTTTTTCCAAACTGACCCATTTTTTGAAATTTTTTCCCAAACTGACCCACTTTTTAAAAAAAATTTCAAAACGACCCAGATAGCGAGTGCTGGTTTTGTAAAAATTCACTTGCTATTTGAGAAAGCGAGTGTTGATTTTGGGTTTTTTAGTTTCTTCCCTCGCCATGACTCATTGTCTCAAAAAAACGAGAGTGTTTTAACCAAACTCGCTTTTTCAGATAGCGAGTGTCGATTGGGAATTCCTTAAACCTCAGCATCGTTGTTTCGATCTTGCTGTCTTGTTTTAACAATCAACACCTTTGGTATGCGATGTTTATCCACAACAACTTTATACTTAGACGCTTCTAGCATATTTCTTACCTTCGCCTAAGATTGCACATGTTCAACCATATTCTCTGCCATGACACTGCCACTTTGCAATTTTGGTAATGAAGGCAATTCAAGTGCATGCCTGGGAACTTTCTGATAAACCACAAAAGAATGCATCTTCGAAAGGAACTTTAGGTGATGGCTACTGTATGCGAACTCTTCTTAAGCTAATGCGTCGTCCCACTGCTTATGTTTCTCTCCACAATTAGTATGAGTCAAGTTGCCCAATGTACCATTTATTACTTACGTCTGGCTTTATGTGTGGGGAAGTGTAGTGCTACTATAATTCAAACTACCTGTCAATTATCCTTCATATCCAAAAAATGCATCTGTAGTCATTTGGCTATATATCCAAAAAATGGATATTTTGAAAAAAAAAAACGCTATGTAGTCGTCGTCTATATACCCATTTTTTGGGTTTCGAATGAACAGAAATGGTTATATTTGGCAGCGAAAATGGCTTTATCCATATTTAAAATCGGAAGATGATTTACAGTTTTATAGTCGGACGGTACATGATTTGTCGTATGAGACCAATTTTTTAATCGAGAAATTTTTTAATTGAGTGGACGGTATATGTTATGCCGTTTGGAAAAAAAAAAACAAACAAACAAAAAAATGGTAGACGGCAGAACATCTGTTGTTTGAGGAAAATTAAAAAAAAAAAATAATAAAATCTATGTGTCGGACGGGAGATGATCGCCTGCCCTTCGCAAATTTAAAAAAAAAAAAAATCTTCAGACGATAGATGATTTGCCGTCCTTCATCCCCCCTTTTACGGCAAATGTTTAGACGGTATATCATGTTCCGTTTGTTCCAAAAAAATCCATTTTATGAGTATTGACGACTGCAGTGCTATCCTTTATTCGCTATTTCTATATTTTTCATATACCCATTTTTTAACAAAATGACTACATATGCTCTAAAGTGACCCAAAAACCGTGCTAAAACTTTGATGTCTTGATTAGATGTGATGGGATTTTGAACACCATGCAATCCCCCTGGTCTCTTAAAAGAATAGCTTTGCTACATGAGATGCTTCAAAAGTTTTCAGTAAGACCCAGACAGGCTTTATCAAGGGCAGATGTATTCTAGACTGTGTGGCCACTGCTGAACAAGTAATCCACCACTGCCACAAGAGTAATTCCAAGAACTTTCTCCTTAAGCTGGATTTTGAGAAGGCATACGACTCCGTAGATTGGGATTGTCTGCTAGAAGCTCTCAGAGGAAGAGGTTTCGGGGACAGATGGATAAGATGGATCAAACAGTGTTTGCATTCTAGTAAAACGGCGATCTCAGTGAATGGAAAACCCGGTCCATCATTTCCTTGCAAAAAGGGACTTCGACAGGGGGATCCACTATCCCCACTACTATTTACTATAGTAGCTGATGTGCTGAGAGGCATGCTTGAGAACTGTCAAAGGAAGGGCTGGATCACACCGGTGGCCAGGAACAACTCTAACCAGGGGTGCACGATTCTTCAGTATGCGGATGACACTCTACTTTTCGGAAACGGAATTAGATCAGCTTTAAAGGGGTCCTCTACTGTTTCGAAGCCTGGTCAGGGCTCAGGATTAACTTCCACAAGAGTGCACTGGTTCCCATTTCACTTTCAGAGGGAGAAGTACGGGAACATGCCACCATTCTTAACTGTCTGACGGAGGAATTCCCAATCAAATATTTGGGGCTACCTCTTAGACCAGGGAGACTGACGAAGGCTGACTGGTTACCTATTATTGACAGGGTGGAGGACAGACTGGCGGGATGGAAAGGTAAGTCGCTTTCTATCGGGGGGAGAGTGGTACTAATCAACTCAGTGCTGTCCAATCTGCCCAACTACTACATGTCCTTTTTTGAACTCCCAAAGTGGGTGATCCAAAGGATCGACCGAATCCGTAAGAGATTCCTTTGGAAAGGGGCAGACTCGAATAAGGGAGGGTACCACCTTATCAAATGGAGTATCGCCTGCATGAAGAAGAGACATGGAGGGCTAGGCATCATTGACCTCCGTGATATGAACCTTGCCCTCCTTGGAAAATGGTGGTGGAAAGTTTTTCACCACTGCGGGGAAGGATGGCAGGATTTTATTCAGCCATACCTTCGGGGAAAAGGGACGAGAAGTTTAGGCTTCCGAGTTGGACCTAAAGCCTCACGATTCTGGAAAGGAATTGCCAAAGCCAGCGAACCGTTCAACTCAGGAGTTACGTCCACTATCGGTAATGGACGGTCCACCAGATTTTGGTGGGATAAATGGTGTGGTCCCCATACTTTAAAGGAAAGTTTCCCGGAGCTGTATGAAATAACGATTCGGCCAAATATCTCCGTAGCTGAAACTTGGAAAAGGGGGGTTTGGAAACCGCCACTCCAAGGTACTCTATCCCCAGGATTGCATCAGCAACTGCGTAAACTACAATCGCACATCGCCCAATCTGGGGTATTGTGCACCCAAGGCCCAAACCAGATGCGTTGGGGACTCGAGAATAAGGGGAGGTTCTCGGTAAGATCACTTTACCAACGTATCCACTACCGAGGATGCAGACCCAGCTGGGCAACGGTGTTATGGAAGGCAAAGACGCCCCTTAAAGTGCGAGTCTTCCTCTGGCTTGTGCTTAATAATGCGATCCTTACCAGAGAGAACCTAGCCAAGAGGCAACCCCACATTGCGTCTAATTGTGGATTCTGCAACGTGCATACGGAAAACGTGAACCACCTATTTATTCACTGCACAAGAAGTAAGGCTGTCATGATAGATGTTCTACGAGCCCTAGGAACAAGTGACTACCCAAGCGACTATGAGGAGCTGTGGGTTGGCCCCAGATTCGCTTCAATCCGACATGACATGAAGGATGCGTGGTATATTGCCATTGCGGCAACCACATGGGTGTTATGGCTAGATAGGAACAATTTTTATTTCCGTGCTTCATGTAATTTTATTTCTGGTAATCTTACCTTCATCATGCATCTGATTTCTTTTTGGGCCACAGCTGCTGCTACAGGGGCGAGAGGGCGGATTGCAAGGGTCTTCCAGGTGGAAGAATTTGATGACGAGGAGGTAGAGTTCGGTCCGACACTGGACTGAGGAGGGGACACCTGCCATGCTCTTTAGGCAGCCACCAGCGGCCACTGCTACCTTTTGTATCTTGTTTCACTCTTTTGTACTTTTGGGTTGTATGAGGTTTGGATGATGTAACCCACCCCCCCCAGGGTGCTGTTGGGAGACTTATGTTTTATTTCCTGCATTGTTGTTTCGTTTTTCCGGCATGCCGGGGTTGTTTATTAATTTCTTATTAATGAAACAGGGTGGCGTTATTCCACCTTTTACTTCAAAAAAAAAAAAAGTTTTCGTGTTAGGAATAAAATGTGCATCTTTGAAAACCTGTCAACAACCTACTGAATCAAATAAAATTTTATAAATTATTGGCTATAAGACATAAACAATACTTCGAATAATATCTTCCCCTCTCTCGCCAATTGAAAAAAATTAACACATGATTATACAATAAGAATAATATCAAGAAATAAACAGAAAAGACTAGACAAATTTCTTTTTCACTCACTCAAAGATGACCATAGTAACATTGCCATCAACCGAACTTTCATTATAGAGTAAATAATGTAACATAAAATTCAATGATTACTTCAAATATTACAATATTGCAAATGTGTAAGTAAATACATTACAAAAATATTTAATATACTAAAATAATAAAAACTAAAAGATCCCAGATGGACCCTCTAAAATATTTTCTCAAGGGAAGTTGTGGTGACATGCATTTATAAGTTAAGGACACCAAATTTGTATGGATAATACTACACCTACTACCAAATTTACTACCTTTCTCTTTACTACCTTAGGTGGTACACCATTATTAGATAGGGTTTTTAACATGTATATCCTTAACAAATATGATAATCATATATACCCCTCACAAATGTATATTTTCGTATATGCCCCTAACAATTTGGACTTAATTTTATATATCCCTATGTTAGATATCACTAAGTTAACCATTACGAGACAAATAAAAATGTAATTAAAAGATCAAATTAAATGATCAAATGAGAAAAGATTTAACAGTTTGAAGGAAAACAAATGAGTAAGTTTATAATTTATCATTAAAAAGCAAGATTGTTGACAAATTTGGTGAAGTAACGTGTGGAAGAATATGTAGTTCTCGAAGGTGAATTGTTAATTTTTCCATTTTCTAAAGAAAAATAAAGAAATTTTTGGAAGAGTTAATGAGTCTCGATTGGATTAATAATCGCCGGGATTTACAAGAATGAAGAAGATAAAGTTTGAATGGTAGAGAATATAATACTTCAGTCATTTTTTTTATCAAGTCCATTAAAAAAAACTGAAAATTTTCTATCGTTTTGAGTTTTTTTAAACTAGAGGGGTAATTAAGAGAAGGGGCATATATTGTTGGGGACAAATATGAAAATACATATTGTTAGGAACATACATGTTAAAAACCTATTTGAAAAAGGGATAGTTGTCCAATATATCACATGCATGCCACATAATGAATTGCTCATTTACTAAATGAGCATGTCACGCCCCGCTTCCCGGAATACGGGATCACAGGCACGTAACTGAGGCCCAGCGAATGATATAAGTACGCCAACTTATATCATCCATAAGCTGTACCAGTCTTAACTCAACAATATGAAAAAAATGAATCACAACCACGCAGGAAAACGTAATCACATAAACGATAATGAAATTCGATAACCAAATCTGAAATACAAGAACTTACCAAATAGCTCGATAGGCTCCAGCTCCAATCGTAGAGAACTGCTCACAAATGTCTTCTGAAAATTCTCCTTGTACACCTGTACTTGTTTATCTAAAAAGAAAGAATAATTTGTCCTTAGAGCAAGTCGTGGACATGCAAGTGGAGAAACAGTGAAACAATGGAAATAGTGGTATAGCAATGAATTCAAATAAACGATGAAGTCGATAGTATTGAACAGTGTAAAACAAATAACAATACAATATGCATTAAATACGATTTACCACGATAACGGTAAACAATACCAATAAAGGCAATAATAATGATAACACTGTTCATTGAGATAACAATATGCAATGATAATGCGGTGGGGCCTTAAGTCTATTATTCATTTTTAAATCCTAGCTAATGCACGTACTACTGTGTCCCATGTGTGCCGTACCACAGGTTCGATGCATACAATCAATTTCGTTTAAATTAAGGTGGTAGATTCTATAGTTCATGTACTAGGAATGATGACGATAGCGATAAACACGGGACATGTGTAATTTCTTACACGATGCCGATAACGATAAAACACGGGACATGTGTAATTTCTTACACGATGCCGATAACGATAAAACACTGGCCATCATCCGAGTACACTTACTATATTGTCAACTACCCTAATCAACCCTTAACCCCGGCTTGCTTTACTTTCTTTACTCAATTATCATACAATAATGCAATTAATAAGGGACGCTAGAGAAGGTGGCAAAACAATCCTAAGATCATGCAATATACTATATACGAATAAATACACTAAATACAACATTATAAACTCAATTGTACATTATAAAATATAGAATCCCAATTCTGGACAGCAGTAGGTTGCTGTACCAAAATCAGCATTCCCGTTGCTACAGGGCAGCAAATGTAGATCCGTCAGGTGGTCTAGAAACTAGACTCCCACCCGGTTCCAACGCATACTTAAAAGCTACGTTCTGACAACGGTAGCTATGTGAAACTCAATGATCTTTATAGGTTTAAGTTTCTGGCTGGGTGTAGATGTCGTCTAATTTTAATTATAAAGGCAGTAAATAAATATTATAAAAATCAGTAAAAATACTTTTTAACACCCTAAACATGTTATTTTCAAATCTGGAATTTATCTTGGCCATGTGTGATTAATAGTTCACTTAATTCATTAGCCTAAGTTGTTATGTACGTGAATCTGTAATTTCAGCACAGCTGTGGTAAAAGGTTCATAACTGGAGCAATATAACTCCGAATTCGAAAGTTTTGGTGTCTATCGACATCTAGACAGATAGGGCTACGATTTACTTTCAGGGAGTTTCTGATTTTAATGAAGTGTTTTAGGTCTAAACAGCACGTTAAGGTTCAGATTAGCGTAATTTTCAGAATAGTCTATATGTCCACTTTAAGTAAAATGGTAAAAATAAAATAAAATGATAGTAAATTGGAGTTAATTAATCTTAATCGCAACGAATCACCCTTAGGTGAACATGGTATTAATATAGGTGATGTCTAACATTTTCATAATTACAATTCAACAATTTAGCAATAACAATCACATTAACGATCAACAATTTCTACAATCTACCATAGCCATTTGTCATTCAATTTCATGATATGAAATGTGTCTACAATTCCCTATTTTTATAATCTATACCTATAACTATATGGTGTATGAACATCTCTATACTTTAGAGGCAAAAAGATGGCACGATATCGAGACTACCACTTGGATTCGCTCGTGTAAATCCGTGGCATCTCGACGATTGATACAGCAATATTTTACGATTTTAAAATAAGATCCACTTGCGGAATTTCAACAATATTTATCGAATATGATACAAAAAAAATACATTCGATAGAAGTGACTTGCCTTTTACTTTGTAGACGGTTCGAAATATTTAGGAATAACGGGATCAGTATCCCGGGGATCAATCCCAAGAGTGCGTGCGAAGACCGTGTGAAGAAAGCTAGTAGATAGCAATAATTCTCCCACACCCGATCAGCCAAAACAGCAAAACAGCGATCTGGATCCGGCGCGGCAGAACACGGGACAGCAATTAACAGCCAATCAGGAACAACTCTCACACCAGATCTGGGCCAAACACAGAACACGGACTTCGGATCTGCTGCGGGGGAACACCAAACACGGATCTGATCAGACCAAGAGAGCACGGATCTTGATGCGATCCAATGTCTGCGATGAATCCCGCTCAAATCAGCGTCTTCTTCTTCGAAGCTGAGAGCGAGGGAGAGTGGCGGCACGAGGCTTCGGCGACGGCGCGACACCACGGCGGGGCTGCGACGGCTATCAACGACGTTGGTCGGGAAGCGACGCAACAATCGAGACGGCGACAGCTCTGCTCGTGCGCTTCAAAAACAGAGGAAGGCGATGATGGCTGTGCGAGGCGATGCGGGGTCTGGCCTACGACACGTCGGAGGTCGCGAGGGTCGTGGCGGCGCGACGCGGTGACGGGACAGTCACTGCAGCGAGGGGAAGGCATCGATGATGGTGAAAATGGGTTCGGGAGTGCTTGGGTGATGGAGGAGGCGAAGTCGTCGATGGGGGGATGACGAAGGTGCTCTGTGGGGACGGTGATGGCGAGACGAAGGTGACGGTGGTTGAGGTGGAGAAGACGAGGTGAAGGTGGTGGTGGGTTTGATGGGTTCGACAGGAGAAGGTGAGCGGGGAGGAAGAGAGAAGATGTGGGTTTTTGATTGGTTTGTTTTTGATCTGTTTGGTTTGTTATAATCAGAGGAGAGGGAGAGGGAGAAAGTACAGGAGAGAGATTAGAGGGCTAATTATTAGGGATTTATTTACCTAATAATTAGAAGTTACTGATTTGGAGAGTGATGGGAGTGATTAGGGGGGATTGATAGATTAATCCGTTAGGGAGAGATTGGGGGGTAGTATGGGTTAGTGGGTTTGGGTATTGACGGGTAGATGACCCAATAAGAGAGTGGGTATGATTTACAAACCAATTTATATAATTAAAATCCAATAGGGACAAATGGGTAATGGGTAAAATCCAGTGGGGAAAATAGGGTTTATAAACAAGATGTAATTTGTATTAAAATGTAGAAGTTATTTGAAATGAGTACAAATGTGATTAATACATAAAACTAGGTTTTTAATAATTAATCAAGTAGCAATAATAATAATAATCATAATAAAAATGTTCATGAAAATTTACAGTAATAATAATAATCATATTTTCCTTAATAATCAAGGCAATAATGATAATAATAATAATTGTAATATAATATAAGAATCATGGGAACTAGTTACAAATAAAGTAATTTGTTGAAAGTAGATTTTAGCAAAAGATCAATAATACATTTTAACAGTGAATTTGAAAACGGAAAATAAAATAAAATAAATAAATATTAATTGATAACAAATTTTAAATACAGGAAAATATACAGAGAATACGTATTTGGGAAAACAGGGGTTACAAATCCTACCCACCTTACACAAAAATTTCGTCCTCGAAATTTGCTTAGGCGGTATATAGGATAAGGCAAAACAACACTTCTGGGGAAAAACAAAACAAGGGATTCAAAGAAATGTCAAGAAGGTGGCAATACCAGAATAAGAGAATCATAGATAATAATGGGGTGATCTAGAATGATGTCCAATAGAGATTCAACGAACGAAGACAATGCAAATGTATGAAGGAAGAGCAAGTAGTGCAATGAAGGAAAACAATAAGACAATTCTGAGACCTATGGGCTATGGGCCCACCACGCTTCCGCTGCGCTGCTTTGATGGCGACGTTCCAAGTTGCAGATATGCCGTTGTAGACCACACTGTGCCAATCAACGAACCGAGCAGGGAGAGAAGATTAAGACACAGGAATCAAAAAGGGTATGGGCTCCAAATAGAGACAAGCAATAATGCAAGGTGAACATAAGGCTTGAGCTTCAATCTAAGTAATTAAAAGATATAATACAAATCAAAACTAGTGGCTTTAACAGGAATAATAACAACAAATATCAATGATAATAATATCAATAGTAGTAGAATAATAATAACAAAATAAATATAACAATGATAATATTAAAAAAATGTAATAATAATAACGATAATATTGAAAATATTAATAACAACAATGATATTAAAAATAATAGCAATAATAATCTTATACACAAAATGGAGTAAAATCAACTATACGAGTTCAAATCGTATGGAAACATAAAATGCATCTGTATAAACAAAGCGTCATAAAGGAAATATTTACTTACCTTTAGTTTCATATAAGTAAGAATTGTCTTGAAATATCAATTTGCAAATAGGTAGAAAATCTTGCCTCCTTAATATCAAGTTGCATAATTGCCTTCACGATATCAGGTTTCAAGTTGCCGTCTGGATATTCGGCTGCACATTTTGCCTCGCCGGTATCCAGCTGCAATTTGCCTCCAATGACATCGAGTTGCATATTTGCCATCTCGACATTAGGTTGCACCGAAGTGGTGAAATGTATATAAAATTGAGCATGCTTAGGCTCAAAACAAATTAATAATAATAATAATAGTAGTAGTAACGATAAAAATAATAACACGACTAGCAGTAATGATATGGTCAAAACAAGGGGTTCAATCGAGACCGTCCAAATGGGGCACGAATCCTACAGCTCAGGGACGAGACGGTAATTTCACATGCAAACGGGTCCGAAGCGGGTACTGGGTCTCCTTCTCACAGATCCAATAACCCGCAAACGGATCCACCACAGCTGGGCACGGGTTTCAACTCGCTGCCAACTCGATCCAGCGAGACACAATCAAGGTCCCTGATTAGATCTAAATCAACGGCCATGATTCACGTCAATCTTTACACTGGGATTTAGGGATTAAAATTCCCTATCTGATTACCAGAATATACCTTATCAGATTACTTTCCCAATCTGTTTACAAGGAGATTATTCTATATCAGACTACGCGGATTACATTCCTAAATTGTTCTCTAAGACGCCTATAAATACCCCCCACCCATCTCCATTAACAGGTAATCAATCTTTCTCTAGCTAAACGCTCTTTCATAATCAATTCTGGTTACTGACTTGAGCGTCGGAGGGTGCGTCGCCGGGAACAACCCCGGTGTTTCGCACTTTTTGCAGGTGCACGACGGGAGCGACGATCAGGGTTCAACGGAACAGGTATACAGGTTCTCCTATTCAGTTTCCCCAAAGAACTCACAAATTCATCTGTTTGCCCCCACACCGAATTTAGCGGCAACAGATTGGCGCCGTCTGTGGGAAACTAACGAGTAGAGACCTCTCCTCTTCCCGGTGAACAGGTTTTCTCCAGCCATGCCGCCTCGCAAAGTCAGATCTAGGGGCTCCAATCGAGCGCCCATCCTTGACCAGCAGGAAGTCCTTCCTGATCCCACTCAGCAACAAGGGCAGCTCCCTCCTACTGTGGAAGAGCCGCTCCAGCGGAACCCTCCGCATCCTGATCCGAAGGGGCCTAACCCCCAGAAACAGCCTCTTCATCCAGAACACATACCCAACCACACTGCCTCCAGTGCCTCCATGGCCTCCCATCATCCCCGAGCCTCTGGTCGCCACGATGCCCATCCCAGACGCCCGGAAGATAAGGACCTTCGTCACCATCTGGACGAAAAGCGGGCTCGGGGAGAAGCCTCCCACCAAGAACGATCCCCCCGACACCGGGGACACAGGGGATCCCCCGCCCGAAGAGGGAGAAGAGACTCCCCCGATCACTACCGAAGGAGGCACTCACCAGCAGGTCGGCAGCAGCATCGGAACAATGAGGCACCCATCACCCGTGCCGAGTTCCAGCAATTCCAAGCTATGGTACAACAGGCCCTCAATCTCCGTCAAAATCCCAATGAGCCAAGGGCCCCCTCCCCTCGTCCGGTTCGGAGCCCTCGCCAACGTTCCCCTTCTCCTCGGCCCGCTCCTACCAATTCCAGACGCACCCCAAGTCCTCGTCGTTCCCGAAGCTACCATCGCCGCAGCCCTCGCTCCCCATCCTACGAGGACGAGTCCCGTGGCTCGGCAGATCACCGCCGGAGGGATAACACCATGAACCGCCGCCTAAACGAGGTGGAAAAACTCTTGGGACGGATAAACCGGGAAGAAGAACTCAGGGGGAGGACCCTCCGTCCTACCCAACCCCCGTTCTCCCGGACCATAGTGGATACTCCTGTTCCCTTCGGTTTCAAACCTCCCCAGTTCGAGAACTACACGGGAGAGACCGATCCGGTTGACCACATCGAAGGCTTTAAGACTTTGATGCTCCTCCATCAAGCGTCCGACGCCCTCCTCTGCAAAACATTCCCTGCAACTCTGAAGGGCCCAGCTCGAGAATGGTACTCTCGCCTTGCCCCGGCGTCAATATTCTCCTTTGAACAGTTCGAGACCCTGTTCATCACCCACTTCGTCAGCAGCCGAAGGGCCGAGAAGACCAGCATTTCCCTGTTGCACCTCCGTCAGCAGAAGGGGGAGAGATTGAGGGACTACGTGAAGAGGTTCACAGCCGAGGCCAGGACTATCGCATCCCTCGACCAATCCGTTGCTACCGCAGCGTTCCAATCCAACATCCTAAATTCTAACCTCCGCTCCTCCCTCGCCAAAAAACCGCCACATGACTTTTCTGACCTCCTCCTCCGTACTGAAAAGTACATCCGAGCTGAAGAGGCCGAGGAACCGCCCAACTGGGAAGCAACCGCCTCCGGGTCTAAGAGGAAGGGAACGGAAGAAGAGGGACCCAAAAAGTTTCAGAAGGATAATGCTGGCCAGCGCCGGCCTCCCCCTAGATTTGAAAAATTCACTCCCCTCACCACAAACATCTCCGCCATTTTCATGGAAGTCGAAAAAGAAGGGGTCCTGCCTCCAGCTCCAAAGATGAACACCCCAGCCAAAAGGAGGGATAAAGACAAGTGGTGCCGTTATCACCGGGACCATGGGCATGACACCAACGACTGCCGGGCTCTAAGAAACGAGATCGAAGCCCTCATCCAGAGGGGCCAGCTGGCGAAGTTTGTAAGAAAGGACGGGGCCGAACTTCCTCCCCAGCCTCGGGGGGCTAACAAACGTCCGGAACGGGAAGAGACGCCAGAATTCGAGGAGGAGCGAGTCCTCCACCTTATCCATGGGGGTCCAATGGGGGGCTCCTCGAACTCTTCTCGGAAAGCTTTTATTAGGGAAGTAAATTCTGTCCGGGCCACCCCTCCCCCCAAAGGACTCGGAGTGCCCGTCACCTTCTCTGACGACGATCTCGAGGGCGTCCGCACCCCTCATTGCGACGCACTCGTCATCAACCTTCACATGGCCAATTTCAAAGTCGAAAGAATCCTAGTGGATAACGGCTCCTCCGTTAACATCCTATTCCTCGATGCTTTTAAGGGGCTGAAGCTCTCCCGAGACAGACTGAAGCCCGCCGGGTATACGCTCCATGGGTTCACGGGAGTGCCGGTGACGATCGAAGGGGTGATCACCCTCGACGTCACAGCAGGCAAAACTCCTACTACCCGCACGGAGTCAATGGATTTCATGGTTGTAGATGTCCCCGCGGCCTACAACGTCATTTTGGGTCGGCCCGGCCTAGCCGCCCTTGAAGCCGTCCCTTCTGCCTAACATCTCAAAATGAAATTCCCCACTCGGGCTGGAGTGGGAGAAGTTAGGGGCAATCAGGAACAGGCCCGCAAGTGTTACATGACCTCCACTCTCGGACCCGTCCTCTCCTTAGAAACACTCGAGATTCCACAAGATGCTGCTCGGCCGACTCCTGAGCCAGTCGATGAGCTGGAGGAAATACTCTTCTCGGAGCAGGAGCCGACCCGTAAGTTCTATGTCAGCAAGGCACTCCCGTCCGCCCTACATTCAAATATTGTGAAATGCATCCGAGCTAACCGGGACCTCTTCGCATGGTCAGCAGCGGACATGCCCGGTATCTCCGAAGAACTCTTGGTCCATCGCCTCAGCGTTGATCCGGGGTCCAAACCGGTCCAGCAGAAGAGGCGCAAGTTCGCCCCCGAGCGCCAGCTCGCCATCAAAGAGGAGGTAGACAAATTGCTGAAAGCCCGATTCATACAGGAAGTGAATTATCCGGAGTGGTTGTCCAACGTAGTCATGGTGAAGAAATCCAATGGGACATGGAGAATCTGTATTGATTTCACTGACCTCAACAAGGCCTGCCCTAAAGATCCCTTCCCTCTGCCGAGCATCGACACCCTGATTGACGCGACCTCGGGACATGAGCTCCTCAGCTTCATGGATGCTTTCTCGGGTTACAATCAGATAAGGATGTTCCCCCCGGATATTCCGAAGACGTCTTTTGTAACGGACCAAGGACTCTATTGTTACCGAGTCATGCCGTTCGGCCTGAAGAACGCAGGGGCAACGTATCAACGTCTCGTCAACAAGGTATTCCAGGCCCAGATTGGTCGGAACATGGAAGTCTACGTGGACGACATGCTTGTGAAAAGCATCCGAGGCGTTGATCATGAGACCGACCTCCAAGAAGCGTTCGGTGTTTTGAGAAAGCACAATATGAGACTCAACCCGAACAAGTGTGCGTTCGGCGTCTCATCGGGCAAGTTCCTCGGCTTTATGGTCAGCCAACGAGGAATAGAGGCAAATCCGGAGAAGATCAGGGCCATACTAGACATGGCCCCGCCCAGAAACGTCAAAGAAGTTCAGAAACTGACAGGTCGTTTAGCCGCCATTGGGCGCTTTTTGTCGAAGTCCGGGGAGAAATGCCTCCCGTTCTTCAAAGCCCTGAGGGGGACTAAGGGGTTCGAGTGGGGGCAGCCACAACAAGATTCCTTCGACCAGCTTAAAGCTTACCTCGTCAATCCGCCCCTTCTCAGCAAACCCATACCGGGCGAACCCCTCTACCTCTACTTGGCAGCCTCGGAACAGACACTAAGTGCGGTCTTAGTCAGGGAAGAAGAAAGAGCTCAGAAGCCCATTTACTACGTCAGCAAAGTGCTCCGGGACGCCGAGCTCCGGTACCCGAAAATTGAGAAAATAGCCTACGCCCTGATAATGGCTGCAAGAAAGCTTCGGCCATACTTCCAGTCTCATTCGGTGGTCGTCCTTACCGACCAGCCGTTGAAACAGATCCTTCACAAGCCAGAGACTTCCGGCCGCCTCATGAAGTGGTCGATCGAGCTGAGCCAACATGATATTACTTATCAGCCTCGGACCGCAATCAAGGCGCAGGCGCTGGCCGAATTCATAGTTGAGACGACTATCCCCGACTCCGAGCAGACGACGAAGGGACCGCCTGTCTGGTCTGTATATGTCGATGGATCCTCGTGCAACGAGGGGAGCGGGGCTGGAGTCATCCTGGCAGGCCCAGACGACTTTGTCCTTCAATATTCCCTCCGGATAAACTTTAAAGCCTCGAATAACGAAGCCGAATACGAGGCACTCATAGCCGGCCTCGGGATGGCCCGAAACGCAGGGGCGCGACGCCTGCAGATCTTCAGCGACTCTCAATTGGTCGTCAACCAGGTCCTCGGCGAATATGAAGCCCGCGATGACAGAATGGTAAAGTACTTGGCCAAAGTGAAGAGCCTCATGGCGCTCTTCGACGAGGCCCTCATCCGAAGAATCCCCAGAGAGGAAAATGCCCAGGCCGACGCCCTGTCCAAACTAGCTTCCTCATCCCTGCAAGGCCTCGAACAAACCGTTCTGATAGAAGTCCTCCTCAAGCCCAGCATAGAGGACGAGGTTTTCAATTCCGTCGAAACACTGCCGCTCCCCCTCGAAGACAATTGGATGAAGCCCCTCGTCGAGTTTTTAAGAGACGGACTCCTACCAAGGGATCCGAAGGAAGCCCGAAAGATAAGGACCCGGGCCGAGCGTTACATAATGGTCGAAGGCGTTCTGTATAAGCGTTCCTTCACCCAGGTGGATGGTCGCCCCTACCTAAGATGCCTCTCCCCCGGACAAGCCGATTACGCCTTGCAAGAGCTCCATGAGGGCATCGGCGGAGCCCACTTCGGCTCCAGAGCCTTGGCACGTAAAGTGTTAAACTACGGGTATTACTGGCCCACTCTCCTAAGGGACGCCGAACGACACGTTCGACAATGCACCTCCTGCCAGAAGTATTCCGACATCCGACGCCTTCCACAAGCACCACTCTCCTCCTTGTCGAGTCCGATCCCCTTTGCAATGTGGGGGATGGATCTACTCGGGCCATTTCCACCGGCCCCCGGACAGTTGAAGTTTCTAGTCGTGGCAGTCGACTATTTCTCGAAATGGGTCGAGGCCGAGCCCCTGGCTACAATTACCGAACATAGAGTCGTCCAATTCTTCTGGAAAAGTGTAATCTGTCGTTTCGGTGTTCCCCGAGTCGTAGTTACGGATAACGGTACGCAGTTCGCTGGAGCTGCCTTCCGAGCCTTATGTCAAGACCTAGCTATACAGCACCGCTTCTCCTCAGTCTCTCATCCCCAGTCAAATGGCCAAGCCGAGAACGCCAACCGACAGATCCTCTCCGGCATCAAGAAGAGACTCGACAAATGCTCCAAGGGATTGTGGGTCGATCAGCTGCCCAATGTGTTGTGGAATTACCGAACCACGAAGCGGATCCCGACCGGCGAAAGTCCGTTCAATCTCACCTATGGGGCCGAGGCCCTCATCCCACTAGAAGTTGGAATACCCTCTCCTCGCCTGATTGCCTTCGAAGAAGAACAGAATGCCAGGGAGCTCAGAACGAGCCTAGATTTGGTAGACGAGATTCGGGAAAGAGCCGCCATACGGCAGCAAGGTTACCGAAGAAGAATCGAACTCGCCTACAACAAACGGGTCCGCCCAACCGACTTGAAAGAGGGGGACCTGGTCCTCCGAAAGCTGGCCATTTCGTTCCCCGGACAGAAGAGCAAATTGGCCCCAAATTGGGAGGGACCGTACAAAGTATCCAAAGTGATCCGCCCCGGTGCGTACAAGCTAGAAGACCTTGAGGGTAGAGAAATTCCCAGGACTTGGAACGCCGACCATCTTTTGAAATACCTAGAGAAGGCAACCCCGCCAATCTAAGTAACTCGAGATGTCGGGCAACCAATCCTGCTACTAGTAATTTTTCCTTTGTTCTTTTTCATTGTAATAAACGGCTAGCAACTTTAGAAGCAGCCGACCATTAGATATTAATAAATAAATATAGTTTTTCTTTACATTATCGCGTACTTCCGCCTCTAATTCCCTTATCACACAATGGTTCGGAGTCCAGCACTCGGCTCGACTCTTCCCACTCGGCCCGTCCTCAGACGGGCCGGGGGCAGATCGCCGTTCGAAATTGCTCCTGCAGCCGTTGAATGGATCGGAGTCCAACACTTGGCTCGATTTTGCTTCGCAAATCCGCTCCTAAGCGGACTAGAAGAAGCTCGCCATTCGAAACTGCTCCTGCATCTCTCAAACTTATCACACAATGGTTCGGAGTCCAGCACTCGGCTCGACTCTTCCTACTCGGCCCGTCCTCAGACGGGCCGGGGGCGGATCGCCGTTCGAAATTGCTCCTGCAGCCGTTGAACGGATCGGAGTCCAACACTTGGCTCGATTTTGCTTCGCAAATCCGCTCCTAAGCGGACTAGAAGTAGCTCGCCATTCGAAACTGCTCCTGCATCTCTCAAACTTATCACACAATGGTTCGGAGTCCAGCACTCGGCTCGACACTTCCTACTCGGCCCGTCTTCAGACGGGCCGGGGGCAGATCGCCGTTCGAAATTGCTCCTACAGCCGTTGAATGGATCGGAGTCCAACACTTGGCTCGATTTTGCTTCGCAAATCCGCTCCTAAGCGGACTAGAAGTAGCTCGCCATTCGAAACTGCTCCTACATCCCTTAAACTAATCTAACGACCGGATCCTTCCTCCGGCTCGACTCTATCTCTCCGACTCGTCCTTAAACGGTCCGGAACCAGTCCCGACCGTAGACTGTGCCGAGCTGACGAGGTACCGACCCTCGTTTTGGGAAAAAATCACCCCGAGGTCAACTCGCCGTTAGATCCTCTCAAATTGTGTGCCAAAGCGTGATGAGTGGATCCAGTAGTGCCACGTGCCCACAAAACGACAAGATAACGTTTTCTTGGTACTCGTGCCTGCCTCTGGATTCGTGCCCCCATCCGACGGTTATGGACACCCCACATCGATCGGCACCAAGAGCCGAACGGCGGAGTCAGAACAACACATTGTTGGAGAATTCATTTCGGCCATCAATTGTGCCGAGCTGACGAGGTACCGACCCTCGTTTTGGGAAAAAATCACCCCGAGGTCAACTCGCCGTTAGATCCTCTCAAATTGTGTGCCAAAGCGTGATGAGTGGATCCAGTAGTGCCACGTGCCCACAAAACGACAAGATAACGTTTTCTTGGGACTTGTGCCTGCCTCTGGATTCGCGCCACCATCCAACGGTTGTAGACACCCCACATCGACGGGCGTCAATAGCCGAGCGACAGGATCAGAAATGCGACAAAAGACTCGACGAACAGCCAATAGAAGACACTTCGGATAAATCGACCCCAATTTTATTAATAACTTGGACGAGTTTACAAAAAGATTACAACAGCGAGTTCAACAAAATATTAGAAGGCATGACCCGCTCATTTCCTCCGAGGAAGGGGGACACTCCGCTTCAACGACACTTTGGGTCGGCGCTTCTTAGCCTCCGAGCTCGTCTCCAGGCCGACGAACCGGGACGCCCCTTCGCCGCTGAGCCTCACAGTCGCCCCAACCGAAGCGCCGCTTGAAGACACCGCCACACCACTTTGTGCATCGGCGGCTGACGCCCCGATGATAGGAGTCCGGGACGCCGCTTGGTAGAACGTGATGCCTCGCTCGATCTCTTCGCGGGTACACGAGGTGCTCCGGACGTTGGCCCTCACCGGCTGAGGCTTGAGCCGAGCGACCTCCTCCTCCAATTCGACGATCCGGTCCTTCAGTGCCTCGTCCTTCACGACAATTTTGAACCGAGGAAGCTTCGCCGATCCAGGGTATTCGGCGCTGTCAGATATGACACGACGCAGATGGGTCACCTCGATACTCTTGTCGACTGTCACCCTTTGCAAATGCTCGACCTTCTTCACGAGCTCATCTCGTTCGGCCAAAACAGAAGCCAATTCTTCTTCCTTAGCAAATAGCTCGGCTTCGGCTATCCGCAAGTGGTACACTTCGGCCAACAGATCCCCGTTCTTCATCTCCATATTGTACAGCATCCTCCTCGTCAGGTCGATCTCGCCCTCAAGGCGTTTCACGAGAGATAGATGGAACAGCTCTACTTGTCGCCGAGCCACCGTAGTGACGGGGGCCTACCCTACGACCGAACCAAACACTTAGACAATTTCAAAGACAAAACGTTTTTTCATTCATCAAAAAGCGGTGGCCAGTCCGCAAAAGGCGTTACAAAGCTCGGAAGAAAAAGCAGAACAGAAACTACAAAAAGATTAACGAGAGAATCAAGGGTCCACCTGCGTCTCCGCTCCCACCCCGGACGCATCGACGGGCGGTCCCTCGATCTCTCCCTTAGCCGGGTCATCCTCTCCCCCTCCGTCTTCGCCTTCGACCTCGTCCTCGGCATCCCCCTCCTCGTCGTCCACGGGCGACTCGGGCCACAGTCGATAACCGACTCGCTCGAAGCCGGGGACACGAGCCTGGACATGGTCCAGGGCCGTCTGGTAGGATCGCTCCATGTTCTCGGCCATATGTTTCTTCGCCTCTGCCTCAATCTCGGCTTCGACCTCCGCCCGGATCCTCGCGGCCTGCGCTTCCCTCTCCGCCTTCTCGTCGGCCAAGGACTTCAATGCCGCGGCAAGATCTTGGGCGGCTTTGGCAGCCTTGGCGGACTCCGCTTCGAGGCCCTCCTTCGCTTTCTTCAGGTCGGCAGTAAGGTCGGCCACCCGAACGTCCAGAGCCTCGGCCCGCCTCTGCTCGGCCTCGAGTTCCTTGACCGCCCGGACCTTCGCCAGCCTGTCTTTCTCGCTGGCGGACTTCAGCTCCTTCTCCTGAGCGGCGAACGCCTCCATGAGATGGCCGAAGTGAACGGTGGCCTACGAAGACGACGATAAGTACGAAGTACGCACCGAGTAACAAACTTGAAGAAATTTACGAACACTTACCGAAACAAGCCCCCGGGCGACTTCGTAAGTGTCGTCGCCGACCCTCCCCGCATTCAGCGCGGCCTTATCCTTCGGGGTCGCCAAGTGTTTGACGACCTGCATTGACATCTGCGAGTTGCCGAGGAAACCATCATGATTCCTCACCAGCCAGTTCGGCACAAACAACTGCTTGTGCTGCTCGGTCAGGATTTCCTCGGCATCCTGAGTCAATGGGGGAGGCTCGAGCGCCAGCGCCGCATTGACATCAAAGACACCCTCGTTCACGGACGGGGCGACAGGGGCCGAGGTCTCCTCCACCACCACTATCTCCGAAGGCACCTCGGAAGCCGGGGGAGGCGGAGCAACGTTAGTGGCGACCGCGGGCTGAACACCCGAAGACGCACCCTCGGCCGCCCTCTTCCTTTTTCTGGTCCCGGTCAGCTTGGACCTATCGGCCATCATAGCTTTAAAGTCAATCTTCATCGACTCTGCATCAACAAAAAAAAAGGAGGGGGAGAAAACCGAATCAAAACAGACGAATTGAAGACTTAGAAAAAAAAAAATGAATGAGATGTCAAGAGCGTACTCGGGTCGATGGGGCTTAGTCCGGACCCGAACAACACCTCTTCGGTCAACTCCCTCCAACTCAGTACCGGAAGGGCCGTGATCCTCCTCGCTACCTCCTCCTCGGCCTCAGATAGTGCGGGGTCGCCCCGCGCGAATTTCGGCACTTCCACCTTCCACCGGGACGGAATGTGCCAAATCGCTTCGCCCCTTACGATAAAATACTTCTCCCTCCAACCCTTAAGAGAGTCGGGATTCTCTACAATCTTAACACCTCTCCTCGGCCCCAAATAGTACCGGTACTCCGAGCCGTGTTGCTTGTTTATCCGATAGAGGCCCCGGAAAACTGACAGATCCGGCGCTACCTCGGCTCGGTGACACTGAAGCAAGAATGCGTTCACATGACGCCAAGTGTTTGGACTGAACTGAGTAGGGGCGAGACAATACCAGCCGAGGATCTGAAGTATGAAAGGGTGCAGCGGAAAACGCAGTCCCGCGTTCAAGGAGTCGACGTCAAACATGCACATGTCCGACGAAGGCAACTTAGTGTTTGCTCGCACCCCGGGGCCAGCGACCATCAGCTTGTACTCCGACGGGATAGCGAAAGCCTTCCTGATCCGAAGAAGATCCTTCTCGGTCAACGACGAAATGAGCTCGTCAGCTTCGGAGGGATGGAACGGATTAGGCTCCTCGACGATCTTCGACTTTCCGTAGATCGCTTTCTCCAGAAGATCACCCTCGTACTGCCTGACTCCCGAATGCCCGGACAGGACGGAAGGATATTGTCCTATCTCGGGAGCTCGTTTCGGGTTCTCCACAATCACCCCCGCCATGGGGAGCGGGGTCTCCCCTGTCCTCTTCTTCTTCCCGACCCTCGACTCGACAGCCAGCGGTTCGGCCATCTGCTTCCCCTTCCTGCGAGCTTCCGCCCTACTCCTCTCCCCGGCGCCATCACCGCCCGAGGACGAGGCACCACTACCCGAGCTTACCCTTGACATCCTTTGAAAAAGCTAAGGCAAAGACAAACTAACCTTTGAAGTGACGTTCACGGTCGGAGAATGCTCGCCGGAAATCGCCTGGCCCACGCGACAGCTAACGACAACACCGTGGAGCAAGAGCGCCGCTAACAGAAGACTTAGAGAACAAAAGTAAATTCGTAGAGTGAAAAGTGAGAAATGAGCTCAGGGGTGAAGGAATGGTAACTTATAACCTCAACTGATAACGGGCCTCCTTGGGAATCCCAAAGGCCCACTAAGAATCCCAAACGCCCTACAAGAGAGAGGCGGCGGTATGAGAGGGATGGCGGAACTCCCCAAAAAACACAAGTTGCGACTCGGCCACCGGTCTAATGAGCCGAGCTATCGAACGAAACGCTCAGTGACCGAGCCACCGAGTTCGCCCAAAAATACCCAAATCCGCGCCGGGCAAACAGCGCGAGGTACGCGGACCGAGGTGACGAGATACCGACCCTCGTTTTTGGCAAAAAATCCTCCCGAATCAAAATCACCGTCGGATCTCTCCAAAATTCGCGTCAGGATCTGATGAACGGTTCAGATTGCGCCACGCCCACAAAACGACAAGATAGCATTTTCTCGTGATCTGAACCCCATCCTCGTGATGCGTGCCAAAATGAACGGCCCAGATCCGTCCACGCAGACGTTCCAAACCGCTTGCCATCGGCTTGGTCGGTCGAGCTACCGAACAGCTCAGCCGAGCAACCGAGCCACCGAATACGGAATGGCGGAACCATCAAGAAGACAAGTAAACGACTCGGCCTCCGGCCCACCGAGCCGAGCCACCAAGTTCGCCCAAAAATACCCAACTCCGCGCCCGGCAAATAGCGCGAGGTATGCGGGCCGAGGTGACGAGATACCGACCCTCGTTTTTGGGCAAAAAATCCTCCCGAATCAAAATCACCGTCGGATCTCTCCAAAATTCGCGTCAGGATCTGATGAACGGTTCAGATTGCGCCACGCCCACAAAACGACAAGATAGCGTTTTCTCGTGATCTGAACCTCATCCTCGTGATGCGTGCCCAGATAAACGGCCCAGATCTTGCCACGTCGACAAAACGACAAGATAGCGTTTTATGGGGATCCACGCCAGAGATGGGCGGCCTAGATGATGCCACGTACCTCGGATGATCCGAACCGAGGGACCGACCCTTCCAACCGAGTCGCCGACCCCCCTAGCCGCGGTGCTACGCATCCGGGCCGCGGTGCCGAGGTACCGACCCTCGTTTTTGGGAAAAAATCCTTCCGACCCTCAGGAGCCGTTGGATCTCGCAGGAAAGCGCGCTCGTCATGATGGACGTCCCAGATCTTGCCACGTCCACAAAACGACAAGATAGCGTTTTATGGGGATCCACGCCAAAGATGGACGGCCTAGATGATGCCACGTACCTCGGATGCTTTGAACCGAGGCACCAACCCTTCCAACCAGGTCGCCGACCCCCCAAGCCGCGGCACTACGCATCCGGGCCGTGGTGCTGGGGTACCGACCCTTCCAACCGGGTCGCCGACCCCCCTAGCCGCGGCGCTACGCATCCGGTGCCGTGGTGCTGGGGTACCGACCCTCCCAACCGAGTCGCCGACCCCCCTAGCCGCGGTGCTACGCATCCGGGCCGCGGTGCCGAGGTACCGACCCTCGTTTTTGGGAAAAAATCCTTCCGACCCTCAGGAGCCGTTGGATCTCGTAGGAAAGCGCGCTCGTCATGATGGACGTCCCAGATCTTGCCACGTCCACAAAACGACAAGATAGCGTTCTATTGGGATCCCCGCTAAAGATGGACGGTCTAGATGGTGCCACGTACCCCGGATGATCCGAGCCGAGGTACCGACCATTCGAACCAACTCGCCGACCCCTCGAACCGCGGCGCAACGCATCCGGGCCGGGGTGACGGGGTGCCGACCCTCGTTTTTGGGAAAAAATCCTTCCGAGGAGCAGGAGGCGTCTGATCGTTCCGAAATTCGCGCTCCACCTTGGTCGAAGGCCCAGATGATGCCACGCCATAAATAGGTATTAAAAATTGGTTTTTATTTATTTAAATCGGTTTATTTATTTAAAAAATTGCGAAAAATCGCTAAAAATTCGGGAAAATTAGCTAAAAATTCCAGGAAATAATTAAAAATTCGGGGAATATTTCTAAGCCACCGAACGAACAATTATTACCTAGAATACGCGGTTAAAGCCCCCGAACAATTAGCCAACACATCGCAAAATTAAATAAATCATCCGGAAAAATAGATAAAAACTCGACACAGCTTCGGAGCATCAAAGAAGGAGGAACTAGCCTACCCCCGTGCTCCAGGATTCAAAAATCACCCATTCGGACTGCGATACAGTTCCACCGACCACTGAGTTAGTCAAACTACTCCTCAAAGACTGACCACCCTCAGTCTTTAGGAGTGGGGGGCTCGTGATATGGTCAAAACAAGGGGTTCAATCGAGACCGTCCAAATGGGGCACGAATCCTACAGCTCAGGGACGAGACGGTAATTTCACATGCAAACGGGTCCGAAGCGGGTACTGGGTCTCCTTCTCACAGATCCAATAACCCGCAAACGGATCCACCACAGCTGGGCACGGGTTTCAACCCGCTGCCAACTCGATCCAGCGAGACACAATCAAGGTCCCTGATTAGATCTAAATCAACGGCCATGATTCACGTCAATCTTTACACTGGGATTTAGGGATTAAAATTCCCTATCTGATTACCAGAATATACCTTATCAGATTACTTTCCCAATCTGTTTACAAGGAGATTATTCTATATCAGACTACGCGGATTACATTCCTAAATTGTTCTCTAAGACGCCTATAAATACCCCCCACCCATCTCCATTAACAGGTAATCAATCTTTCTCTAGCTAAACGCTCTTTCATAATCAATTCTGGTTACTGACTTGAGCGTCGGAGGGTGCGTCGCCGGGAACAACCCCGGTGTTTCGCACTTTTTGCAGGTGCACGACGGGAGCGACGATCAGGGTTCAACGGAACAGGTATACAGGTTCTCCTATTCAGTTTCCCCAAAGAACTCACAAATTCATCTGTTTGCCCCCACACCGAATTTAGCGGCAACAAGTAATAATAACAAAATATTGATGCTATTAACAATATGAATAACAATGATAAAAGCAATGATCATAACAATAACAATAACAGTAATCGCAAAAGATTGATAATAATAATAATAATAATAACATTAATATTAAAATCAACATTAGTAAAAGTAATAATACAAGAGCCCCCAACATTTTTGTGAAAGTAATTCAATATTAGCAATAGTAATAAAATAATGAAAACAACAATAAGAATATCAATAGTAGTAACAATAATATTAATACTAGTAATGATAATGAAAATAATAGCAATAATAATAATAGTAGTAATAATAGCATTATACAACAAGGTGAGAATTTGTCTTATCAAAATATTCCAGCAGAAATATATAGTCGGTCAAAAATGAAAAGTGAAGTTAAAATACACCATTGTTCGAAATAACAAAGTCTTTGTTGAGAAATATTTTTATAGAAGCAAAAATAATATAACAAATAATAATCGAAATATAGGGAGTATTCGGGAAAATTAATTATAAGGAGAAAATAGGTATGAGAAAAATGAAGCTATACCCAATGAAGAGTTGAAGAGGAGGATGACTAGAAGGGACAGAAGAAAATTAAGGAATTTAATACGAAGGGAGAAGGACGATGAGCAACATCAGAATTGAAGGGAATATAACGGGGGGAAAAGTAACTAACATGATAATCAGTATGAATCAACAAATCAACAAATAAAAATGAACGCAAGGCAGGGAAAGCAATGAACGACACACGAGTTGAAATAAGAAGGAATCAACGAGGCAAGCAGAAAATCAGAGATTGCTTGCACCGGAATCAAAAGAATATGGGTACAAAAAGAGAGATTCTATACCCAAATGAAGAATTAATGAGTGTGAACGAATGGAAGGGACGAAACAACTGAGAAATGAAAGGACTGAATGTGAAGGATTCAAAGAGAAATCAAATCAGAGGAGTATCCAGATTATGTTGGTTATTCATTATCCATGTGATCAACGTGGTGTACATATTGTTGAGTCAGACCGGTTAAACTCAAACTAATCAGGGTCCAATCCCAAACTAGTTAGAGTCTAACCTGGCTCTGATACCACTAAAAACCTTGTCACGCCCCGCTTCCCGGAATACGGGATCACAGGCACGTAACTGAGGCCCAGCGAATGATATAAGTACGCCAACTTATATCATCCATAAGCTGTACCAGTCTTAACTCAACAATATGAAAAAAATGAATCACAACCACGCAGGAAAACGTAATCACATAAACGATAATGAAATTCGATAACCAAATCTGAAATACAAGAACTTACCAAATAGCTCGATAGGCTCCAGCTCCAATCGTAGAGAACTGCTCACAAATGTCTTCTGAAAATTCTCCTTGTACACCTGTACTTGTTTATCTAAAAAGAAAGAATAATTTGTCCTTAGAGCAAGTCGTGGACATGCAAGTGGAGAAACAGTGAAACAATGGAAATAGTGGTATAGCAATGAATTCAAATAAACGATGAAGTCGATAGTATTGAACAGTGTAAAACAAATAACAATACAATATGCATTAAATACGATTTACCACGATAACGGTAAACAATACCAATAAAGGCAATAATAATGATAACACTGTTCATTGAGATAACAATATGCAATGATAATGCGGTGGGGCCTTAAGTCTATTATTCATTTTTAAATCCTAGCTAATGCACGTACTACTGTGTCCCATGTGTGCCGTACCACAGGTTCGATGCATACAATCAATTTCGTTTAAATTAAGGTGGTAGATTCTATAGTTCATGTACTAGGAATGATGACGATAGCGATAAACACGGGACATGTGTAATTTCTTACACGATGCCGATAACGATAAAACACGGGACATGTGTAATTTCTTACACGATGCCGATAACGATAAAACACTGGCCATCATCCGAGTACACTTACTATATTGTCAACTACCCTAATCAACCCTTAACCCCGGCTTGCTTTACTTTCTTTACTCAATTATCATACAATAATGCAATTAATAAGGGACGCTAGAGAAGGTGGCAAAACAATCCTAAGATCATGCAATATACTATATACGAATAAATACACTAAATACAACATTATAAACTCAATTGTACATTATAAAATATAGAATCCCAATTCTGGACAGCAGTAGGTTGCTGTACCAAAATCAGCATTCCCGTTGCTACAGGGCAGCAAATGTAGATCCGTCAGGTGGTCTAGAAACTAGACTCCCACCCGGTTCCAACGCATACTTAAAAGCTACGTTAGCTATGTGAAACTCAATGATCTTTATAGGTTTAAGTTTCTGGCTGGGTGTAGATGTCGTCTAATTTTAATTATAAAGGCAGTAAATAAATATTATAAAAATCAGTAAAAATACTTTTTAACACCCTAAACATGTTATTTTCAAATCTGGAATTTATCTTGGCCATGTGTGATTAATAGTTCACTTAATTCATTAGCCTAAGTTGTTATGTACGTGAATCTGTAATTTCAGCACAGCTGTGGTAAAAGGTTCATAACTGGAGCAATATAACTCCGAATTCGAAAGTTTTGGTGTCTATCGACATCTAGACAGATAGGGATACGATTTACTTTCAGGGAGTTTCTGATTTTAATGAAGTGTTTTAGGTCTAAACAGCACGTTAAGGTTCAGATTAGCGTAATTTTCAGAATAGTCTATATGTCCACTTTAAGTAAAATGGTAAAAATAAAATAAAATGATAGTAAATTGGAGTTAATTAATCTTAATCGCAACGAATCACCCTTAGGTGAACATGGTATTAATATAGGTGATGTCTAACATTTTCATAATTACAATTCAACAATTTAGCAATAACAATCACATTAACGATCAACAATTTCTACAATCTACCATAGCCATTTGTCATTCAATTTCATGATATGAAATGTGTCTACAATTCCCTATTTTTATAATCTATACCTATAACTATATGGTGTATGAACATCTCTATACTTTAGAGGCAAAAAGATGGCACGATATCGAGACTACCACTTGGATTCGCTCGTGTAAATCCGTGGCATCTCGACGATTGATACAGCAATATTTTACGATTTTAAAATAAGATCCACTTGCGGAATTTCAACAATATTTATCGAATATGATACAAAAAAAATACATTCGATAGAAGTGACTTGCCTTTTACTTTGTAGACGGTTCGAAATATTTAGGAATAACGGGATCAGTATCCCGGGGATCAATCCCAAGAGTGCGTGCGAAGACCGTGTGAAGAAAGCTAGTAGATAGCAATAATTCTCCCACACCCGATCAGCCAAAACAGCAAAACAGCGATCTGGATCCGGCGCGGCAGAACACGGGACAGCAATTAACAGCCAATCAGGAACAACTCTCACACCAGATCTGGGCCAAACACAGAACACGGACTTCGGATCTGCTGCGGGGGAACACCAAACACGGATCTGATCAGACCAAGAGAGCACGGATCTTGATGCGATCCAATGTCTGCGATGAATCCTGCTCAAATCAGCGTCTTCTTCTTCGAAGCTGAGAGCGAGGGAGAGTGGCGGCACGAGGCTTCGGCGACGGCGCGACACCACGGCGGGGCTGCGACGGCTATCAACGACGTTGGTCGGGAAGCGACGCAACAATCGAGACGGCGACAGCTCTGCTCGTGCGCTTCAAAAACAGAGGAAGGCGATGATGGCTGTGCGAGGCGATGCGGGGTCTGGCCTACGACACGTCGGAGGTCGCGAGGGTCGTGGCGGCGCGACGCGGTGACGGGACAGTCACTGCAGCGAGGGGAAGGCATCGATGATGGTGAAAATGGGTTCGGGAGTGCTTGGGTGATGGAGGAGGCGAAGTCGTCGATGGGGGGATGACGAAGGTGCTCTGTGGGGACGGTGATGGCGAGACGAAGGTGACGGTGGTTGAGGTGGAGAAGACGAGGTGAAGGTGGTGGTGGGTTTGATGGGTTCGACAGGAGAAGGTGAGCGGGGAGGAAGAGAGAAGATGTGGGTTTTTGATTGGTTTGTTTTTGATCTGTTTGGTTTGTTATAATCAGAGGAGAGGGAGAGGGAGAAAGTACGGGAGAGAGATTAGAGGGCTAATTATTAGGGATTTATTTACCTAATAATTAGAAGTTACTGATTTGGAGAGTGATGGGAGTGATTAGGGGGGATTGATAGATTAATCCGTTAGGGAGAGATTGGGGGGTAGTATGGGTTAGTGGGTTTGGGTATTGACGGGTAGATGACCCAATAAGAGAGTGGGTATGATTTACAAACCAATTTATATAATTAAAATCCAATAGGGACAAATGGGTAATGGGTAAAATCCAGTGGGGAAAATAGGGTTTATAAACAAGATGTAATTTGTATTAAAATGTAGAAGTTATTTGAAATGAGTACAAATGTGATTAATACATAAAACTAGGTTTTTAATAATTAATCAAGTAGCAATAATAATAATAATCATAATAAAAATGTTCATGAAAATTTACAGTAATAATAATAATCATATTTTCCTTAATAATCAAGGCAATAATGATAATAATAATAATTGTAATATAATATAAGAATCATGGGAACTAGTTACCAATAAAGTAATTTGTTGAAAGTAGATTTTAGCAAAAGATCAATAATACATTTTAACAGTGAATTTGAAAACGGAAAATAAAATAAAATAAATAAATATTAATTGATAACAAATTTTAAATACAGGAAAATATACAGAGAATACGTATTTGTGAAAACAGGGGTTACAGAGCAAATTGCTCATATCCTTTTTACCCTTTGTATAATATCCTCTTCATTCATATGAACAACTTTATAAAAACTAGTGTCCCAACTAATAAATGCATGACATATCAGTAGCATTGGTATTGGATCGGTCGGGTCGGGTCCTTCACTTCCCGGACCCGGACCCGGACCTGGTCCCCTACGGGTCCAAAAATTGGACTCGGAGTCCGGACCAGTGAGGATCGGGTCCGGTTCCGGGTCTGGGTCCTATTAAAATATTCCTACCCGTTCGGGTAGGAGTGAGAGTGTGAGCGGATAGCGGAGACGGCGAGTGGAGGATTTAGAATAGAGGAGAGAAGAAAAAAGCATGAGTTTTGAGTTTGGAAGAGGAAGATTTAGAATTGAGGAGGAAGGAGGGGAGGGATGAGGATAGAATATTTATTTTTATGTTGATTTTTGGGGTTTTTAAAACGGGTCTAGGTCTGGGTCCGGGTCGGGTCGGGTCTCTTTTGAGCGGATCCGGACCCGGACCTGAAAGTACAACGGTCCCATTTTAGGACCCGGACCTGGATCCGGATAGGCCGGATCGGTTCCGGTCCAATGTCGGGTCGGATCCGGGTTTCGGATATTTTTACTAACACTACACATCAGTGTACCTCTTAAGATGATTTTTTTTAGAGAATCCGTTTAGGATCCTTTTACTCAAATAATAATTTCTGAGTGAGTAAGCTGCAATTTTAAAATTGATTAACGACCCTGTGCAAAACACTTATTAATCAAAAAAAATTTTTAATAAAAAAAAAACGACTCTGGCAAGTGGGACGTCGCGAAAGAGACAAGTCTCGCTCCAAATGCGGAGGAAATTGGAGCAGCAGGTACTGTCCGTTTTCTTTCTTTGTCCCCATTAATAATAAAGCATCTTCCTTAATTAATTCATGTCATATGTACTTTCTTCTTCTTCTTTGCTTCTACAAGAAACGCCTGAAAGAGTTGTCGTAACGATCTCTTTATAAAGACCATCAATCTGGTCGTCGTCTTCATCTTCGCGGTTTCCGATCTGAGTCTTTCTACATCTAGATTTGGTAAGCTCCTCCAACCTTTTTTTTTATTGCATCAATTGTTAGACTAAACCCTAGAAATTGTTTTAGGAAATGTTTTGATTTGATTTTGATCTGAGATCGTTGGTTGCGCATTCGTAGGGTCGTTATGTAATTTCCCCGAATTATGAGTGCTTTTAGGAATTTTGTTGAACCAATTAATCTGACACTACGAATTGGGATTTATTGGGCGAAAAAAATATATCGAAGAAAGATGTAAATACCATACAGGAAAGATTAACATGAAAAGTTCTCCGTCGAGAAATCAAACTGCATGAATCAGCCTATTTGTTTACTTTGGATACATGATCTATTATGGGAACATTGATGTGTGGCTGGTGGTAGAAGAGATATTTGGTTTTGATTAACTGAAACCGCAAAATATCTGCATCCTGCCTAATTGAATACGAATATTTTTGTGGGATCCGTAAGTAATAAATTTATGCTGCGTTTTGCCTACCGGAAAAGGATGGTTATCTCAATAAATGGTAGCTTCTGCAATGTCTCCCAATACCAATACTTTGGATAGGAACATTCTGGCAGCTACCATTTATAGCCATCAGTTTTGCAGTTAGGCAAGGAAGCAGCATGGACAAGGTTAAAAAAAAAAAAAAAAAAAAAAATCTGCTGTTCAAGGTATAGCGAAATTTCTCCCTGCAATTATTGAAATTATCGTTGTAGTCCACGAATCCACCTTATTTTATTCTTTTAGCGAAAAAGAAATTTTGCAGACATAGGCTACATGTGAAACATCCTCATCTCGTATGATATTTTTGAATTGCTTATCTAGGATGTAATAGAATTGTTTTTGTTCCTCATGATAGCTATACTATATGCTTTTGATTCAGTGAGTACCACCGGTTTAAATCTTTGATCGAAAGGTAGTTAGGGGTGGCGGTATGTACGTTATGTCATTAGTTCTCCTTAATTTCATATGTTTCTTCTGTACTAGTTTATTTTCACTTTTTTAGTAAAACGGTGGAATTTTTCTTCACTTTCTGTTTCATTAATCCGAAAACAATAGTTTATGTTATTCGTGTGGCATAGACATTTACATGCATACTATTGTGTATGAACTATTTCCTGAATCTTTTCCAAGATAAATCTCGACGATTATACAAAATTTCCCCGTCTTTGCTTCTGTTTTCAGAGTGATCTTTTCCTGTACGACATAAATGAACATCAAATTATGAGTGAAGTAGCTCTGAACTGCTATTGTTGTGTGCTCTTGAAATTTATCAAGTTTACACAGAAATCCTTAGAAAAAGTGCCTTTTTACTGTTCAATCTTCTATACAGATCTCTCTTTCTCCTCCATGTTAATCTCTATACTAAAATAATTGGAAAGCTTGCATTATTTATTTATTTATTTGGGAATAAAAGGCTTTAATTGGTCGACAAGTCGATCAGCCCCTCACTTAGTAGTTTTGTTAGAAGTCTAGAACTATTACTTAATCTTCAAAAATGATGTGAGATGTGAATTTTACTTGACATGAATGTTACTGCATTGCTTATTATACAGATACTGATGGTACAATGCATTATATAATTTGTTTAAGTTCTCTTACCTGTATACGGAACGAAATTTTGCTGGTTCAATGTATGAGGTATTATTTATGTACTGAAGTTTATTCAGAACAGTCAGTACACCAACTCTGTTGTCATACAATAAACTCCATGTTTTATTGTTAGGATCAGGTAAGAAGTTTATTAGGTGAATATGGTTTAGGCCTATATTAGGCACTTTGACTTTTCAGCTCTGTTATAAACCCCACAAACCCCACAAACCCCACAAACAATACATAGCTAGCTGCCATAACAGTAGCATATTATGTATTGTTTTCTGGGTTATGTATTAGTATTGTGGGTTACATATTGTTTGAGGGGTTTATAACAGAGTTGTAAAAGTCAAGAAGCCTAATAGAAATTTAGCGTCAGTCAGGGGGTCTATTTATTTTTGTCTAAGTCAGTTTATTGGTTTAGTATATTAACTGTGTTTAAGACGACATAGCATGCCTGTAAGACTTGATCCATTGTTACAGGTTGAAGTTGACCATAGAAGCAGTAATCATGTTCCGTAGGAAGCACAACACTCATCATACTGAGGAAGACGATGATGTTTGTCAAGAAGAGAAGGTAATGTATTGAGCTATAAGTGTCTGTGATATTGACTTTGTCGTATGACATTTTTAAGTGCACTATATTATGTGATTAGAGCACATCTTAGTCAATCTCTATCTGGATCTTTGAAGTTTGAAATTGAATCCAGGTATTCTATGACATTTTTTGTAAATCTGTTAACTTGATATGTATAATTTCATTTGAAATTCTTTGATCTTTATGAATTTGCAGTATCATTATATAAATGATATCATACGGTTTCTATCTAGTTTATCTAATTGTGATTTAATTCCTGGCATATTCTTCAAACAGTTCAAAAAGTTGATAATGTTATGAGCGAAAAAATTTCATGAAATTGTTTCTGTTTTGATCAGTTACAAGCCAATTTTCATGAAATTGTTTCTGTTTGGTAATGAGCATACTGCCTAATCAGAATATTTGGCTATCTGCATAGTAATGTCAAACAACTGACTACATAACTCTTCTTGATTGGTTGCGGAAGTTTATACTTGAGAAATGTTGTAGAGGTAGATATTGCCATCCATTTTTAATCATAAACAGTGATGCCATCAGCTATTTGTTAAGATCCAGCATTTAAGAAAATGCAAGATTGACCTTTGTTCATGCATGCTCTTTCAATCTCTATTCTTGGGCGACGACATCCTTTTCTGAAAGAGTTGATCATCCACTATTAAAATTTTGTTGATTATAAATCTTGTGAATACTGAAGTGTTATCTTGGAAACGACTTTGTCAATGCGTTCATATGCATTAAGTAAATCTACCTTCCTGAACATGATGTATTGCTAACTTCATGGCAGTTTGCTATTTAGGAAAAAATTGTGGTGCTGTTTTTCTAGCTAGATTCAATCTATTCAGCTTTATTTAAATCTGCTTATGCACTTTTCTAAATTATGAAAGGGTCACTAAATTATGTTCAAGAGATATAGTCAGTATCTATTGTGAACTTTGGCATGTAAACATTTATTTCCTATGTTTCGATAGATTATACTCCATATATGTTATTAACTTAGTTATTATTTCCTATACATGCATTAAAATTTACTGCTGAGTAGCATTCGTTGTGTATAAATCACCAATGTAATGAATATCAGTTTTTTTCTGATTCACTATTTTTCATTATGAGGCACTTCTATTTGTAAGTATTGATTAAAGTGGACAATTTAGGTGTATTTGTATAATTTCAGTCAACTAGATTACCTGACGAATACTTTTTCTTGCATACAGATCAATGAACTAAAAGCTGCTCTTGGACCCCTATCTGGCCCTAGCGCAAAAATTTTCACTGATCCATGCTTAAGAAGGTATTTGAAAGCTCGAAACTGGAATGTTGCGAAGGCAAAAAATATGTTGGAAGAGTCGTTGAAGTGGAGGACTAGTTTCAAGCCAGAAGAAATTCGCTGGGTAAACTACACATACGTCCATTAGTCTTTTTTCTTTTTTTTGGAAATACACTTTTAACTTCAACAGAGAGTTCCTTCCAGCATGAAGTTGCCCATGAAGGGGAAACTGGGAAAGCATACAGAGCAAATTTCAAAGACCAAGAAGGGAGGAGTGTTCTTGTGCTAAGACCTGGCAAACAGGTCTGATCTAATTTAACTATGAAACAAAAATTTCCTAATTGGTTACAGGAACTATTCTAAATATCTTTTTCTTCCAGAACACGACATCTCATGATAATCAACTCCGCCATCTTGTGTACTTAATCGAGAATGCGATTCTGAATCTACCAGAGGGCCAAGAGCAAATGGTGTGGCTGATTGATTTCAGTGGCTGGTCTTTGCGTAATTCTGTGCCAATAAAGACTGCTCGAGAAACTGCGAACATTTTGCAAAATCATTATCCTGAGAGGCTTGCTGCTGCATTTCTCTACAACCCCCCAAGAATATTTGAAGCTTTTTGGAAGGTTTGAGTTCTGTTTGCATTCATCCGAGTTTTCCCCTACTGTAATTTAAAGCATATGACAAATGGTAAACTTAGCTCTGTAACCCCCCCCCCCCCCCCCCCCCCCCCCCCCCCCCCCCCCCCAAAAAAAAAGGCTCATTATATCACATTCACCAATGTTCAAGTCACATACATCCATGTGAAGTCTCATCACTCTCTCGATTAATAGTCCTTTTCACAGATTTATTTAAGTAGCTCATGCAAGAGTGCAGTGCAGATGATATTTCTGTTATTTAACGGAGAGAACAAGTGAGCCCTAACCCCTATGTTGAAGGTGCAAACTTCTGCTCGTTGACCCATGCTTGACATGTTTTAGACAGGTCAATGATGCATGCGCATGCACTACTCTTGTCTAGTGCAGGGATGCGGCATGCACTCCCTTGTATTTCTAGAAATGTATATGGCATTATAGAAACGTCGTGTAGTGCACTAGTGTAGTGACCATCCTGTTGCTCTTTAGCCAAATTCGTTTTGTTCAGAATTTGTTTTGTTGATTTCGTTGAGCTACAAATGACTATTCCTTTAGGGCATAGTTGTAGCAACGGGTCTCATTCGGATCGGATCCTTGAAGATCTACTATTAGGATTCTCTAAGATTTTGTAGGATTCACTTAGGATTCCAAACATACTGATTAAAAGCATGGAGGGATTTTTTTAACAAAATCCACAATAATCTAGAATTCCACTTGGGATTCGCAAATATTTTGTGGATTCAAACCCGAATGTTTGGGTCAGATTCCCACTGGTTGTCTGCTGTTTATTTGGTTCCATTACTGCCCAACCCCGTCAAACACGTTTTTTTAAAATAAAATTAAGCGGGTTATTTTGGGTGCTCTTTCATTCTGTTTTGTGCTTTTTTTCCTTTATTAGGTGAAGGATACTATGATGCCATTTTGCTGTTGTGCAGGTCGTCAAATTGTTCTTGGACCCAGTGACCTTTCAAAAGGTGAAATTTGTTTACCCGAAGAATCAGGAGAGCTTGGAGATCATGAAGAAAACTTTTGATGTCGATATACTCCCCAAAGAGTTTGGAGGGAAGAACAACGTAGAATATGACCACAAGGAGTTCACTACACTAATGAACGAGGACGACGTCAAAACAGCAATTCTATGGGGTTTGGATGATAAACAAAGAAATGCAACCTACAAGGACTCTCCTCAGGAGCCAGCACCTGAACCTCCGTTAGTTTTGTCGCAAGCAAGTTAAAACACCAATATCAATTAGCTTTGTTCTAGGCATAGTATAGCTGTTTTATTAGTCCAAGTTGGCCATTATTGAGAGCACTTTGTAGCTTAGTACAGTAAAAATAAATGGCTCCCTTCCCTTTCTTTCTAGTGTTAATTGTATAAAGCGGGAAAAAAGACCTAACACTTTTCATGAGGAGAACTCTACCTTGTCGATATGTTGTTTTGTTCGAAGTAATAAATGTAATGTTTTTACAAGATGGTAATTCCTTTTCTAGTTCAAAGCAATTTGTTGATGCAGCTATATTAACAATACACCCAACACAGCCTATGAAAGAACACAAAGCTTGAAGATGGTCTCGACTTGCTTCATTATGGAGTAACTTCATGTTACATCATAAAGCTGCTTACAAGTACTGAAAGCCATTATTATGCATGCATTGTACGTAATGGTTACTTTCCACTCTTCAGTGAGAGACTGTTTGGGTTATAATCGGAGATTTATTTAAAACTATGAATTGTGCATTTGGTGGAAAATGCAACTTCTTCTTTAAGGGAGAATAAGCAGCAGAAAGAAAAATAAGAAATTTTGTATCTTGATTTATCTGGTAATGATATTCTTATGTCACAACTTCATTAATCAATGACATGAAACATTAACCTGCACAAATGACATGAAACATTAACCTGCACAATCCTGCATTCGAGGAAAATTAGAGTTAATCTGAATTTATTTTTAACAACAAAAACTCATCTGGAATCAAAGGAAAAAAATACATCCTACTTTTTTACAATAGATGACCATAATGTGTATATCAGTATTTCAATTTTTCCTGCTATAAGATACATAGAAAAAATAAGACAAGTAGCCACAAAATGCAAGAGTTTTCTACTATCTACTAGTACAATTGGTAAGCCACCAAGTCGATTACAATAAAACAGTAAGGGCAACAAACAAAACTGATATTGTTATAAAATTAAAAGAAATAAATATTGATAGAATAGAGAAGATAATAATCTTATAAATACTTCTCTAATTGGAAACTCTTTATTTCTAATTTTTTTTTTTCCACACTACTTGCTGTTACATCTCCACATCTATATATAGTAGTTCCAAAGCATGATTCACATAAGGATGAAACAAACTTTGCTTCTTCTCATGTGTTAGCCACAATCTTTGACTCATATTTTTCATGATCACTCATGTGATTCATGCATCACTTCTAAAAATCATAAGCCCTTACTGATGAACTTATATCGTACAAAAATTTATAATTAGTTCACATTCAATGATTGTTGCATCATTAAAACCTTGTTAAGGAAAACACATTGGAAAGAAAAAAAAATCATAGCAAAGGAAAAAAAAAGTACAACATTCTTCAGAATCATTGAATTAACATTTGATGTGCACAATGTTGCCTCGTTACAACCTTTACTAGGAAAAACCTAGTGGGATAAAAACCTAGAAAATAAAGAAGTGTACAACGCCCATATATATTGGGTGGCATGCTTCATGATGCTTTCTCCAATTAATGACTCCCCCTGATAATAATAACCCCTTACATAGTTTAACGAATGATTCTACGCATAACAATCGCATATACAAGTTTATGGAAGATTGCCTTGGGGTAGAGACTTAGTGTAAATGTCAGCTAGGTTGTCATTGGAACGAACTTGTTTTACTTCAATCTCATTGTTCTTCTGAAGTTCGTGAGTAAATAAGAATTTTGGTGAAATGTGCTTGGTCCGATCTCTGGTGATGAAACCTTCTTTAATTTGTGCTATACATGCGGCATTGTCTTCGAAGATAATGCTTGAAACATCTATAATAGAAGGTAACTGACAAGAACTACGAATATGGTGAATTGAAGATCTCAACCATACACATTCACGACTAGCTTCATGAAGAACTAAAATTTCACAATGGTTAGATAAAATAGCTACTAAAGTTTATTTAGTAGAACACCAAGAAATAGTAGTATTATCACTAAAAAATATATATCCTGAATCTGCATAACCTACAGGCTTGGAACTTTTAGAATTATAAGAATAATATAAATCTAAGTTTGTAGTTTCACGTAGATATCTTAAAATATGCTTGATACCAGTCCAGTGCCTTAGCATTGGTGCTGAGCTATATCTAGCAAGTAAATTCACGGAAAAAGAAATATCCGGTCTAGTGCATTGTGCTAAGTTCAGTAGAGCACCAATAGTACTTAAGTATGGCACTTCAGGTTTTAATACTTTTTCATTTTCATCTTTAGGACGATATGGATCTTTCTTTATGTTCAAAGATCAGACTACCATGGAAGTACTTAGTGTATGCGCCTTGTCCATATCGAACTTTCTTAAAACCTTCTCGGCATAATTGGACTGATGAACTAATATCCTACTAGAATTTCTCTTGGTCTGTAGGCTGATAATTTTTTTTTGTTTTCCCAAGATCTTTCATTTTGAATTTCTTCTTCAAGTGGTTAGCAATTTTCTTGAGCTCTTCTTGAGTTCTGTTTAAATTTATATCATCCACATAAATTGCTACTATTGCAAATCCATTAAAAATTTTCTTTACAAAACTGCACGGACAAATTGGATTGTTTATATACCTTCCTTAGACAAGTATTCACTAAGACGATTGTACCACATTCTTCCATATTGCTTCATGCCATACAATGAACGTCTTAAATAAATTGAGTACGTACTCTTTAACTTTACTCCAGGTAAAGTAAATCCTTCTGGGATTTTCATATAAATATCTGTGTCTAAGTCGCCATATAAATAAGCAGTTACAACATCCATGAGTCTCATATCTACATGTTCAGAAACTGAGTAACTTATCAGATATCTGAAAGTTATTGCATCCATGACGGGAGAGTATGTTTCCTCCTAATCATTCTCAGGTTTCCGTGAAAAACCTTGTGCCACAAGTTGTGCTTTATATCTAGTAATTTCATTACTTTCATTTCTTTTTTCTTACAAATACCCATTTGTAACCTACATGGTTAACATCCTTTGGGGTTAGTAGATCCAAATACACAATGTTTATTTGAGAGACTCTAATTTTGTTTTGATGACATCTTCCATTTTGACCAATCTGCTCTTTGTCGGCATTCATTTATGTACGTGGTTAAATATCATCATTATCCTTTCCCTTTGATACTTGTGTAGCTACAACAAATGTGAATATGTCATCGATGATTGTATCTTTTCCATCCCACATCTCTCTTGAATTAGTGTAAAGTTTTGATATCTCTTTATTATTAGATACTTTTGTCTCTTTAGCAGCTTCCAAAGTCTCTTTGGGGGCCTGTATATTTTTCAAGACAATAACTTCTTCTGGAGTTTTAGAGAGTGGATTTTTGCATAACATGTTCTCGAGTGAAATGGCTAACGTCAAGAGTGTCATTTGGGAATGTTTTCTCATTTCTCTTTTTCCGAGGAGTAGAGACTTTTGAACCTATAGTTCTGCCACGCATCTGGCGCGCTGCAGATTCATTTGCTGCCATATTTGAGTTTTGTTCTACAGGGACAATGACTCTGGTAGGTGCATTCATAGCTGGCACGTGTGACTTGGTCACTTTCACTGCATCATTAAATGCTTCAAGAAATCTATTTGCAATTTCTTGTAAGTACAATATTTTTTCTACTTCATTATCACATTATGAATATGTGGATCTAGATGAGATAGAGTGGAAGTATTCCACGTTAATTCTTGTCATTCTGCTAGAACAAATTGTTTTGAAGAAACAACGTGTTCTTCAGGAACTTTCTCATCTCCCCCTAACGGCGGGAATACTGTCTCATCAAAGTGACAATCCGCAAAACGGACAATAAATACATATCCTTTCATTGGTTCTCAATACTGAATAATAGAGGGCGAGTCAAAACTTACATAAATCCCCAACCTCCGTTGAAGACCCATTTTAGAACGCCAAGAAGGAGGAATAGGAACTTGAACTGTATAGCCAAACTTACGCAAATGGAATATATTTGGCCGATTACCTGACACAAGTTGTTGTGGAGAGAAATGATGATATGTTGTGGGTCTAAATCTTAAGCATTGATGCATGCAATACTACATGTCCCAAAGCACTAACAAGTAATCTAGACTGCATTAGTAAATGCTTGACAATAAGTTGAAGACGCTTAATCAAGGATCCAGCTAAGCCATTTTGTCCATGAACATGTGGAATGAGATGCTCAACATCATGTTAGGAAAACTGAAGATCTTGTTGAGTCTTTGACATAATCAATGCAAACCACCAAGCAAAACTAGATCACACCAATCACACAAAGCACATAAGAATTTTCCTGATTAGGGCTTTCGTCTTAATCCGGGGGAGAAAGAACCGAGATGTTATTTCAACTAAAGAAGATACACGAATATTACAATTTTCATCATGACCCTCTCTCAAGCCTACCTGAAACTTGGTTGCTGTTTACAATGGAGAAATCTCTCACCCTCTCAGATGAAGTACTCTTTTCTTCTATTCGGCACTCAATAGAATCATATCGTTTTAGGAGCCGTTAGCATTGTATTTATAGATCTAGAGAAACCCTAGTTTAGATATCTTGATATAATAACCATCCGATCTATACTGAAGAGACAAACATACAATTAGAGTCGTATGATCTAATCAGAAGACGAAGTGGGCTTCATTCGAACCAAAAAACCTACACCTAGAAAATCCATCAGCACTGCGGACGGTCGACCGCACATAGTTGTGGTCGACCGCAACTCCCAGACCATCGACCCAAGAAGGTGACAGTCGAATGTCCCTTTCTCTGTTGGCTGCTGCTGCTGCTGACTGTTTCTCATTCTCTTCGATCATTCGCTTCGAACCATCTACATGTATCACCATATTTTCTTCACACCGAATACGTATGCAAGACATAAAACCTAACAATCTCACTTTGGATTGCATACACATGAATCCATACCTGTGTGATTTAAAAATCTTCTATACATTTTTTCTCCGCTTTGTAAACAACACGTTTCTATGACTTCTTCTAGTTGAACAAATCTCCACCTATTTTCCTCCAACTGCGTGCCCCCGCTCAACGGCACACCTCGGTAGATGTAATCATGGATGTGCCACCCTTCACACGAACTCCACCTACATCAAGACTCTTTCCACCTTCCAACGGTATTCAAATATTGCAGTCTCGATTCGGTAATTCTAGTGACGGCTTACTAGATGATGCTTTAAGAACAATGTGCTTCCATACACTCGGCCGAGTTTTTCTGCTCCCACAAAGCTGATAAAGGTTGTGTGACCCTGCCCAATTCCCCTCTTACCCTTCATTACCTTACGACGACTATCCCAAACTATCAAAACTCCACCTCGAGCTGTGTACCTACAGCCACAAGCATCAAGAGTCCCTAAGGATATCTGCTGTATCGAAGGAATATACATGACATCTTCTAGTGTGAACCCTTTACCATCTGGCATCTCCAATTCAACCGTTCCCTCATCCACTACTTCACAAATCTCCCCTCTAGCCGTTCTCACACTACGACATGTTGACAACTTGTAAGTAGAAAATATCTCTATCTTGGAGCAAATATGAGAGGAACTTTCCAAATCAAGATACTAACTTGAATCCACATTCGAAGAACTTGAAACAAGTACACATAGTTCGAAGTCATCAGGATTACCTGATTTACCTGAATCAGTTGTGCTGACTGCATTGGTTTGATCACCTCCTTAGTAGCACTCTTCTAACTGAACCACTTGCGACAATCTTTCTTGTAATGCCCAACTCCTTTACAGTAATGAAAACAAATCTTACCCTTGTGTGTCGCATCCCTTCTATTGAAGTATCACCATCCACCGCAAAAAACCTAGCAAAAATAGACCATCCTTTATGAATCTCCTTTCTTAGTTCATCTTCCTTCAGACCCTTAATCACCCTGACTACTGTAAGTGTCTTCTTGGCTGATTTTCCATGTAGCATGTTAGTTATCAATTGATTATAAGAAGTTGGCAGTGAATAAATCAAGTTGGAATCTTTATCCTCTTCGCTAAGATCATCAACGTTAATCGCCTTCAGTTCAGATATTACCTTATTGAACTCCACAATATGATCTTGAAGATGAGTACATTCCTTCATTGAAAATCTAAACAATTTCCTCTTCCAATACATCTGATCAAGCAACGACGATCCCGAGTAGTCAGATTTGAGTCTCGCCCATAGACTTGCCGCACTTTTCTCCTCAAGAATATTACACTTGACTTTGTCCGCCAATTGCAACCGGATTAAACTCAAGGCCTTCATACAAATCTCATCCCACTTCTCCTGCTTCATGTAAGTTTGCTTCTTCTCTTCTCGGGTAAGTTGCAAGTCCTTCTGAACTAAAACATCATATATGTCCACCTTCCATAAATTGAAGTTGATCTTACCGTCAAACCACTTGATCTTCATCTTTTGATCTGTCATCTTTTCCAAGGAACTCGAATAAACCCACAAACCTGATCGCTTTGATACCACTTGTTAGGAAAACTGAGGATCTTGTAGAGTCTTTGACATAATTAATGCAAATTACCAAGCAAAACTAGATCACACCAATCACACGAAGCACACAAGAATTATCTTGGTTGGGGCTTTTGCCTTAATCCGGGGAAGGATGAACCAAGATGTTATTTCAACTATAAAAGATACAAGAATATTATAATTCTCACCACGACCTTCTCTCAAGCCTACCTAGAACTTGGTTGCTGTTTACAATGGAGAAATCTCTCACCCTCTCAGATGAAGTACTCTATTCTTTTATTCGGCACTTAATAGAATCATATCATTCTAGGAGCTGTTTACATTGTATTTATAAATCTAGAGAAACCCTAGCTTAGATATCTTGATACAATAGCCATCCGATGTATATTGAAGAGATAAACATACAATTAGAGCCGTACGATCTAACCAGAAGATGAAGTGGGCTTCAATCGAATCAACAAATTCGCACTAAAAATTCCATCAGCGCCGCAGACGGTCGACCGCACATAGTTGCAGTCGATCACAACTCCCAGACCATCGACTCAAGAAGGTGACAGTCGACCACATTTCTTTGTCAGCTGTTGCTGCTGTTGACTGTTTCTCCTTCTCTTCGCACCATCTACATGTATCACCATCTTCTCTTCACACCAAATAACTATGCAACATAAAACCCAACACATCAATCCCTATCGATGAACAACAATTATTAAAAGCTTGAGATGTGAATTCAGCTGCATTATCAAGTCGTATAGATTTAATAGGATGGTCAGGAAAATGAGCTAAAGTTTGATGATTTGAGCCATTAGACGAGAAAAAACTATGTCTCGTAGAAAGTAGGCAGACATAGGACCAACGACTGGAGGCATCAATTAGGACAATGAAATTGTTAGATGATATATTAGTTTAGTCCCATATAGGTTATATATCAGTTTAGTCTTCTATTCTCTCCTATATGTATGAGCCATATTGTATTCAGTTTATTCAATCAATCAATAAAGAATTATTCTCATCTAATAATCTTAACATGGTATCAGAGCATGTCATCCTATAAGGCCTATACTAATTTGATCATCATCGTCGAGGTGGGGTGGTTCTCATCTTCATCAAAATTTCTCCACCTCCCGACATTCCTCTCCTGATCTTGATCAAAACCCTAATCTCCCCCAAAACTCTAAATCTCCAAAACCCTAGCCATCATCAAACAGCAAGATCCAAAAAAACCTAGCCGTCATCAACTACCTCTACCAAAACCCAGCCACCATCAATAACAACAACCCGATGTCATCCTCTCCAACAACTCCGGCAACACCACCATCACCACCGTGGCTACATCTTCGTCCCCGCAACTTCAAATCTCCGAAGAACCCAAAAACACCACAAATCCAATTCCCCGGCGAACAAAATCCAACACCTCGTCATTGACAACCCTTCCTCAACTCCGGCGACGACTTCTTCATCTTCGATGCAGCGGCAGCAACACCCAACATCACCATCATCATCTTCACTACATCCCGCTTAACAAACAACATCAACAACATACAAACAAGCAAGATCAGCAACAACAACAACCATGGACGGCATCAAGATGGTCCTGGCCGGAAAAGTCAACAAGACCTACGTCTGCCTCATCAACCTCGCCAGCCCCTCTCCATATTCATCACCATCCTCCCGACACCATGCTCCTGCATAAATTCCGAAACCAAGCAAATCATCCTCCAAGCCTCCTCCCTAATCCCAGTCGGATCTTCCCAACCCTAATCCAACCCGTATCCGGATGGGCCATCCCCATTCTCGACTCCGACCTCAACTCCCTCTCCTCAACTCCTTGAAGGTGATTCATTTGTGGTTGCGAACTTCTCTCAGAAAAAGGAGTCTTGATCGATTTCGATGAAGCTTGCATTGATCTCGGGAATGAAAGAGATCCCCTTGGTGCCACCATTTCAAAAGACCCAGATCTGGGTTTGGAATCGATCATTTTTTTGGAAGGAACCCAAGTGTTGGATCGAGATTTGCGGGTCTCCTCTGATTTGTTTCAATAGGTTTTCAGTTCTCTTCTCTTTTTTTTTTCATTCGAGTTTACAGAAAGAAAAAATAACCTTCCTTGCAGGTTCTTGTGCTTCTACATCCAGATCGTCAACTCACTCCGGTTGATCGATCGTGAGTTTGAGATGGGGTGTTATCAGCATCCAGTTCTCAGTTAAGGGATGATATCCCACCACATCGACAATTCTCAAGTTCAGGGATGATATCCCACCACATTGACCATTCTCAAGTCTGGGGTGAGATCCTATCATCGACAATTCTCAAGTCAGTGGTAAGATCCCATCAGTCTTTAGATGTGAGATCCCATCATCGATTATGTCTCAAGTCAGAGGTGAGATCCCATCAGTCTATTTCTCAGTTCAGGGGTGAGATCCCATCATCGACTATGTATCAAGTGGATATAGAGATCCCGCCACTGTTCGAGGTGAGATCTCAACAGTGCATTACCACTACTTCCTTTCGCAAACTCTACTTCTCAATTCCGTCACATGCGCCATCTAGCGCCGTCACTGCACCACAGTTTGTCGTTCCTTCCACATCAACATCGTCAGTATTCCAAACTCTTGTTGCTTGAACCAACTTGAGTTTGAAGGAGGGTGTTAGATGATATATTAGTTTAGTCTCATATTGGTTATGTATCAGTTTAGTCTTCTATTCTCTCCTATATGTGTGAGCCATATTATATTTAGTTTATTAAATCAATCAATAAAGAATTATTCTCATCCAATTATCTTAACAGAAATATCTAAAATGTTCACTAGGAGGATATATATGGCACAAATATCACCTTGCATCCTCTTTAGAAATGACGGGGATTCCGATGAAATCTTAAGAAAGGAAGATTTGGTGATGAGTTTACCTTGTGAACTCGGGATACATAACTATCCACTAGGTATAGTCAACTGACAGTTTGCTAAGGGATGTCCATATGAGTTATCTATTATTTTTCTTAACATAGTGTTCCCAGGGTGTTTAACCTATCATGACAAAGAGTTAAGATCTTAGAGACACTAAATTTAGGGTGTGATTTGAGCTTCTGACATGGCTTGAGCTTCTGGCTCATAACGGAGTGTGATTCAACATTTGAAATTCTTGTGCAGTATAGACTCGAGGAAACTGCACTTAACTTTTCTAGTGTGAGTTTCTGACTTCCAACACTAGTAATAATGTATAATAATTCTTTCTTATCTTCACATATAGTTTCTATGTGGTACCCATTCATTATGATGTCTTTGAAACTAAGTAAATTTTTGCGGGAATTGCTGAAAAAAAGCATATTTAATGAATATATGGGTACCGTTTGGTAACATTATACGTACTCTTCCAGAACCTTCAATCATTTGTACAGGTCCAGCTATGGTGGATACTTTGCATGATTTCAACACAAATTTTTAGAAAAGTTTCTGATTTTTCAGTATAGTATGTGGTGTCCCTTCAATTTCATGCATTCCATGGTCCATACCTCTAAAATAAGAGAAAATTAATACATTACTTAAGCAGGAAAAAAATTTGACCTTCAAAGCAAAGATAATATATTATCATGAAATAAGAACAAACAATTCTCCAAAATCATAAACTAAAAACTGAATTTATTATAACGATAACAGGTTTGTTTAGGTCTTCTAGACCCAATTTGGTGGTTCTCCCAATTTTGCTTCAAATACTTTAGTGTTAATAGGCTAGCTGATTCCAGTTTGTAGATCCCCTTAGCATATTAGCATCATGATCTTTCATCAGCTCTTTACTATTCAGCATATTCGTCTCTGTAGAATTGACAGAAGCTTTGTATTGATCTACCACATGTTTGGGTGCATGGCAGATCAGTGACCAATATCCATTTTTTCCCACATTTATAGCAAGTATCGTCTGGATACTTAGTAGAATTGTTAGTTAGATTTTGTTTCTTCTCAATATAGGGGACAAACCTCTTTGGGAGGTTTTTGAATTTTGCATTATTTGAACCTTTATAACCCCTCTAATGGAGTAATTATTATGTCCATCTCTACTGGAGGAATTACTGTACCCACCTCTTCTGAAGTATTATTTCGTCCACGTTCCCTACCTTTGCCTCTGTTTTTAGCAAAGTTGACATTTGCTTCAGGAATTGCCATAGACCCGACTGGTCTTGAATAATGATTCTTAATAAAAACTTTGTTATTTTGTTTTGCAACAAGGAGACAAGTTATCAGTTCAGAATACTTAGTAAAATGTCGCTCTTGATAATGCTGCTGCAGGAGCACATTCGAGGCGTGAAATGTTGTTGTTTTTTTTATAATATTATTTGCTCATCAGTAATTGTTTCACCACATAATCTCAAAGGAAAATAATATTAAATAGAGCAGAGTTGTAGTCAAAAATTGTATAATGATCTTCGATTCTCTGATCCAGCCAATCACTTTGAGCATTGGGTAATATGAAAATCTTCTGGTGATCATGCCTATCCTTCAGGGATTCCCAAAGACCAAAAGGATCTTTCTCAGTCAAATACTTAATTTTCATATTATCATGTAAATGATGACACAGAAAATGAGAGTGGATGCTTTGTCATCCGGGGACATCTTATTTCCTTCCGCAATAGTATCACTAAATTTTTTTCTATCGCAAATAGATCTTAGCATCCATTTGCCATGATAAACAATTTTCACCATTGATCCCAAGAATCTTAATGTCGAGTTTAGTAATGTTCGATATCATTTCAGTAGATGAGATAAAATATATAAAATTAGTAGGGTATACATGAACATAAAGAAGAAAAATAATTGTTAATTGAAGTTGGAACTTCAGGTCCTAATCTAATTATAATATCAAAACTTTGATATATATATATATATATATAGAGAGAGTAAGTCTATTAAGAGCCGGGAAGCTAAGATTCTTATCGAGAGCTGAGATTCTCAGCCGTTCGATTGTGATCCGATGGTCAAGATTTGATCCGACTATCAACTGATATGTTGAAGGGCAAAACAATCATTTCTCAGCTCTCCTCTTTCTCATCTGAGCTACTCTCTCCCGTTTTCTCTCTTTCTCTCCTTGACGAATCCGAAAAAATTCCCCTACCCCCGTAAAAAACCTAGCTTCGAATACTTGGCCCATCTCACCCGTTCTCTTTCTCTCTTCGATGCGTCGCCAATCTCTCCCGTTCTCTCTATCTTCGATGCGACGCCCATCTCAGTTCCTGAGCATTTCGATGATAGGGTTTTTGATTTTGGTCCATTTTAATGGCAAATGGAGTGTTGGGGTTTTGAGAGGTTTGGCTGCTATCGAAACCCACCTGATCGAATCTCTCTCTCTTCGATGCGTCGCTCATCTCTCCCTTTCTCTCTCTCTCTTTTGATGCTAGGGTTTTTGGTTTTTTATTTTGGTCCATTGAGGGGTTTGGCTGCTATCGAAACCCACCCATTCGAAACCCTAACTCCACCTTTCTTCTCCACCCCGACATCTTCGAATCAGGTATAATTTTGTGAACATTTTTTTTCCCAATTTTTTTTTTCAAATCCCTTATTTTGTAAATTAATTGCTTGCTTTGAAAATTAATTTGTCAGGTAATGTTTGCATCTCAAGAATAGTGTGTGGAACAAGATGATCAGCTACAATATGTCAGGGAAGTATTCGAATCCCATTTATCCATTTTAGGGTTTGGTCTTTCTATATTTTAGGTTTGACTGTTGATAGTTCGATTGGTGGTGGTTCAAGATGTGAAACAAATCGGTATCATTCTATTTTATGTTTGGTTTACTGTTAACCATGACTTTATTATGCTATGGTAGTCTACTAGTCTGTTATATTCATGTGATTGTGAGTTTGCATCCTCGTTGGATAACTTGGATTCTAGTTTTACAAGTGATGATGAGATGAATTATGTTTCTGAAGTTGCACACTATGAATCATTTATTTAATGATTTGTAGGAGTGACTAGTGATGAATTAATTCTATCTAAGCTTTATTTTTCCTAATTGGTTATAAGTGATGATGAGATGGATTATGTTTCTGAAGTTGCACACTATGAGTTAATGATGAATAGGAGTGATTGTATTTTGAGATGGTGAGCTGAGATTCTTATCGTGAGCTGAGATTCTCAGACGTTTGTTTGCGATCCGATGGTCAAGATTTGATCCGACCATCAACTGATATGTTGAAGGGCAAAATAGTCATTTCTTAGCCTCTTTCTTTCTCAGATTCATATATATATACCAACTCATATAGAGTTAGTCTAATATGAGAAACTATTTGAAACTATTTGAAACTCGATGTTTTTTAAAACTATTTGAAACTCGAGTTTCATGGTTACAAGTGGTTTAGATGGTTCTTATGTAGCCAAACATAGCTTGTATCTAAAACAATGCTTTTAAATTTGAAACTGCCTTTTGTTGTGTGTGTTGGTATAGGTGAGGCGATGATGTTCAGTTTCTGTTATCGGCAATTGGTATACATATTTATGTATATTTTGAAATTTATCATTGTTGTTGTTAAGGTGATTGACTTGGAAGAGGTGGAGATGCAAAAAAAAAAATAGCGGGAACTAGTAGGCATGGCTTAATAAAGCAGCCCTAGCGACAAACTCAAATTTATGCATTTGACTCACTTATACTTGATTTATTAGTAGGCAGTGATGAAAAGTTTATGCATGAATTTTTTTTCCCATAATTTTTCCCTTTTGGAGTCTGTAGGCAGTGATGAAAAGTTTATACAAGACAAGTAAAATGATTTTGTTTTTTTGCACCCTCCTACCATGTTACTGTGCAAGTCATTTCAGCTTCATGTTCAGTTTCTGTTTTCGGCAATTGGTATACAGAATATTTTTGGTGGTGTTCAGCTTCATGTTCAGTTTCTGTTGTTCTGAGCTTACACATTTTAAACTTCACAAATTCAAATTCTGTTGTACTGAGCTTACACATTTTGAGATTTTGAACTTCAATTTTTGGTGGTGTTATTCTGAGCCTACAGATTTTATTGCATCTCTTGTTGTTGTTCTGAGCCTAAAGATTATTTTGCTGTTGTTGTTGTTCTGAGCCTACAGTTTTCTTTGCTGTTGTTGTTGTTCTGAGCCTACAGTTTTTTTTTGCTGAATTTTTTTTTTGTTGTTCAAATACCTGTCTAACCTATATTTGATGATACCCTGTGATTTAAAATTTTCAGCTTTACCATGTTCATCAAACACTCTTTAGGAATAGCCGAGTGGTATGTGGTTATATCTCCAAGTCAAAAGTTTACTTGCAATTTATTATAATACATATATTTATGTACTTGTTTCTTTATTTTTTGGTGAATCACTTTGTTCAGGAATTCAAGAGGAAGAACAAGAAGGATGTTAGTGGAGAACCTGAGAGCCTTGAGAAGGCTGAAGACTACCTTGCGAGAGGGCGAAGAGGATACTCTCTTCGACTGCCCATTTTTGACCCATTGAGAATGTTTCGACTGCCAGGAGGTTTAAATGTGTTTTAGCGTAGGTCATGTATGTATTGTAATGTAAATAATGGAAGTTGTAAGTTAAAACTAGTTTGTAGTTACAATTGTGTTTTTAATCCTTTTGTATAATCTTCAAGTTCAGTTTCTGTTGTTCTGAGCTTACACATTTTGAACTTCAAGTTCAGTTTCTGTTGTTATGAGCTTACACATTATGCACTTCATGTTCAGTTTCTGTTGTTCTGAGCTTACACATTTTCAACTTCATGTTCAGTTTCTGTTGTTCTGAGCTTACACATTTTGAAGTTCATGTTCAGTTTCTGTTGTTCTGAGCTTGCACATTTCGAAGTTCATGTTCAGTTTCTGTTGTTCTGAGGATTCACAATTTGAACTTCATGTTCAGTTTCTGTTGTTCTGAGCTTACACAATTTGAACTTTATGTTCAGTTTCTGTTGTTCTGAGCTTACACATTTTGAACTTCAAGTTCAGTTTATGTTGTTCTGAGCTTACACAATTTGAACTTCATGTTCAGTTTCTGTTGTTCTGATCTTACACATTTTGAACTTCAAGTTCAGTTTATGTTGTTCTGAGCTTACACAATTGGAACTTCATGTTCAGTTTATGTTGTTCTGAGCTTATACAATTTGAACTTCATAAAATAACAATCTTTGCTTGTATAAGCCTGTAACAAAAACTTTAAAATTTTTATCCGACATCTTAAAATTACAGTCAAAGAAAAATAGAGAGTTACAAGAAACACAATGAAGACAAACGATATCTAGAGGGCTGCCGGGCTTCATCAATTTTTTGCCTTGTTTTTTCTCCCTCCTCGGTGTCAACGTTCCACTGATCATGAAATACCTTATTCTTGAGATGATAGGATAATGTCGATATATTTTTGGCCCCATAGAAGAACAAATAAACCTTGACAAGAATTTTCCTATGCTACACCTACACCCCTCGCATTTCTTCAGGGTTCAATGACAAGCAAAGGCTGCAAAGCAAAAGTGAAATCAATTAGATGAATAAGATACGACATACAAAAGACGTGCAAAAGAAGCAGTTGTTTGGTCTTAGGAATCCAGTCATGGGTTGAAATGATAAAAATTTGCAGTTGTTTCACTTCATATGTTGAAGTTCACTTCATATTTTAGAATATTTGCAGTTCCTTTTTCTTGCTTATTGTTATAATCTATCATGACAGGTATATATCTTGTCATTTTCTTATATAAATTAAAACTGTTTTGATGTGGTTAAGTTGATGACTAAAGTTATTACTATTATTAGTTCATTGCTTTCAACGACCTTCAATAACTTTCTTTATGCATGAAAATATATCAAATGATAAATACTTTCCGTTTTTGGTAATTTTTTTTCCTTTCTTTCTTGCCTTAATTATCATCTCAGAAGAATGGTTACAGGAACTGACACTGGTATGGGTATGGGACATATCAAATTTGTAGAAAGTAGGACACAAGGACATGACGGACATGACTATAGTATCATATGGTATGACGTTATATATCATAATTAAGCGTAAGTTTAACCCAGTGGCATTAACATAATATTTTTAAGCTACAAAATCAAACTAAGATTTTTGTGGTCGATAATATAGTCCATTGAAAAGTTATACTTTTTAGTTCACAACAAGATTTGGGAAAATTCACAATGCATATACAAGTAATAATAACTAACTAGCTTAAAAAACATGAAAAAGCAAGAAAATTACTGATTATGTCAGAATGGTGTTTCAGTACTGTATAAAAAGTGTTCATACAAAATATAGTATAAACTATAAAGTTGAAGACATGTCTGAGAAGTGTCTGATAAATGTCCACAAATGTCCACAGTGTCCATGAAGTATCGGTGCCAAGCACATGTACATCTCCATGATGGAAGTGTCCATGGTTGATACTAATTACATTATCATTATCAATCTTACAAAGTCCTCTCATCAATAGACTTATAACATTTAGTAGTTGCTAGCTAAATGCAGCTGAGAAAGTGTATTTTTTCATGAGTTAATGGGTAAGTTCTTAGAGGATGGGACTGATATACGTCTTGACCGGTGATTAGTTTTTGTAGTACAGTAAAAAATGAAAGTAGTCTTACAATAAAAAACATTCCTTGAAAAGTGATGATGGTGTCTTACAATAAAAAACATTCAATAAAACAATTAATCAATCATAAAACTCAGATAGGATTATTTCATCACTGATCACTTCTATAAATCTTTAATTAAATCATAAAAGAATCATAGTGTGCAACTTCAGAAACATAATCCATCTCATCATCACTTTTAAAAAGTAAGGAAAAATTTCTTGCTACTAATGCAAAACAAACTATTCAAGTATACTCAAAGTAAAATTTTGACAAATTCAAGTATCGTGAGCTGAGATTCTCAGCCGTTCGATTGCGATCCAATGGTCCAGATTTGATCCGACCATTAACTAATATGTTGAAGGGCAAAATAATCATTTCTCAGCTCAGATCTTTCTCATCTGAGCTACTTTCTCCCGTTCTCTCTCTCTCTCTCCTTGACGAATCCGAAAGAATCTCAGCTCTCCCGAAAAAACAGTCATTTGAAGTAACAATCGTAAAGCTCAAATAGGATTGTTTCATCACTAGTCACTCCTATTAATCATTAACTCATAGTGTGCAACTTCAGAAACATAATCCATCTCATCATCACTTATAACCAATGAGGAAAAATAATGCTTAGATAGGATTAATTCATCACTAGTCACTCCTACAAATCATTAAATAAATGATTCATAGTGTGCAACTTCAGAAACATAATCCATCTCATCATCACTTGTAAAACTAGAATCCAAGTTATCCAACGAGGAAGCAAACTCACAATCACATGAATATAACAGACTAGTAGACTACCATAGCATAATAAAGTCATGCTTAACAGTAAACCAGACATAAAATAGAATGATACCGATTTGTTTCACATCGTGAACCACCACCAATCGAACTATCAACAGTCAAACCTAAAATATAGAAAGACCAAACCCCAAAATGGATAAATGGGATTCGAATACTTCCCTGACATATTGTAGCTGATCATCTTGTTCCACACACTATTCTTGAGATGCAAACATTACCTGACAAATTAATTTTCAAAGCAAGCAATTAATTTACAAAATAAGAGATTTGAAAAAAAAATTTGGGAAAAAGAATGTTCACAAAATTATACCTGATTCGAAGATGTCGGGGTGGAGAAGAAAGGTGGAGTTAGGGTTTCGAATGGGTGGGTTTTGATAGCAGCCAAACCCCTCAATGGACCAAAATCAAAAACCAAAAACCCTAGCATCGAAAGAGAGAGAGAGAGAACGGGAGAGATGAGCGACGCATCGAAGATAGAGAGATTCGATCAGGTGGGTTTCGATAGCAGCCAAACCCCTCCAAACCCCAACACTCCATTTGCCATTAAAATGGACCAAAATCAAAAATCTTAGCATCGAAATGCTCAGGAACTGAGATGGGCGTCGCATCGAAGAGAGAGAGAACGGGAGAGATGAGCGACGCATCGAAGAGAGAGAGAGAACGGGTGAGATGGGCCAAGTATTCGAAGCTAGGGTTTTTTACGGGGGCAGGGGAATTTCTTCGGATTCGTCAAGGAGAGAAAGAGAGAGAACGGGAGAGAGTAGCTCAGATGAGAAAGAGGAGAGCTGAGAAATGACTGTTTTGCCCTTCAACATATCAGTTGATAGTCGGATCAAATCTTGACCATCGGATCGCAATCGAACGGCTGAGAATCTCAGCTTCCCAGCTCTTAATAGACTTACTCTCTCTCTCTCTCTCTCTCTCTCTCTCTCTCTCTATATATATATATATATATATATATATATATATACACTAGATTTGCCCATCGGCACGTGCCTACGGCACGTCTTCAGAATGATATAGCATATGAAAAGCCTTGTAAATAGTAAATCAACAATTATGTAGCTCAAGTTTGAATAGTATGACAATAATTAGTTGTAATAAAAGTTCATGTTTATATATATATATATATATATTAGACTAGATTTGCCCATGGGCACGTGCCTACGGCACGTCTTCAGAACGATACAGCATATGAAAAGACTTGTAAATAGTAAATCAACAATTATGTAGCTCAAGTTTGAATAGTATGACAATAATTAGTTGTAATAAAAGTTCATGTTTATATATATATATATATATATATATATATATATATATATATATATATATATATATATATATATATATATATAATGGGAAGTCTTCCGTTGTGCACCACCTATAGTGCATATAGTGTGTGCACTTGGCCTTTCCGCCTTCGTATCGACGATCCGAACCGTTCACATTGATTTACACATCTAAATTAGTCGAAATATGTAAAATCAAATCATTTAAAATTCATTTGCTCATCCATTGAAGTGTTACAAAATTATATGACTGAAATCATTGTTTTTTATAATCACATGGTGGATGGTCAAATGAATTCCAAATGATTTGATTTTACATATTTAGACTAATTTAGATGTTTAGATCAATGTGAACGGTTCGGATCGTCGATACAAAGGCGGAAAGGCCAAGTGCACATGAGTGCACACGAAGGGGTGGTGCACAATGGAAGATTTTCCTACACACACACACACACACACACACACACACACACACACACACACAGAGAGAGAGAGAGAGAGAGAGAGAGAGAGAGAGAGAGAGAGAGAGAGAATTAAATAAATAAAGGAGTTGTTTTGGGGGGGGGGATTTGAATTTGAGTTTTGGGGAAAAACTTTTTTTGGGGGTAGAGGGGAATGTATTTTGTGAGGTTAGATCTGGGCCTTTGATTTGGGGGGATTGAAGGAGAGCCACTTGATAGCTTTCTTTGAGTTTTATTATATATACTAGGTTTTCCCGTTGACACGTGCCTATGGCACGTCTTCGGAACGGTGCACCTGGTTTGATTATATAAAATAGTTTTGGAGGTCCAGCAAATTAATTGAAGTAACAAACATATTATATGAGAAAGCAGTATATCTACCTTTAAGCTCAACCATTGCCTTCTTGATCATTAGCTTGAGCTTACCTAGAATGCATATAGTTTGTTAGAAACACTGCATAGAGTTTTTTTTAACTTCAGCATCACTTTTAGATGCTTGTAATAGTTATGCAAGGACATTATCATATAGGTTTTATAGAGCTTACTCTAATCCCATAACCACTATGAGCATGTCTAAATACAATGGTAACGCAAATGCATGTGCGAAGGTATCCACAATACCAATAATCTAAACATTTGTTTGTCTGAGACTCAGTTTGCAATTGAAATACCTCTTATTATTATTTCTGTTGGGATTTTGTTCTTCCCTATTTCCAAGATCACAATGATCTAATATTTAATCTAATCTCAAATAAAATAAAAAGAATAGAAATCAATAAATATTACCTTCAAGTTTTGATTTCTTGTTTTTTTTTCTCCTTCAATTCTAACTCTAGTTCTTCCTCTCATTTTCTTCTATATCTTGGTGGGAGGCACAAGAGAGACAGCTAGGGTTTACCCTTACTCTCATATTTATAGAAGAGATGAAAGCCTAGGGTTAGGAACTTTAGGAAATCCTAGTTGGGATAAAATTACAATACTGTCCACTATGTATTTGTATTTTACTTCCCAACTAAAATCTACATTATTATTAGACCCATGTCACAATATAGTTCTACAAGACACCCCTCCTTTACCGATATTCACAAATGTACCCTTGGAATTCGTAATACCACCTCCATGGGTCAATTTGTAACTTAAACCTTGTTTTCACATTTAACCCTTTATACAATCTGACAATGACTCTAAAATTTATTTTTCTACAAAATATAATTTTTGTCTATAATAAAATATTTTTTCTGTAAAATATACCTATGGAATTTTATTGTCAGATTATAACCTTCGTTAATTGAACAAGGGAATATCTTCTCTTTTTAGAGGTAGGATTCCGTATTACAAATACAGGTTCTCATATTTCTAATAAGACACATCCAATGCATCGAGGTATTGGTCTAGAAGACCCCACTCTTTGATTTATCAAAGTGCACGATATTAAAAAATGAGTTCACTATATGCTCAGGATTTAGAGGTCATGTTTATATTGTCTTTAACGATAACACTATCTTGTGGTTATTTACAAGTGTAATCATTCTTTGTTCCATCAATTCGTACTAAACGAACTAGCACAACATGTTCGAGTCGACCCTCTCACTTGTTGTGCTACAGTCTGCCAAATAAAATGCCCAGTTCTATTATAGACTGTGAATGTGTTCTTTGTGCATAGACTTAATTACTATGCAATATGGACCTTGTTGATGCACAATATCAATATTTGTGAATAAACCAAAAATTGCTCTATAAATAAAATAACAAATAAATTTATTTATGTTTGTCTAATCATATAACCCTACAATTTCAACAAAAATGAAATACATGAAGTTCTCAAAACTCTAATCCAAGCTAATCATTTCTTTTATCTCCACTTTGTTTCCTCATTGCACCTTTATATAAAAAAAAATCAAAATGGATAAATAACAAATTTACTTTAGCTGTCTTTCTTGAGTGGAGAGTTTGCACCATTCGCTGGTAAACTTCAGTCATCCCAATCCTATATATCCAAACATACACCAAAAGTTCTTATATGTTGTGTTATCGATGGTTTCTAATAACCAGTGAAGGGAACACTTCACGATAGTATTTTCTCTTGTAGTAAGAAATTAATGTTGCATATTTGCCACGTTATTTTAGGTTGCTAGTCAGCTTACCGTCCGGTTATGGTTTGGAAGCCCAAATTGAGGCCACCAAATAATCCATCTCTCACTTGCGTACACCTTAAATCAAAACCAATAAAAAACTCATCAAATAAATCACCAAATTAAAATTTTTTAAACCCAAAAATAAAACAATCATACCTCTCTGAACTTAAATCTCATGCACACACAAAATTCGAGTCAGCAAAAAACTGAGTAATCCCCTGCACACAAAAAATTAAAAATTAGAATGAGAATTCGGTTAATGAGATGAAATTAGAGTCGTTGCATCGCATATATAGGCTCTCAATTCGGTGGAGGGGAGTCGCCGATACAGAGTCGCTTGATATTCGTACTCGATTTGGTGGAGGAGAGTCACCGATACGGAATCAGCAGCGAACCAGATATCGGCGACGACCTCTTGATTGAGGTTCGACATTGGATTTGGATTTTCTTTGAGATTTTCAAAATTTCAAAAATTTTTAAAATTTTTAAAATTTTTAATAATTTTTAATAATTTTTTTTTTTTTTAAATTTCCAAATTTTTGGAAAATTTAAAAAATTTCGAAAATTTTCAAAAAATTTTTAAAAATTTAAAATTTTCAAAAATTTTTTTTAACTTTTTTTAATTTTTTTAATAATTTTTTATAGTTTTTGATTTTTTTTTGATTTTTTTGATTTTTTTTTAAAGTTTTAAAATTTTAAAACTTTTTAGTTTTTAATTTTTTTTTAAATTTAAAATTTCTATTTTCTTAATTTTTTGAATAGAAGAGAGAGAGAGAGAGAGAGAGAGATTAATTAAATAAATAAAAAAGTTGTTTTGGGTGGGGGATTTGAATTTGAGTTTTGGAGGAAAACTTTTTTGGGGGGGGGGGGGGGGGGGGGGGGGAGTGTTTTATGAGGTTAGATCTGGGCCTTTGATTTTGGGGGGATTGAAGGAGAATCACTTGATAGCTTTTTTTGTGTTTTATTATATATACTAGATTTGCCCATGGCCACGTACCTACGGCACGTCTTCAGAACGATACAACATATGAAAAGTCTTGTGAACAGTAAATCAACAATTAGTTATAAATAAAAGTCTATGTTTCCATTAGTATATGGTGAAAAATAATTATAAAAGTCCATGTTTCCATATATATATATATATATATATATATATATATATATATATATTGTGCACCACCCCTCCGTGTGCACTCGGCCTTTCCGCCTTCGTATCGACAATCCTAACCGTTCAAATTGTTCTACACATCTAAATTAGTTTAAATATGTAAATCAAATCATTTGAAATTTATTTACTCATCCATTATGTGACTATAAAAAACAATGATTTTCAGTCATACAATTTTGTAACACTTCAATGGATAGACAAATGAATTCGAATGATTTAATTTTACATATTTAGGTTAATTTTGATGTGTACATCAATGTGAACGGTTCGGATCGTTAATAGGAAGACAGGAAGGCCGAGTGCACACGGAGACCTAGTGCATAACGGAAGGGGACTCTCTCTCTCTCTCTCTCTCTCTCTATATATATATATATATATATATAGGAAAATCTTCCATTGTGAACCAACCCTTCGTGTGCACTCGTGTGCACTCGGCCTTCCCACCTTCGTATCGATGATCCGAACCGTTCACATTGATCTACACATCTAAATTAGTCTAAATATGTAAAATCAAATCATTTGAAATTCAATTGCCCATCCATCATGTGACTATAAAAACAATGATTTTCAGCCATACGATTTTGTAACACTTCAATGTTTGGGCAAATGAAGTTCAAATGATTTGATTTTACATATTTAGACTAATTTAGATGTGTAGATCAATGTGAACGGTTCGGATCGTCGATACTAAGGTGGGAAGGCCGAGTGCACACGCCGTGTGCACCATAGGTGGTGCACAACGGAAGACCTCCATTTATATATATATATATATATATATATATATATATATATATATATATATATATATATATATGTATATAACTTTTTAGGATTTTACATGCTAATATTATTGTAATAAAACTTCCAGTTTTATTAAATAAAACTTCAGATTTTATGTATGAGATTGAGAGTATAGAACTTCAGATTCTAAATAAAATACTAACGGAGTGTCTGGTCTGAATTATTAGACTAGTCTATACTTTTCTGATTAGGACAAAATGTTTATATGATTCTCTAAACACATAAAAGAATGTCATATAAAATTTTCAAAACTTTTTAATGGTTGAATTTAAAGTTATGATTTTCCTATGAGAAACTGCATTCAAACTTGTAAAAATGATAATAAATTCAATTGGAATGTAAAGATAATAAGAAATTCGTTTCTCCCAAACTTGTTGTGCTCTTGTTCGCAAAATTCGCAAAATTTGAGGTTGATCGAACTTCGGGAAGACATGAAAGAATCGTGCTGGCAACCGTGTGATAAAAATTGAAAGAAAGAAATATTAATAAAAAAATAGTGAAGATATGATTGATGCATTACTTCATGTGATTGATGCATTACTTCTAAAAATTGTATACTCTTATTAATAGACTTGTATATTACATAAATTTATAATTAGAAGATATGGTGATCATCCACAATCATAACATACAATAGATGTAATTGTTATTCTGCCAATTATTATCATATAAGTCGCCTCTTGAAATTTCTAGTGGCAGCTTGGTATGTGCGAACAAGTACACCAGCACCAATTCCAACACCAAGACAAATTCCGAGACTGATCCCTACACCCACCCTCACACCAGCATTGAACCATGAAAGTTGTCCGTCCTCTTCTTCGCCTTCCATGTATTCAGTTCTAGAGTAAATGCTGCTGTAAACAGTAGGAATGGCACTATCTGTTTTATAGTCATGGTCGTCAGTTACCTGCAAAACATGTACATTAAAAAGGTGTTGAAAACTTGCAAAAAAAAGTTTTGAGAAAGAATGATAAGAGAAAGTGGCTGCACTTTCTCCTCCAGTCCAGACACATTGGTATAGTACAGAAATAACAGGGTGCTAGAGCCGAAGTCGAAACATGGCAAAGAAGCTTTCTACATAAAACCATATAACAGAAAACCAACAAAATCTGTGATATATCCCAACAATGAGTAACAGGAGATCTCTCAATCTCCAAACTGCATTCTGATACTCTGTCGCATTCAAAGAGAACCCCATATCCTAAACATATACCAGTGAGAAATCATCTGGAAGGCCAATGCTCGTAAACTGAAGATTTTTTATCAGCAGAACGAATACAGCTACTAAATCACAGTTTAATTATTTTCTTGGGTAAAAAGCCAAAAACCATTCTAACGTTTTTTAAGAAATTAAGAAACACCCTACCATTAGTTTTGAGTCAAAAGACACCAGCGCAAGTTTGCTAAGACATTCCGTCCAAAATATTTTTCTAAATGACAAATATACCCTTACTGCCCTCAATTGAAGATGAAGAAGAAATCAATACAGTAATTAATAATTATAAGGGACGGCGGAGGGTCTTTTGACTCAAAATTAATGGAAAGGATTTCTTCAATTTCTTAAACAGCAATTTTTTGTTTGGCTTTTTACCCTATTTTCTTATTTTGAAAATACTATTAACTAAAAAAAAAATCTATGATTAGTACAATCGATTGTGAGAGTCATAATTAGTGGAATACTGTCCTATTTCTTATAATAAATCAACTCCATGTCAACCAGCATGCCCCCTGCCAAAACATAAAGGTTAGGTAGCATGTATGTACATTTGTGAAGTACCCCAGACTACTACCCACAGCTTCTACTTTCACACGAATAAGAAATCAATTAAATTCTATATTTCACATATATTTAATTCGAACTCAACATTAGAATCACATTGATTATTCCCTAACATAAAGTTACCTTTTTCTTTAAATGTTGCAGTTTTAGTTTATTCAGATCATTTTCCAATGGCTAGCCTCGATAAGAATCCTACAGACAATTGCACCTACTTGAATGTAAAGAGGAATGAAACCATAAGATAAAGTCAATTCCAATTTAAAGCCCATATCAACAAAGCTTCATGGATTTTCATCACCAATATACACACGCAAATATTCTTCCATTGCCACTCCCATTATTGAATTTAAACTTTTCCCTCTTGCAAGAATAATCACTAGTTCTTAGTATACCTACAGGAAGTTGTCTGCATTAAAACATAAATTGAAATCTAAAAAACTGCATAAGAATATAAGTTCAATTAAGAGAATAGATCATCCATCAAAGGTGACAAATAACTAAAGCCTCACTGCCAATTCAACTGGCTATCTGTAGATCATATGCAATCTAATGATTTGAGCATATTTCTACAGTTTTTTAGAGAACTATGTAGACCACTAGTAATAAATAAATAAATAAGAGGCTATACACTGAGATGTTCCATATTTGTGTATGCGAATTTAATTACTTAGGCAATAATCACATAAAAATTACTAAGGCTACCTAAAATCAATACTATAAATCAATATTTCAGTCTCCTACGATCTCGAGTCCTAAGCACTATTTTCCCCAATTACGATCTCAGCCCAGTTTTCATTAGTGATGGAATCCCAAACTACCAACCATAATGTTATTTCCGATATGTCCTATCAAGTTTCTCCTAAGGGGGCGTTTGGTACAAGGATTTTTTTTTGTTTACTGGGAATCTTAACTTGGGAATCTAGTTTCCCATGTTTGGTATGCTAATTTTTAAATTCAAATTCCCGGGAAACTAACATTCCTAGGATTTTTTTTGCCACAATTCCCACAAAAATTTTCCGATGTGTGGGGTGGGATTCTTAGATTCCCAAGTGCTTGGGAAAATGTTATTTCTTTAAAATTACAATTTTGCCCCTAAAATTTAAAAAACCTTAAACCTGGCTTTCATATTTCTTCTCATTTTCCTCTCCAATAAACCCATCCCCTCTTTCTCCCTCAAAAATCCAAGCACCCGTTCATCGACAAATAAAAAATCCTAATTTTCCCAATCTCCTCCATTGACAAAGAAAGGGAGGAGGACATCAAGATTCGCACTCCGTTCAGATCCTCCTGGCTCTCGATCGCGAGGTAAAACGAATATTGTTTGTTGTTTCTTTCTGTGTTTGGAAACCCTAGGATGATGAAGGAAACCGTAATTGTTCAGATCTGCAGCGGAATTGGGGTTGATTGGTTGAATTAGGGTTTATGGGGTTTAATTTGTTATTTTAATTGGTGAATTTGGTGAGAAGGAAGGTTTTTTTGGGAAGTCTGAGCTGCTGATTTTGTACGGTAGACCTGAATTATGTTAAATTAGGGTTTGACTGTTTTGATTAGGGTTTATGGGGTTAGGTTATTTTGCTTAGTTCACTGTGTTTGGTTGAAGGATAGGTTTTTTGAGAGTGTGGGTTGCTCATTTGGTATGCTGAGACTTGAATTTATGATAAATTGGGTTGGAATTGTTTTTGATCAGCGTGTATGAGAAGTTTTTTTTTTTGGTTAATTGGTGTATTTGGTGAAAAGAAGGGGTTCTTTGGAAGTCTGAACTGCTCATTTGGTATGTTAAACTTGAATTTGTGTTGTTGAAAAATTGCAAGATTATGAACAAAATTAAGACTTTATGTAATTTTATATTGAGTTGTTATGGACGAGCTCCTTTGTTAAATTTGCATTTATCACATTCTTCTAAAGTTGTGTAATGCAAGTTTGCTTAGGAGTTTATCTACTTTGTGCTCGGCTGATTACTATCATCTCAGTCTTTCCAATTGGCGTCATTTTTGTTCACAAACAAGTTAGGAAAATGCCTGTTGTACCAAGAATACTAGTTTGTGTTTGTACTTACTCGAATGAAATTATTTAATGCTTCAGATGTTCTTTGCTCCATGATACTGAATTAATACCCAATTGAGAGCATAATTAGCATTAGTCAAATGAATAATTATATCACCGTTGCCATTATTCATCTTCCGTGCACATGCCCGGCCCTTCTTAATTGGTTCATTCTTATGTTTTTAAAGTGGAATTTGTCTTCTTTAATTTTTTTGTTTTTTTTTCCATCTTATTGTATATTTTCACTCATCCACCTTAATGTCCTTACTTCAACTGAGCGAGCTCATCCTTACAGATTGGGGCACCTTAGGTTAGGTCCAATGGAAAGGGGAGGTCGGGTTCATTTGTATTATTTGTATTATATTATTGGTTTCATTCAAAATAATACACTTCACTAATATTATATTTGTTACTTTTTTCATTTGGAGAAAAAGATGCTTGAAAAAGATGCCTGGTTGTACTTTGAAAGCTTCACCTCATATTCAGTCAAGGGTTAAGCACTTCAAAACACACTATAATGGAATATGTGAAATGATGGGGCCAAGGGGTGGTAGTGGCTTTGGATGGAATGACAAAGATAAAATGATTGTGGTTGATAAAGAAATATATAAAGAATGGGTAAAGGTACTTTACAACATATTTTTTTCTTCAAGTTTTCTTTTATGCAATGTTATTTTTTCAATTAATCTATATCTGCTAATAAATTTTTTTTTGCAGACACATCCTAAAGCAAAAGGGCTTTACAACAAGCCATTTCCTTACTTTGATATACTCGGTCCAATTTTTAGCAACGATGCAGCCAATGGAGGAGGTGCAGAGGACCTTGTTGCTTCTGTGGAAGGAATGGACAAAGAAGCTTATATTGATGTTGATGCTGATGTGGAAGGAATGGACAAAGAAACTTATATTGAAGAGGAAGTTGATCCAACGGTTGATAATGTTACTCAAACCCAACCTACTACTAATGTTGGACAGAGTAGTGAGTCAAATTGTGGTAAGAAAGGTAAAAAAAGAGATAGGTCTGAAAGTTCATTGGTTGAAATGGTGGCTGGGAGCATTGAAAAATTTAGTGCTATATACGAGAGACGTGCTACTACTATAGATAATTTGGCTGCTTGGTTCAAACATGGATCTGATAGTGATGATAAAATGAGTGTAGTTGGTGAAGAGTTGATAAAAATAGAAGGGTTAACTGAACTACAAAGGATGCAAGTTGGTCGTATGATATGCCAAGATAATTTTTCAGTTGGCTATTTCATGCAATTAGATCATGATCATAAGAAGAAGTTGGTGGATGACATATTAGCTAGAAATCAGTATTGAGCAGGTGGAACAAGAACATCATGTTGTTGGAAGTTTTGTGTGTTTTATTTCTTGTGAGAACATTTAGAACTTTTGTATTTCTAAGTATTTGTTGGAGCTTCTAAGTACAATTTTGTGTTTCTAAGTAAATTTTTTAGTTAGTAGATTGTGTGGCACAATTTAATCATGGTGTTGGAATGCCAAACAAAAGTTTTGATATCCTGCAAATATATTGTCCTATTTCAATTTTGAGTCATATTACCACTTAAAATTGTTTGTATTTTGTGGCCCAGATTTGCATCATTTTTTTTACTTAGGTATTTCATCAAATAATTTGTTTTGTTATTTGAGGATGAGAGAGATATTTTGGACAATAAGATAAAGATTTCCGGGAAATATGTAGCTCAACCAAACATAGGAAATTAAGTTTCCAACTAAGATTCCCAGAGATGTTTAAGACCTACCAAACATGTTTTATGATTCCCAGGAATCATAAATCCTGGGAACAAAAAAAAAATCCTTGTACCAAACGCTCCCTAATAGACAAAGACACCATAATCTGAGATGGCACCTACCCAATTCAATCTATCAAACAATATGTCCACAAAATTGGGAATCTAATCAACAACATAATAAAATTAAGGTTGTCGGAAGCATATCACATAGAAACGATACAACATAAAAAGAAAAGAAATATCAAGTTTGAATTACCTGCAGAGTATCCTCAGATATCACTTCTTTCTTCATTTCAGTCGACTCATACTCCGGAATCGAATCAAGAACCAACTTCTTCATACCCTTCTTCCTAAACGAAAGCTGCATCGTCTTGGTCAATATAATCGGAGTGCCCAAAAAACAACCCGCTACATAAACCTCAATCTTCGGCAACGGCATCTCCCCACCCATATACTTCCTCCCATTAAAAAACCCGCTAAACGACATCACCGACTGGCATTTCATACTCCACTTCTTATTCCCACTCTTCGTCTCTCCATTAAACCCATTGCCCAATTCCAACACACCCATAAGTAAAAGCTCGTCCCTATCAAACACCTCGAACCTCACACTACTAGTCATCCTGATACTATCAGTGCTAACATACGTCGCCTCCTCGGCATTCTTATCAACCCTATCCCTCCTAAGCACCGACGACACGCAATCAGAGTAAATTCCGCTCCGTTTTCCGTTCACTTCAAGAATGGTATCGGGAGCAAGCGGCACATGGTTAGCCTTAAGCTGTTGGGGGGTGAATTCATTGACTACGCAATTGCTAACCCTTACATAGAAAACCCTAAGATCAAACCATGGCGGCATTTTCGGAAGGTAGAGTGGGTGCATGATGATCTTAGATTCATCTTCTGGATCGAATAATTTCCCCATGCTTTCGCACAATTAGCAACTAATTTCTGAAACGAATGGTAATTCGGGAATTCAGCAAATTTCTTGAATTCCTCAAAAACGAAATTGACAAAGAAAAAGAAGTCTTACTTATAAGATGCGATCCCGGCTGTGTTCTTGCATAGAAGCCTAGAAATCACAATTAAAGGGGAAAAAAAAAAGGGTTTTAAAATGATAAAAAAGGGAACTGCGTTCAAGAAGATAAGAGGAGGGGAATAATTAATAATAACCAAATTGGGAAATAGAAAATCAGAGGAAATCTTACCATGAGGATTCGGATTTGGATGTCGAAAAAGAAATAGGATCGGATCCAAATTTGGTGCATATAAGAAGAATATGCATCGTTTCAAGACAGAGGATAAGAACAGAGGAGAAAGGGACGTATAAGAGGAGGAAATAGGGTACAGTTAATTGTATACCAGTAATCTGCACTGTTTTGCATGTCGTAATCTAGCCTCAAACGGAGACCTTTCTTTTTTTTGATGAATCGGATAGAGTCAAACGGCTCCAACCATCAAAATATATAGAAATCAATAATAACAGTTAAATTACAGACAATAATCAGGAGTTTTACAATGAGTAAAACAGAAACAATAATACACAAATAGAACAATAATGGCTGCAAAACACTCTAAATGGAGGGTGCGATATCAAAACGAAGTGCCACACCGTAAAAAAAAGGAAGGGGGCGGAGCCATCATCTGGGATAAACAAAGCTTCTGATGGAGCCAACCTGGCAACTCGAAACCGAACGAAGATGAGGACGGCTGGAAAGCGCCAATAGCCAGGTGGCCAAAACCTCCTCTCACGAAAGCCACCAACTCCACTAGCAGTCCCTGGGAACTCTAGCAGCTCAAGGGAGGCCAAAACAGACTTCCAAAACCACGGATGGCACAGCATAAATAAGGCTCAACTGCGCACCAGGAGATGACCAGACGCGGACGTTGCATTCCGCGCCTGAATACGGGCACTCACTCGAATCTGCGAAGTATTATAGACTTTCTTATTGTATTTCCGCTTCACAGGAGAGTTCGCTACCAACGCTGAAGGGGGCGAAGTAGACTGGAGGTCAGAAGAACTAGTTTCGATGCGGCAAGATGGGGTCAAGAAGCAACTTGGGGCAACCGACGAGGCTATAGGGATGGCGTTAATAATAGAGGAACGACAGAGGCGAGAAGAGTCATCCGTGACCGGAGGAGACTTATGGGGGATAGAGTACAAGAAGGGTTTAATATCCATCAGGAGCTTATAGAGCCACAATGTAACTCCTAAAAATTGGTATAAAGAAAATAAGCATCCCGAAAAGAGCAAAGAAGACTTAGACCTTTTGGGATAAGATATCCCGAAAGCGCAAGGAGTTTTAAACACTAAAGAGGGGACCTCAACAGAAACATAAGTCTTGCTGGGGAGCACTTGGGGAACCGACGCTCGGCACTGCCGAGAGAACCCCCTCTCACAAAGACACCGATAAAGAGAAGTGAAGTATGATGAAAACAATCCAAGATTTTTACTTGAGTTCCCACTCAACGAAGGGACCCCAAGGTTAGATCGAGGATGAACCTTATGAGAAAAAGAGCGAGGGAAGGATACGAGGTTCGGATAAACCCTACGCTCCATCAAAATGTTAGCAATATTAGAAGGTCGCAGCGAAGCAGGAAGACCACAAGCGGAAGAGAAGGAAAAAATGAATTTTTTAGTTGGCCGAGAATCAACAACAGAGGAGACGAGATCCTTTGCTTTAACAATAGAGAGATTACTAGCCAAGCGGGCGTGAAGCTTGCATTTTTGGAGGGGATAATTAAGGAAGGCTAGGAGTTTAGCCGGAATGGGATGGCCTCTGGGAAGACCCAGGATTTTCTGAAGAGAGAAACATCGACTACGAGAGTGACCAAACTTATCGCAGAAGAAGCACTTCAGTTTGTTAACACACTCACGTTTAAAATGCCCAGGAAGAAGGCATCTGAAACAGACCAGATGAGGGTCAGAACAATGCGGAGAACGGAAGTTAGAGGAGATGGGAGAGCTACAATGAACTACTATGTCAGCCAAAAGATGGTGAGACGAATCCCCCATAGAAACCAGAACAGAATCTAAAACTGGGAGAGCAAGATACAGGCTCCAAGAGGGCCAATGTAGACCCCAGCCCTAGATAGGCTCAAATCTAAACCCTAAAAGAGGAAAAGAACAGGGAAATGGATCCCGACCAAGAACAGCCACACCTACCAAAACAACACAGCCAGAAGAAAACAACACAGACCACAAAGTGGCAATCGCACCCACCAATAGAAAGAGAAAGAAAGATGATGATTTAGATGAAGAGAGGAAGAACAGAGCAATCGAAATTGCTCCAGTGCTAACAGCTCGGCGCTGAGCAAGCCACCGAAAGTAAAAATCCCCAAAGGGAAACCCAGCACCGGGAAAAAAAATTTCGAGCTGGACAAGATCGGTCAAGCTGGACGAAACCACAGCTAGGGGACCGATACTACTCTCTAAAGACACAGCGTCGCACAAAAGCAACCCCAAATACTACTCCCAAAATAAATATTACAAGAAGAGAAGTAAACTAGAAGCTCAGATGATCTTACAGTGCTCCGGCGAACTCACAGGCGATAAAACAGTGGAAAATCTGACGAAGCCGCGGGATGGGGATCGCGACTGTGGAATAGAACCTCACCGAGCCGAGAAAGGCAGCACCTTAGGAGAACTGGGCATCACCGAGGAAAGGCAGCTCTTTTGGAAGAGGGAGCGGAGAGCAGCAAAGAGAGACGTAGCTCCCAAGAACTGTCGGAGAGCTCGACCGAAACCGAGAAGGGGGAAAGCAGCACGCGAAAACTGGGCGGGATGGGAAACGGGGGATATGGGTTTGCAGAGGAGGACGAACTGACCAAACTAAATGAAGGAAGGGAGGGGGAAGGACGGAAGGAGAGGCCGGATCTAGGGGATGAATGACGGAGATGAATGAACAGTAACGATCGTTTTTCAAATCGCTTCAGTTTGAAACGTTTTTAAAGTTTATGTGTTTGAGATAGTCTTTTTATCTGACAAACGGAGACCTTTCATTACTTATTATATACACTTAACAAATTGTCCCTAGCGGCGTCAATTTTTATTTTATTTGAATGGCAATTTTGCAAATAATTATCTCGTATATAAATTTTAACTTCGAGGATATTATGATAACTAATAACAGTTAACTAAACGAATAATTAATATTACTCGAATTTAAAACTAAATGACTGAGATTAGATGGTGTTGTATATAAATTACAGAACTTCAACTCTCATATTATAGTATTAAAGATTAGAGATGTACATGGTATTTAAGCAGTAATTTGGTTTTATTAGTTTCTAGATGAGAGGACGGTAGATTCACGCCTCTGTCACAATTTGAAGGAACCCTTGGTTTGTTTGGTACCCGTATGGTGTGCAGTATGGCTGATTACAGGTACGAGTCAGAAGGCAAATAGTTAATGATTAGATGCTCGTCCCGACAATCGCACTGTTTGTTTAGCTCGGGAATTTTGAAGTGAGAAGCAGATGTAAAACTCATTTCACATTACTTTAAAATCTTATACGGATATGTAAATTAATTGTTATCAGTTCTGGTAAATAGACCAAATGATACAATACGAGCAAAGGTTTCTTTTCTAGATTAATTGCTTATGAAAAGAGTTTGAGCTTATCTTCTTCTTGGTATATATATAAACTTAAATAGTCAAGAAAGTCCAACGCACTAATAATTTAAAGTTTACATGATAAAGGCAGAACCTAAGCTTGGACTCTTCTGCCAGGAATTCAGTCCAAAGTCCAAATAGTGGAAATTTTAGTCAAATAGTGCAACTTAAATGTGCACGTTACTGAATTAACGCACGAGCTTCATTGCTAAACAGATTAGCCCGATCACAGATGACTCGTATGAATAATGTTAATTGTACTGCATTTTTTTTATCTATAAGCAACTATCACTATGTTCAGTATGAATCGACATGCTTTGTAGTACAAAATAAATATTTTGTAGTACTGCTGGCTCATGAAATGCAGGCTCAATTTCTTGTTGTCGTAGTACACAAGACAATTAAGCATCGGCTAATCACATGTTCAGTGTTCAACATTGTTGCTACTTTTAATCTCTTAAACCAACATAAGAGCAAATGAGTCAAAAAGACAAATGAATTAGAAATGCATCAGTTGCTAGTTATAGGAACAAAAGCAGGTCTGAGTGTACCAGAGTCGGCTTAAAAATATATTCCAAAACACTTACAACACAGAATGGCAAATCCATTCAATAAAAGAACAGAGAATTTGCAGACTTCATTTTGCATGGATTTGTATTATCTGCTCATGACAACTAATTCATTTAGCCTTTCATGTTATTGTTGCCTCCCTCCAAACTGATAGCAAGCTTTATGCACGAATGCTTCCATAGTAAACCTCGGTCAAAAGGGTACAGCATGAACTACAGAAATTTTTTAAATAGACAATGTCAAACAAATTTTAATTATAAATTATAGTGGAACAATACAACTAAATTAAACATTAACTGATCCAGAGATCAACGGAACAAAGGCAAAGGAAATGGTATTTATGAAGTCTAAATAATCTTCATGATCTACTAGACTTATCCTAAAGGATAAGACTGATTTGGACCAGACCAGAAGTATAAACCAAGAAGACCCTACAGAAAATATCAAAGCCAGTAAATTAAATGGAGCACCAAATTAGTTAGCAGGAAGTATCAAAGCTTTAATAACACAAATGCCTATAAGTTCCTTCTTGATATTTTTTACTTTGCACTGTGTACAGATTTGTACCAAAAACATATTGGTGACCTGTATAACTAATGAATTGTACTAATAAAAAATAAGTCGTTTCTGAGCTTTAATTAAGGAAACCCCAACGTACTGTTTTGTGACACAAAAATATATCCTGTTTAAAATTTTTAACTTCAATAAAACAGGCACAACTGGGAATAGGCTTCAGATTTCTTTAAGATATTCTTCGTGGAAAGCTATTCTATCACTAGCGGTCACTGCACATCGTCATCCAGTACAACATTGATAGAGCACTTAACCTCCCAATTTATTGAACTACATAGAATCTCATAACTTGGCTTAACTTTTGAACTCTGCTTGTCAGGAACCTTATTCCCTCGATGATTCAGCTACGGTGAACTGACTACATAATCCAATGGGTTAACCGTATAACATAAATTACATCAAAAGATGAAGACAAGGTTCAAAAGATTCAAAATGAAACTACAATCTCAAGCGCCGGCCATGGTCATGATTAACATCCGTTTCATTCATATGCTTCTGTACCTACCACAGACCACTAATTGGAGCTGAAGATTAATTGTACCACAGATGGTAAATATTGTGAGAAAGCACTCAAGAGAAAAATTGCATGCCCAAAGTTAATTGTACCACAGATGGTAAAGATTGAGAAAAAGCCCTCGAGAAAAACTAACCTAGTTTATGGCCTCATTGGTCTTCTATTTTCTTGATCTGTGGATTAAGAGAAGGCCAACAGAAAGTAGTCAAGTTTTTGGATTTAATATACATACTAACCATTATCAGGTCATGCATATGGATTTGATACTAATATGGTTAATTAGACTGATGATGCTGGAAAAAAATGGGAAGTTTGCAGAATGACTGTCACAAGGGTTGTCAAGACTCATGGTCACTTATTCTAACCGACATGGAACAGTAGAAGACCAGGAGATGGTCCTATTTAGGAGTGTGTATCACACATTCTAAAACTTATAAAAATGTCCCAAATAAAATAACTGATTGTTCAGATTGTCCACCAGCTTGGCCTGGAAAGTTTTTCAAAAAAGTTCAGCCACTATTAATGGTAAGAATCAATTGGTTCCTTTGAGAGCTGTCACGTTAAGGTCAAGGTCATAATGAGCTTGAAGTTTTTTTTCATTGAAAGAAAACTTGATTCAGCTTGCGACTACATGAGATGAAATAGCGAGGAAAAGAAAAATGCCAAACTATTGTAGCCAAGCAACATAAACTCCACCACTCCAGGCCCACGGCTGTCTTCCTTGAAAATATGAGGTTAACATCTATTGTTTAGCAATCTGGATTTCGTTGATGGGAAATTTTCCATCGTTCCTGTGCCAAATAGTCTACAATGGATCATAACAGACCTATGTGGCTATCTCACAAAAAGAAAATACTAAGATAGCGGCATATACATCTAACGTCCTCATTGGTTACAATTTTAGATTGAAAGAGTATAGACACTTTAACGCAGGTAATAAGCAAGTATTGAATAACTATCAGATACTTCTTTCCTGTATTAATTATATGATAAAAATCATTTGAGTTATCCAATATTTTGTAATGAAATCCAACCTATATATCTTTATAGGCCCGATCCGTCAATTACAGGGTTCACAATTCAATTTCATTTGCAAATCATTAATATAACTAGCCCCCTACCATAATAAAGGATAATGAAACTTCACTGCCAATTTATTAACTTAAAATTTTATCTTATAAAAGCTAAGGGGTAGTGTTTTACCCATTTTTGTGTATTCAAGTTACAGAAAAAAGATTAATGCTGAACTGCATCTACATATATGTGTAAACTCATCCTTGGCTCTCCTTATCCCAAATTTATTAAAATTGTCAAACCCACATATCCATACAGTGTGACATTCATCACCTTTTCTCACATTAGTATACCTAGTTAAAGTTGGTCCACCTAACTGTGATAAGCTTTTATTGGCTAGACCAATGAGAAGAGATTAGCATACAAAAGGTAAGCATCAATGTTCAGATATGGAAATAGGCTGAGTAAATTATTTCATCAAGAATATCACGTAGAAAAAAGTCTTCTCACAAACTACCTTCGTGTCAACACATAGGAGCAAGGCAACATTAAACAAAGCTAACCCCAGCAGCATCCAGTCGGATGAATTGTTTCTAACAATGTAAACGAGTAAAAAATGATCCTTGCTTCCCACTTCATTACCTAGTAAGGTTGTAGAAAGAAGAAACCATAGCAAAGCTGGAGGCTAGGGCTTAATCTTTTCCAGGCTTTAATGGGGCTAAAGTGAGAAAACGCGTCTCTCCTATATTCTTATGTTAAACATTTTGAAAGTAGTAAAATAGGGAACATAAATATGTTAACTTTTGATCAGTTATGTTAAAGAGTTCTTGGCGATTATGTTGTTACCCTCCATTAACAGCAAACTATAAAATAGGTTGTTACATTATATAAGAACTACTATCCAACTATAATTAACTATAAACACATAATATCAATAAACAAAAAAAGATAATAAAGATAACACTCCCTCTGTTTCATATTACTTGCCATTCTAGGTTTTTGCAGACATATTAAGAAATTCCAAGGTTTCCTGTAACAAGAAGATCCATTTCTCTAAATTAAGATCCTTAAATAAGCAAGTACTAGTAAAATGATATCTATACCCTTTTCTGACTGGAAATAGAAAGAGTAGTTTGGCTCTCTTTATAATGATAAGGGTAATACCGGTAGTTTAGGCAAAGATGTATTAATGAATCAGTAGTTTAATAGATCTTCTTGAAAAAACTAAAATGGTAAAAGAAAAACCCTAGAATGACAACTTATATGTGACAGAGGGAGTAATAGATAAATACAACCGAGAATACTTTCTTTGCAACCAATCAACCATCATTAAGAACAAACAATAAAACTTTAGAAAGTTGAAACAGCAGAACAAATTCTGAAATGCCTCTGAACAATGTCTAGTGAGGACTAACAGAGGCGTGTGAAGACTATATTTGAGGTGAACTAGTTGATGGAAGCTAGGAGAGAAGAGCAAAACAACAGTAAAGAAGGTTGACAAGAGAGAGTTTTTACTAGTTTATGGAGTTTGATGAAGACACAAAACGAGGATATATAGAAGTTGAGGACAATAAGGTTAAAGGAGATTGCAGAAACAGAAGTTAAGGACAAAGCCATAAAAGCCATGAAGAATATTGAGAGAAAGAGGCTGAGAGATAATGATGGGCAAGGTTATGTGTGAAAAGGAACTTTTCCTATAAGTTAGAACGCATTTCTCATTGCGCCAGAGTGCCTGCAGTTTTTTGTTATGCTGATAAAACTGTCCACAGACCTGCTTCGACAAGATTTTATACTCATTATTTGCAAGAAGATGTTGATAACCGCTTAGGTGAACAGCTTGGACAAAAAATGCTTAAGTGGGCAAAGGGAAAAAAAGTTGCACATTATACAACTATTTCCATAATAAAAGTTGCATACTATAGAACACAAGGTTAGTAAGACATGTCGGCAATATGGTCCAGACACTCTATAAGGGTTGGGTTTGACCCAGAAAACGGAGACATGCTAGACAAATGTTGGCGTCGACGCGTTTCCCACACGGACGCGAACCTAGTTAGGCTAGTTTCAAATGTAGGTACCACATAGACAGAAAAGAAGGCTATGAACAAAAGTAACATGAAAAAAGTAGTTAGATAGTCTTAAGATTATAGATATTAATTGGGGCGTTGGGGGAAGGGAGGACCTCTTGAGGTGTGATAAGAAGGAAAAAAAAAGGAAGAAATTTGAACAAGTGCTTTCACACAACACACTTTACTGAACTTTATCAAAAACCAATTTTACACCTAAAACTTCATTAAAGTCCTAAACAAACATAGCTTTCGCAGTTAATTTTTCAGGTTTTTGAGAAAATATACCATTAGCTAATCATTCTTTCTCTATTAGAAATCCTCTGCCTCCATCAATAAATTGTAATCTACATAGATATCTTGTAAAAGAACAAAAAGTCTAAATAAAATATTACTGATCTTCAGATATTATACTAGCAAACAGTATGAAGGTAAGTGAACAAGCTTTTGTGGAGTTCTTTGAGAAATTTAGTATTAAAATCACCCAACACCAGATGGCACTCTTCTATAACTTATCTGCTATCAACTCTTCACTTCCTAAACTTTTCATCTCTTTTAACCCCGCTATCATGAATTTTTGGCAACCAAAGTAAGCATCAATTAGTCAGAAGCAACCAAATTCTATATTACTAGCTCTAAAATTGCAGTTAATTTCATCACAGTAACACCCCAAATTCCTAACATGTATGCGAGCAATCACAAGCAATTAAAGGAAATAATTCATATCGTAATCAACAACTTCAATGCATATAATTTAGATCTGAAATTACCCTGCGAAAGGCAACTCCAGCACGAGGTATCAAACCCTATGCTCGATCTCAGACGAGACGAAGCGATTGCGCTATGAAGAGGCATTAGAGACTGCACGGTTCCCAAAGCCGCGACGAATGACCTATAAACAAACACGAGAACGAAAAGTGACCAAATGAATATAAAAATCAAGTTTAGGGTTTATTGAGGGTTTTGGGTTGACCTTGAAGTGAGAAGAGCGGAGGCTCTTCTAGGAGGCAGGGCAGACAACAGTGTGATCTTTGAGCGGATTGAGGCGGACCTCACGGCGGCGACGGCGGCGGACCTGCAAAAAGAAGCCATTATTATTATTATTTTTTTTCTTTCTTGAGTTTGAGTTTGTCGAAATGTTGCGAAGTGGAGACGGAGGCGATGAAGATCCTGATGGGTAGGGTTGATAGTTGGATTGGGCCCGAGTTGGGCCCATTTTATCTTGTTTTAAAATTTAAGATGTTATATTGGGCTTGAGCCCGAATATCTTGCCCACCTTTACATCAGCCTTTTTCGTGGAAATGTAGCAAGTGTTGCTGTTGTACGGTAAGTAACGGCAATGTGTACCTTAAAGGGCATTGCTCAGAAAATTTTGCCGTACACTGCCCCATTTTTGAAAATATTTAGCCGTCTGCCCTACTTTCCAAAACAATTAGCGATATACCCTTATTCAGGACACGTCAGCAACAAACGTTATTGGGAAAAACGGCATAGGTTATTTCGATGTCGTTCTTCCCAATAACGGTATCTGTTTGAAAAAAAAATTGAATGCCGTTATTTGGAATAACGGCATCAGTATATTTGTCTTACAAGTGTGAATCTTCTAACTTTAAAAAGTTCTAAGTGTGAAAAAAACTTATAAACAATGTCGTTATCTTGAATAACGGCATTCGAATGACTGATGCCTTTTTTATCAATGCGCACTCTTGCCGTTGTTTGGGAAGAAAGAATTAATAAAAGGTAAAAAAAAAAAAATATATAACTGATGCCGTTATTTGGAATAACGGCATCAGTTATAATTTTTTTTTAACTTTTTTTAAAAACTTATATATATACAGACAGCCATGAATTCCTTTTAGGTTGGAAATACTATTCCGACAAAGCTTTAGAGTATGGCCAAAGTTTAACATATTATGGTGGATAACAAATTTATTTTAGACCCATTGTATGACCGTGATTTTTTATAAGTTCGTTAATATATTTACGCATGCTAATAAACCTTCTCCATCTAAAGCACAATGTTATTTTTTATAAGTTCGTTAATATATTTATGCATGCTAATAAATTTTTTATAAGTTCATTAATTCAAATTTGTTATTTTTTTTAAGAGAACATGTCATAATTTATTTGATTTAAGTAGATAATTTGAATTGAAATAAGAATTGATGTTGCTTGTTTTCGGTGCCGGAGCGACATGGGTGAGTTCTTGTGATTTGTGAAGTAGAAGGGACAGATCTTAACTGCAAATTCGGTCGGTTTCTGGACGTCGGTCTGGAAGAGTAGTTCGTGGCTGGCCGACCGGAACACCTGCAAAGCGTCTAGAAACATTGTGAATTAATGAAATTCTTTTAAAATGGAAAATAGTACATTTAACAAAAAAAAGGAAAAAATAAATTAAAATATCATCATGCAAAAGCAAAAATTCTTTGAGAAATCGATTTTTGATAGTTCGCTGAGTTTCTGAAATGTCACTGAAAAAACACAATGTTTTAGATGGAGAAGGTTTATTAGCATGCATGCATAAATATATTAATGAACTTATAAAAAATCACGGTCATACAATGGGTCTAAAATAAATTTGTTATCCACCATAATATGTTAAACTTTGGCCACACTCTAAAGCTTTGTTGGAATAGTATTTCCAACCTAAAAGGAATCCATGGCTGTTTGTATATATATAAGTTTAAAAAAAAAGTTAAAAAAAATTATAACTGATGTCGTTATTCCAAATAACGGCATCAGTTATAATTTTTTGTTTTTTTTTTGTTTTTACTTTTTATTAATTCTTTCTGTTTCCAAACAACGGCAAGAGTGCATATTGATATATAACTGATGTCGTTATCTCCAATAACGGCATCAGTCATTCGAATGTCGTTATTCAGGATAACAGCATTGTTTATAAGTTTTTTTCATACTTAGAACTTTTTAAAATTAGAAGATTCACACTTGTAAGACAAATGATGCCGTTATTCCAAATAACGGCATGCAAATTTTTTTTCAAACAGATGCCGTTATTGGGAAGAACGGCATCGAAATAACCTATGCCCGTTTTTTCCAATAACGTTTCTTGCTGACGTGTTCTAAACAAGGGCATATCGCTAATTGTTTTGGGAAGTACGGTAGACGGCTAAATATTTTCAAAAAGTGGGGCAGTACGGCAAAATTTTCCATTGCTCATTGTATGACCCATCTGAGGTAAAGAGGTTGTGCTCGTGATTTTCTTATTCTAATAGGGGGGATGGATCCTGAGCTCATGAGCTTACTTGAGGCAGACACGTAGGGCATTCAAGGTTTTCACTTGTAACTTATTTCTCAATTTGTCTTGTTTATCAAATTTAGGGCTAGAGATCTTCAAGTTTATGGCCCCTTCTCCAACTAAATAAAAATTGTTCGCACTACATTTGGTTTATCATGCCTTTGCTGAGTTAAGGAAGTTAGCTCTGAAGCAAAATAAAAGAGAATATTTGAAATAAGGAATCAAACAGATAGCCATTTTCCGCTAATTAAGCATTAAACAAATTATTGAAGCATATAAGAAGCATCAAGCCAAAGTTCAGCAATGGAACAATAGGAAGGAGGAATCGAGTACTGCACAAAGTATATCCCCTGTTAAGTATTAACTGGGCAAGGTACTCTATTAAGCCCTGTGTTTGGCAGGTTGCATTTGGAGGGGAAAGTGGGAAGCAGAATCTCAAATCAAATCCTTTCAAAATCATAGGTTTGAGATTCTTCAGGTTCCCCACTTTGCTATCCAATTTCCACTTGTCATATTCAACCTAAAAAGATCACAGTTCAACTTATTCCATTGTAAATGTTTCAAAAAGTTATAGGCCTGTTTGTGATCGATGCAAAATTGTATAGAGAAGAACCTTAAAATACAACCTCGCAACATTCACAAAAGCAACAGAAACACCAGCTACAACAAAATGCTGGAATATATAGATTCCACACAAGTTAAACATTCTAGGTACATACTAAATTTACTGATACCAAAATTTTAGGATATTCTAAGAGACGTTTAAGAGAAAACATAGTAGCCCATGCACCCAGTTTTCCAGGGCATTAGGTTTACAAGGGCTCTCTTGGGAATGCTATATGAAATTACAGTTCTTTTGAGTAAATACACTCGTCAGCTTGGTGGAGGTTGGGATTTTCAAGGGCAGCAGCAATTCTTTCTTTATCATTCAGCTGCTTGTTAACTGGAAGTTTATATTCGGTATCAGTCAGTAATGATCAGTTGTTAAGGAATATGTGCTGAGTTGTACGACAACTGATTCAATGAACGACCAAGCAATAATAGACTAAATCAAGCATACAAAGCATACAATTTTGTATGCTCCCGTTGTTTGTTTTTTTTTTTTTCTTCCTTTTTTTGCAAGTATTGAATAATTAATTAAATATTATATATATTAAAGAGATTACTATATCTTAAGCTAATAGGCCCACCCCCTCTCTCCTTTCTCCATTTTGAAATAGAGAAAGGAGAGCAAAAGTAGGAAATCACACTTATCTTAACACGTGCACATCATACTTTTTTACTTGATAAAACAAAATACGAAAATCAATAAAAAAACAAAAAAAAAACCCTTCCTCTCCCAACTCCCCCTCCCCCAAAATCCCGCTGACCCTCCTCCCCAAAATCTTAGCAATTGTCGTTCGCCAGCCCACCCAAATCCTCGCCGTGGACGCTCGCCGGCCTGCTAGGGTGATGACACAATCAGTAAGAATTCTCCTATGAGAAATTAGATTTTTTAATTCGTAATTTGTTTTGTAATATTGTATTCATAAAATCCTAATTTACTACCTGCTTTTACTCTTGATTTCTAATTAGGGCATTTCAGTTCTTGAAATTTTGGACTCCAAACTCTAATTATGGATTCAAAAATAAAGATTGGTTATTTTTAGACCAAATCCTAACTAATATTCTGTTCTTGATTCTTTGTTTCATTAGATCCAAATAAATTTGATTTTAAGGGCCATGGTAGATTTGGGATTTCGGAAGGCGAAGAAATGAAGGAAAGAATAAACTGTGGGAAAGTAAGAGGTAATGTAAGTGTTTATTATATGTTTGTTTTTGTTTATTCACTGATTTACACTACTCTCTCCAATGTGTACTTCCAGAGATTACGGAGATGGCAGTTAGGCCTGTATGTCAAACCGTCGTTGCAATTGGCTCGGATGTAGGTTATCTAAATATCAACTTTTATTTTTCAATTTAATGGTAATTGTGTTCACTACTTCTCATAATTATTTCTCATGAAAAATTACTTTTGTTAAGTTCTTGAGCCTTTCATTTATTTTAGCAATCTCTCATAATTATTTTAGCAATCTTTCTTCAATTAGAATTGTTATTTCAGTTTTTTTATCCTTTTTCGGGTAATATTTAATTTGTTTGTGTTTGAGTATTTTTCTGCGTTTTTATGATAGTATGATCAAGTTTTGAGATTCGAGATTAGATGCAAACCTAATAATGTAGGATTTCGGATTAGAAGAAGGGAGATCGTCAAGTATGAGATTGGAATGAACTGACTTGCATATGAGGGTTTTTTCTTCTAATTGTTATCTGTTTTCATTTGGACTTTTGCTTTCTAAGCAATATAATCATTAAATTCTCAATTACAAAGAATGACGGATTGTAGATGATGGTAAAAAGCATGAATGTTGAATAGTTTGGTCCATTTTATCATTATTGTATTTTATTATTTTTATTTTCTTAGGGTAAAAGTGAACAAATGAGTGAATATATAAGAAAGCTAAGGACTTGCATCAAATGGTTGATGAAAATTTGATGAAGCAAGAGAAGCTTCGGAATATGCTGGAGTCAGAAGGGAAACAACATGCAGATAGTGGTATCTTTTCTACATGTTTTGTTTTGTTTGAAAAGTTTTGGTGAATTGTAGTATTGTATGTCTGTCTTATAGTTTGATCATTTTATAGAGACACAACTAAAGAGTAATATAGAACAGTTGGAGACAAATATTGAGGAACTTCATAGACAATATGAGTATTTGCAACCAAGCTTTGCAACAGAGGAATCTGACAAGATTGTAAGTCTCTTTGTTAACATCTCTAAATTTCAGTAATTATTCGACTATTTTTTATTTTCTTTTAATTGAATGATGTTGGTTGGTTTGAAAGTGTGGATTAGTTAATTTGTAGATTTGTCATCTTTTCATTATATTGTGATTGAAATAGCTAAGAGGCATTTCTAAATTTTTAAGTAATATATAATTTTACGAGTCCCTCAAAATTATTTTAGTCCCTACAATTTGCACAGGATAACACTAGTATGTAATAGAGAGAGAGAAAGAGAGAATATATGATTAGAACACTAATTGTAAGGATAAATTGTCAAAATATCTCAAATTTAGGGGCGCAGTGGTGATGGTGGTGACCCACAACAAGTTTTGCCTAATAATATGGCAACCTGCAGAAGTGGGTTATCTGCAAACTCGTAAAACCTAGGATGAAATTATTGAAATTTACCCGTATGTGTATTAGACAATATAACAATTATATACTATATATTTCACGATACAGACATAGAGATATTTTCTTGTTTTATTTTATTGAAGTGAAATTTTTTTCGTACTTGTTCAGACAAAGATGTAATTTTTCGTCATGAACTTAACAATATTATGAAAGAAATATCCAAATTGCCTTATCCATAACCCGAACCAGAATGCAAACTTTATTAGGTTTGAATCCCAAGTGGGGTCTTCATTTCTTATTAGTAGATTTGGTTCCACAATATGTATCATATAAATTAAATCTTAGTGAATTTTGTAAAAAATCGACCCACTGGCATCCTTAACCATGCACGTCGATTTTTATTTGATTTTATTAGTTTTATTATTATTTTATTTTATTCATTTATGTGAACGCTTGTTTTTTTTTTTTTTGGATAAAAGATGACCCAGTCATCGTTTCATTAATGCATAATTAAAGAAACAAAGTAGGACTACTTACATAAGCCGAAGCGACAACGCCTATCCGATAGACGACACAAACCAAGCAACAACATCAAATCTAACAAACGAGGAAAGTAAGATACAACCGTCATACAGACCAGCACTACCAAAACACACAACTTAAAACTACTGAACCGCGACGAGATAGGCCTAATGGTACCGCCGCAGTACCAACGAGTCCACCAACCGCTTCTACTCCTCCTCTTCCATCCGCAGACGTTTCATGGATCCTCTGTTACCTGTCCATTTATGTGTTAGTGACAGAATTTTGTACATCAACCCCAAATAAGTATATGTGAACGCCTATGTGAACGCTATGTGAACGCTTGTTGCTTTTGTATGTATACTACTCATTAATTAAGAAGATTTACATGAATCTTGATTCCTTTTTCAATCCTCATTAATTTTTTGGGGATACAGTATATACTCAATGTTTAATTCCTTATCTTATTCAAATTTTCTTAGTTTAAAAGAAAGGGTTACCCCACATTCCATTCAGTATCCAGTAGTTGTTCTTATGTCCATGGAACTTCTCATACTGATTTTCCTGCTAATAATAACCACCATCTTCCTTCTCAGATCGAATAAGAATTCCAACACGAAACTCAAATACCTCAACCTCCCACCTGGGGAACTCGGTGGTTGGCCTCTCATCGGTGACACCATCCCCTTCATGCGCCCACATTCATCATCCTCACTCGGAACTTTTCTCAACCAGCACATTGCCAAGTTTGTACAATAAATTTTTGCTGTTGTTGTTGATGTAATTCTTCCAGCTAAACTAGGTTTTGTTTTGTAATAGACTTTTTTTTTTAATTATCAAGTTTTGTTATAGACTTATATCTATTATATCTCTTTACGGACATGGTGGTTATATTCTATTTTTTCCTTTAAAAGAAGAACTAGAAAAAGTTTATAGAGAAAAATTAACTTCCATTAATTAATACATGTGGATCGTTTCTTAGTTAAAACTGTTTTGTAGATATGGTCAGATATTTAAGATGAACTTGTATGGTAAGCCAACGGTTGTATCAGCGGACCCAGAGTTCAATCGGTTTATATTGCAAAGTGATGGAAAGGCATTCGAAACCAGCTACAAGAACATAAAAGAGATCATGGGGGAGTGGTCGATGTTGGTATTGGATAATGGAGAGATGCATAGAAGGTTGCGGTCGATTACTGTGGATTTCATGAGCAGCTTCAAGATCCGTACTTGTTTCCTTAAGGATGTTGATGTGCAGGTAGCCAAAGTTATTAATTCTTGGAAGGACAACTGTATCTTGTATGCAGCAGAAGAAGCGAAGAAGGTGATATTGTTACACATAATTTTTTGTTGTTTCTTTAAATTCTCACTAATGAAATCTCAAAAAAAAAAAAAAAATGTTTGAGGACCTTTACTTGAAATTAATTAAGTTTTCATAAATAAAATTTGTTTGACATTTTTGCTCTTCTTTGAAATTTTTTTTTGGGAAGGACGATACAACATGTATCGTCCGACCCTATTTTTTTAAAAAAAATATATAGTTATATATACGGGACGAAACAAGTTGTCTCGTCCGATCGGAATGGAAAAAAAAAAAGCTGAGACAATACATGATGTGTCGTCTTCTATATTCTCAAATTTGCTAGCCCACTTCTCATATTTGAAAAGCGACTGTAGCTCGTTCGCTATTTTTTGAGAAAATAACAAACGACTGCAGTGCTCAATTCTTATAAAATTTTCATAATATAAAAATATGGGAATTATTGCAAACGACTGTGGGTGCTCTTAAAAGGTCATATACACTTACTAGAAAGAAGTATGATATACTTAATTTAAGGAAAGAAGATATACTTATTAGAGGGATTCGGATCCTCTTAGACGCACCCAAATATTTCAACCGCAATCCCCGTAGAAGATTTACCATTCTTATTTTTCTAAAAGCTCCCTGAAGTAAATAAATTTACAAATTTATCAACCTCCCTCTTTGCTGCTTTTCACAAAAGATCATTTCTTTTTCTTCTTTGAGAAATAGGGAATGACCATTCAAAATTTCAAATCACCCTCTTCTCAGTTACGTTTTCTTTTAGCGTTGTTTTTTATTATTTTATTTTTTAAAACTTGCATCTTTATAGTATATCTATATAATAAAACACAAAGAAAGCTATCAAGTGGCTCCTATTCAATCCTCCCAAAATTAAAGGCCCAGATCCAACCTCACAAAACATATTTTCCCTCCAAAAATTTCAAACCCCAAAATCAAAATTTTCCCCCCAAAACTAAAAAACTCATTACTTTATTACAATCTCTCTCTTCTCTCTTCACTTTTTCATATTTCTCTCTTTCTCTCTCTCTCTCTCCAATTTTTTTTTATTTACTTAGAAATTTAAATTTTAAGATTTTAGGTTTGTAAAATTTTCAGAATTTTTATGCCATTAAAGTTAAATTTCAACAGTTAACTTATGAACATAGCAAATTTCAACAGTTAAATTTCATCATTTTTTACCATTAAAGTTCTAAGAAGTTAAAATTATTTTTCAACATATACTAATAGAAACATGGATGTTTATTTACAACTAATTATTGTCATTCTATTCAAACTTGAACTACATAATTATTGTTTTACTGTTTACAGGGCTTTTCGTGTGTTGTATCGTTCCAAAGACGTGCCGTAGGCACGTGCCCACGGGCAAATCTAGTATATATATATAGTAGGAATTAAGTGAAGTCATATTGTGAAGTAGGCTAGAAGAAGTATGTCTCCTTATCCAATTGAAGTTCTCAATCAACTTACAGTAGAGGTTCTTTACATCTCTAATATTATAATGAGAGAATTCCTTAGTATCATTTGTAAATCTATCAGCGCATGTGATATGACTAAAAATGGGGTTAAATCGGAACCATTCAAAGCGGACACGAATCTCAAAGTCTCAGGGGCAAGATGGTAATCTCGCCCACAGATGGGTCTGAATTGGGAACCGGGTCCCTCCTCCTGGACCCGCTAACCCATGAACGGACCTGACCAGTTGAGAACGGGTCTCAACCCGTCAGGGGCCAGTTCAACAGGATTGGAGGAAATCCTGGCTCCCCCTGATCTTAAGGAGGTGGTTATAACCACCCGTATCCTGCCACACCGGGAAGTAGGGATTCTCTCCGATCCTGAAGGAGATCCCATTGGCGACTATAAAACCCCCCTTGACCTTCCACTGTAAAATGTGATCACACTTTGCATACTTGAGCCTTTTCCTTCTCTTTTTTATGTGTATTGACTTGATCATCGGAGGGTTCGTCGCCGGGATCCATCCCGGTGTCTCGAACGTTTGTACAGGTCCTAAAGGAGCGCCAAGGAACCAACCAGATTGCAAGGAAGAAGAAGGGGTCGATCTTTGTGAGCTCCTCCCGATCCTACAAATCTCATCTATTGCCCCCACACCCGAATTCAGCGGCAACAGATTGGCACCGTCTGTGGGAAACTTCACTCGGCAAGCAATCTCGTCTTCCTCCTTCAGCCCACGCAACTCCTAGCCATGCCTCCCAAGAAGAGACCCACGAACTCCAACCAAAGGACAACCTCCTCTCACCCTCCTCCTCCTCCTGCCAGGAGGATCTCCCTCCTCCCAACCAACCAACCCAGCAGCTCGATCCTCGGGCTCCTCAGTCCGTCCAGCAACCTTCGGAACCCCAGGTTGTAGTGGGGGAACCCTCTCGACGGAGTTGCCACAAGCAACCTGTCCATCAGGTTCAAGTCTCCATCCATAATGTCGACACCGATTCTATGGCCTCCTATACTCCCCCCACACCAAAGGACCTGCGGAACATGATCAATAGTAGGCAAACCGAGCACGGACCTAACCTTCGTACCCATCTAGAGGAGAGGCGGGCCCAAGGGTCGAACCCTCGCCGCGAGTAGGCCAGGGACCGATCACCACCCCGATCCTACCGAGGGGCGTCCAACTCTCCCCACAGACGCAGAGAGTTTCCTCAACACCGCCTGAGACGGAGCCATTCCTCGGCAGGTCTCCAGGCTCCTCGGGACCATCATGAGCAGGAGGCCCCCGTCATAAGGGCAGAATTCCAGCAATTCCAGGAGGCGGTCCTCCGGGCTCTCAATGCTGCCCCGAATAATGGCTGTAGGGCTCCCAGTCCTCCGCCAGCTCTTCACCATCCTCACCGATCCCACAGTCCTCGACCGGCTCCTCACCATCCTCGCAGATCCCGTTGTCCTCGACCGGCTCCTCACAATCCTCGCCGCTCCTGGAGTCCTAGGCAGGCTGCGAGCCATCGCCGTCCCTCTCCCAATCACCACCACCGCTCTCGTAGTCCACACCCTACTCCAAGTCACCCTTGCCTCTCGGTCAGTCCACCTCCTACTTTAAGCAATCGCCGGCGCAGCCCCAGCCCTCCTCGACATGAGAACGAGTCTCGGGGTTCGGCCAGACAGGACCCAAGGGAGGACTCAGTCTACCGCCGTCTCCACGAGATGGAGAGGTGCCTAGGCCAGCTTGACTGAGACGAGGGGCGACATGCAAGAGACTTTCGTCTGAGCAGGCCCCCATTCTCCCGTACAATTATGGAGGCTCCAGTTCCCAACAACGTCAAGCTTCCACATTTCGAGACCTATAACGGGGAGTCGGACCTCGCAGATCACATTGAGAGTTTCAAAACTCTCATGATAATCCACCAGGCATCTGACTCCCTTCTGTGCAAGACCTTCCCGGCCACACTCAAAGGGCCGGCTCGGGAATGGTACTCGCGGCTTGCGCCGGCATCCATCTTCTCCTTCAATCAGTTCGAGGGTCTTTTCCTCATGCATTTCGTGAGCATTCGGCGCGCCGAGAAGACGAGCGACACCCTATTGTTCCTCAGCCAAAAGAAGGGCAAACCACTTTGGGATTATGTCAAACGATTCACTGTCGAGGCTAGGTCCATTGCTTCTTTGGAACCCTTGGTCGCCACCCTTGCCTTCCAGTCCAACGTCCTCGATGCTGACCTCAGGGCGTCCCTCGCCAAGAAGCCCCCTCGAAACTTCTCAGAGCTCCTGCTTCGGAGCGAGAAGTACATCCGAGCAGAAGAAGCCGTCCAATGCCCTACCTTCGAGGCCTCCTCCTCCGGGAACAAGCGGAAGGGTGCAGAAGAAGAAGGAGCTAAGAAGCTCCAAAAGGACAATGGGGGTCAGCGGCGTCCTCCTCTTCGGTTCGAGAAATTCACTCCGCTTAATGCGAGTGTATCTGCCATCCTCATGGAGATAGGGAACGATGACCTCCTACCGCCTCCCCCAAGGATGTACACCCCGGCAAAGAAGTGGGACCGGAGTAAGTGGTGCTGTTTCCATCGGGACCACGGGTACGATACCGATGAATGTCGGGCCTTGAAGGATGACATTGAGGCCCTCATCCAGCGAGGGCAACTCAACTGGTTCGTAAAAAGGGACCGAGCCGATTCGCCCTCGCCGCCTAGGGGGGCTAACAGGTGAAACGAGCAGCGCACGGAGACTCCGGAGGCCGAAGTGGAGGGCATCTTGCACCTGATACACGGGAGCCCAATGGGGGGAGATTCCAACTCCTCCCGAAAAGCCTTCGTAAGGAAGGTTAACTCCGTGCAGAGCCATCCTCCCCCAAAGGGCCTCAGCGTCCCGGTGACGTTCTCCGACAGGGACCTGGAGGGCGTCCGCACGCCTTACTGCGATGCCCTCGTTATCAAACTCTGCATGGCAAACTTTGAGGTTCGTCGTGTCTTAGTAGATAACGGCAGCTCCGTTAACATACTCTTCTGGGAAGCCTTCAAAGGCCTCCTACTGTCCAGGGATCGGCTCAAGCCCGCGGGCTACACCCTCCACGGGTTCACAGGGGTCCCAGTTACGGTCGAGGGAATTATAACCCTCGACGTAACAGCTGGAAAGGCCCCGATAACTCGTACGGAGCAAATGGACTTCATGGTGGTCGACGTCAAGGCCGCCTATAATGTTATCCTGGGTAGACCAGGTTTGGCCACGCTTTAAGCCATCCCTTCAGCCTACCATATGAAGATGAAGTTCCCCACTCCCTCAGGAGTAGGAGAAGTGAGGGGAAGCCAAGAGGCGGCTCGGAAGTGTTACATGACCTTGGTGGGGGGTCCGATTCTTTCTTTGGAGGCGCTCGAACTTCCTCAGGAAGGAGGCCAATCTATCTCCGAGCCCATCGACGAGTTGGAAGAAGTGGCCTTCTGCAAAGAAGACACCACTAAGACATTCTGCGTCAACAAAACTCTCTCCCCCTCCACAAAGCAAGATATCTTCCGGTGTATACGGGAGAATCGTGACCTCTTCGCATGGACTGCAACAGACATGCCTGGGATCTCGGAAGAACTCTCAATGAACCATCTGAGCGTCACCCCTGGGGTCAAGCCTGTCCAACAGAAGAGGTAAAAGTTTGCCCCCGAGAGACAATAGGAGATCAAGGAGGAGGTTGAAAAACTCCTCAATGCCCGCTTTATTCATGAGGTTAACTACCCCGAGTGGCTCCCCAACGTGGTAATGGTCAAGAAGGCCAATAGAAGTTGGTGGATATGCATTGACTTCACAGATCTCAACAAGGCATGCCCGAAGGACCCCTTCCCTCTTCCCAGCATCGATGCCCTCATCGATGCGACTTCCGCACATGAGCTACTCAGTTTTATGGATGCTTTCTTGCGATACAACCAAATCAGGATGTTCCCACCTGACATCCCGAAGACCTCGTTTGTGACGGACCAAGGCCTCTACTGCTACCGTGTTATGCCCTTCGGGTTGAAAAATGCGGGGGCTACCTATTAGTGCCTGGTGAACAAGGTTTTCCGAGACCAAATTGGCCGAAACATGGAAGTCTACGTCGATGACATGTTGGTCAAGAGCACTCGAGGACAGGAGCACACCTTCGACCTTCAAGAAGCCTTCGAGGTGCTCAGGAGGCACAATATGAGACTAAACCTAAACAAGTGTGCGTTCGGTGTCTCATCGGACAAATTTCTCGGGTTTATGGTCAGCCAGAGGGGCATAGAGGCCATCCCCGAGAAAATCCAAGCCATTCTCAAAATGGCTCCCCCTCTAACGTCAAAGAGGTGCAGAGGCTCACGGGGTGCCTTGCCGCAATAGGGCGATTCCTCTCCAAGTCTGGGGAGAAGTGCCTCCCCGTCTTCAAAGCCCTCAGGGGGGCTAAAGGCTTCGAGTGGGGGCCACAGCAGCAAGAGTCCTTTGACAAGCTCAAAGAGTATTTATCCAACCCCCCTCTCCTGAGTAAGCCGACACTCGGAGAGGTCCTTTACCTCTACCTCGCAGCCTCGGACCAAATGCTCAGCGTGGTCCTCGTGAGGGAAGAGGATAGGACAAAAAAGCCTATCTATTACGTGAGTAAGGTACTCCGCGATGCTGAACTCCATTATCCGAAACTGGAAAAGATGGCACTCGCATTGGTCATGGCAACCCGTATGCTTCGCCCTTACTTCCAATCCCACTCGGTGGACGTCCTTATCGACCAACTGCTGAAGCAGGTTCTCCACAAGCTGAAAACATCCGGACAGCTCATGAAATGGTCCATTGAGCTGAGTCAGCACGATGTCAGCTACCAGCCCCGGACGGCGATAAAAGACCAAGCTCTGGCCGAATTAATCGTGGATAACACCATCCCCGACTCATGCGAGTCACCAGCCGACCCCTCTGTCTGGACCGTCTATGTGGACGGGTCCTCCTACACTGATGGAAGCGGGGCCGGCATCATCCTAACTGGTCCCGACGCCTTCGTCCTCCAGTATTCCCTTCGCCTCAACTTCCCGGCGTCGAACAATGAGGCAGCATATGAAGCCCTAATCGCGGGTCTCTGCTTAGCTCGCAAGGCGGGTGCTGAACAAGTAATGGTCTTCAGCGACTCTCAGTTAGTGGTCAATCAAGTGTCTGGGGAGTACAAGGCGAGAAATGACCGAGTGGCCAGATACTCAGCAAAAGTGAGGGAGCTTCTCACTCTATTCAGAGATGTTCAACTCCAGCAGGTTCCCCGAGAGGAGAACACGCAAGTGGATGCCCTCTATAAGCTCGCCTCCTCGTCCCTCCATGGTTTAGAACGAACTGTCCTAATAGAAGTCCTTCTCAAACCTAGTATCAACGAAGATGGCTCGGAGCCAATGGAAGCCTACCCCCTAACACTTGGGAAAAACTGGATGAAGCCCCTCCTCGAGTATCTCTGAGATGGTGTCCTCTCCAAAGATCCGAAAGAAGCAAGGAGGATCAGGACACGAGCGGAGCGGTACACACTCCTAGACGGGGTCATGTACATACGCTCTTACACCCAGGTCGACGGTCGGCCCTATCTGAGATGCCTCTCTCTGGAAGAGGCACTTTACGCCTTAAGGGAAGCCCATGATGGTCTATGTGGTGCACACTTGGGAGCAAGCTCACTTGCCCGGAAGCTTTTGAACTACGGGTTCTTTTGGCATACACTATTAAGTGACTCCAAGGAGTACGTTCGCAAGTGCGACTCCTGCCAGAAGTTCGCCCCAATCCGTCGCCTGCCTCAAGCGCAGCTCGCCTCCCTGGCAAGTCCAATCCCTTTCGCAATGTAGGGGATGGATTTGCTCGGACCTTTCCCTCCGGCACCAGGCCAGCTGAAGTTCTTGGTAGTAGCAATAGACTACTTCTCCAAATGGATAGAAGCCGAACCTCTCTCAACGATCACCAAGAACAGGGTGTAGAAGTTCTTTTGGAAGAATATTGTCTGTCGGTTCGGGGTACCTCGCATCCTCATAACCGACAACGGGACCCAATTTACAGGGGCTACTTTTCATGACTTCTGCACCAATCTCGGAATTCAACAGCGGTTCTCTTCAGTTGCACACCCCCAGTCTAACGGCCAAGCGAAGAACGCGAACTGTCAAATCCTTTCAGGTTTGAAGAATAGGCTCGACAAGTCCACCAAGGGGCTATGGGTCGAACAACTGCCCAATGTGCTTTGGTGCTATCGCACCACCAAAAGAACTCCGACGGGTGAATTCCCTTTCAATCTCACATACGGATCAGAAGCTCTTATCCCTTTGGAGGTGGGTCTACCTTCGCCTCGTCTCATAGCTTACAATGAGGCACAGAACGCGAACCAGCCTCGCAACTGCCTAGACCTCATTGACGAGATCTACGAGAGAACCGCAATTCGCCAAGAGACCTACCATCGTAGGATCACTCAAGCTTACAACAAGAGGGTACAGCCGACCAACATAAAGGAAGGGGACCTAGTGCTGAGAAAGTTATCAATTTCGGATCCAGGCAAGAGAGGCAAGCTGGCACCTAATTGGAAAGGACCATATAAGATCTCCAGAGTTATACACCCGGGCATGTATCAACTTGAAGACCTGGGAGGCAGGAAGATGCCAAGGACTTGGAATGCCAAGCATTTGATGAAGTACCAAAAGGGTGTTTAAACGCCGCTCCAAGCTACTTTCCCAGGATTGCAAAAATCTTACTTGTGTCTTCCTTTCTATCGAAATGTAAAAGGCGGTCTGCAACTTCGAAGCGGCCGCCCAGTTGTTTTCAATAAAAGAGAAATTTCTCTCCTTCCACTTATCTATCTTTCGAGTAAATTCTCTATTTTCGGGATAGTCCAACTCTACTTACAAAAAATATTTAAACAACGAAGTTCGGAGTCTGACACTTGGCTCGATTCCGCTTCTACTACTCGCTCATAAGCGAGTAAGAAGTGGTTCGCCATTCGAAATTGCTCCCACAACCGTTGACTCTCTCTTAAACGACGAAGTTCGAAGTCCAACACTTGGCTCGACTCCGCTTCTACTACTCGCTCATAAGTGTGTAAGAAGTGGTTTGCCATTCAGAATTGCTCCCACAACCGTTGACTCTCTCTTAAACGACGAAGTTCGGAGTCCAACAGTTGGCTCGATTCCGCTTCTATTACTTGCTTATAAGCGAGTAAGAAGTGGTTCGCCATTCGGAATTGCTCCCACAACCCTTGACTCTATTTTAAAACAATGAGTTTGGAGTCCAACACTTGGCTCGACTCCGCTTCTGCTACCCGCTCATAAGCGAGTAAGAAGTGGTTCGCCATTCAGAATTGCTTCCACAACCGTTGACTCTCTTTTAAAACAACGAGTTCGGAGTCCAACACTTGGCTCGATTCTGCTTCTATTACTCGCTCATAAGTGAGTAAGAAATAGTTCGTCATTCGGAATTGCTTCCACAACCGTTGACTCTCTTTTAAAACAACGAGTTCGGAGTCCAACATTTGGCTTGACTCCGCTTCTACTACTCGCTCATAAGCGAGTAAGAAGTGGTTCGCCGTTCGGAATTGCTTCCACAACCGTTGACTCTCTTTTAAAACAACGAGTTCAGAGTCCAACACTTGGCTCGACTCCGCTACTACTGCTCGCTCATAAGCGAGTAAGAAGTGGTTCGCTGTTTGGAATTGCTCCCACAACCATTGACTCTCTTTTAAAACAACGAGTTCGGAGTCCAACACTTGGCTTAACTCCACTTCTACTACTCGCTCATAAGCGAGTAAGAAGTGGTTCGCCATTCAGAATTGCTCCCACAATTGTTGACTCTCTCTTAAACGATGAAGTTCGCAGTCCAACACTTGGCTCGACTCCACTTCTTCTTACTCGCTCATAAGCGAGTAAGAAGTGGTTCGCCATTCTGAAGTACTCCTACAACTATCGACAATCATAGATGCTAACAAAACACACAAGTGCAAAAAAAGAAAATAAGTCTCATTTCTATAATGTTTGAGGAACAATTCAGATTACAAGACCAACTACCCATCTCTACGACGAATTACAAAATTTGAGAAGCCAAAATTACAAAACTACTTCAACGCTTCCTAGGAAGGGGGATACTCCTCTTGAGCGACACATGAGGACCGCGGACATTCTGTCGCTGTGACCCCGCACTCGTTGAGGTCCCTAAGCCGGCGAGCCTAGTTGTGTCCCTAAGCGTTGCGCCTGCTGAGGCTTCGCTCGACGAACTAGCAACTCCGCTTTGAGCATCCCCAGGATGCCCTGGGATGGGATGCGAACGTGATGCTAACTCGTGAAACGATCATCCCTGTGAGTACTTGTCTCGAGGGCAAGATGTGGTCCTGATGTTGCTCCCCTTCGTAAAGCATCGTAGCCGGTGAACCTCCGTCTCCAGCTCAACAATATGCTCCTTTAGCGAATCATCCGTCACCTTGACTTGTAGGTGAGGAATTCTGCTCGTACTACCCGCACGGGAAGCTTCAATGATAGTTCGCCGAAGCTGCACCGTCTCCAGGCTCTTCTTGAGCACCGCGTTCTTCAGACCATCTCTCTCCGCACCAATGTCAAATAGAGTGCCGAAGTGACTCCACCTCCCCTTCACGGGGGGCTTCTCGAGCTCGTTTGTTTAGTTGCTTCAACTCGGAGTTATGCTTTGCCAGCGTTAGTTTGAGATGGTCCAGTTCTAACTCGCTCTTGAGAAAACACTCTCGACTACGAGAAAGGGCCAACTTCGTCACTCCTAAGTCAGCTCGAAGATGAGAGGCCTCAGCCGCTACCATCTTCGGCGATGCCTCGACCAGAAACAACTCGGCGATCTGAAAAACAAGAACACAACAACGCTGAGCTCGAACAACACTTAGCCAAATTTCAAAGCGAGTTGTTTTCAACACTTAGCCAAATTTCAAAGCGAGTTGTTTTCAACACTTAGCTAAATTTTAAAACGAGTTTTCTTCAACACTTAACCAAATTTCAAAGCTAGTCGTTATAAACTTGGGCCAAAATCTCAAAAGTTCTTCGTTTCATTCAAGCTCAAAAGAGTACAAAAGAAAGCGGTGGCCAGTCCGCTATTAGGCATTGATACAAAAAGACCCTAGATGAAAAACTATTGCTAAAATACAAAAGAAACTCTAAGGGAGTTGAGCGTCCACCTTGGCGGATAGATCCACAAGCGCTAAAGCACCTTCGCCGCCCTCAACTGTCCCTGTAGCCGGCGCCATTGCTAACGGCGTCTTAGTCACTACGTCTTCATCGCCGACGGCCTCCTCTTCTCCTTCATCCCTTTCTTCTCCTTCGGCCCCTGCCTTCTCCTCGTCAGGGAACAAGAAATATCCCGAACAGTTAAAGTCGGGGATACGCTCGCCGACATCTTTTAGCGCCATGGCGTAGGCCTTGCACATGTTCTGCTCCAGGTAGCCGATCACCTCCTTCTCCGCCGCCGCCTTGGCCTCCTTCACTGCCGTGAACATCGCGAACGCGGCCTTCTCTCGCTCGGCCGCCCACTTCTGAGCCATCGCCTCCTTCTCCGTAGCGGCGGAGTCCTTCGCCTTTGCCAATGCCTCCTCCAGTAGTCGGATCTCGGTGGCTTGCGTTTCGACCTTGAGAGTTGCCGCCTCTAGCTCTCTCTTGGCCTTCGAGTGCTCCAACCTCTCCCGATCCTGAAGAGCTTTCAGCTCTTTCTCCTGCTCCGCCACTCGCTTCAGCAAGTGGCCGAAATGGTAGATCGCCTGCAAAAAAGGCAGTGGCTTAAGAATGGAACACGAAGAAGGGGACAGAGGTCGAGCGGAAGGTCAAGGCTTACCGTCATATGTGCTTTGGCGATCTCCAACACCGAGTCACCAACCGTCCCATGCTCTATCGCTGCCTTGTCTTTGGGCGGGGCGAGAATGTGGACGGTGTCCATGTAGCTCGTCGAGTCGCCAAGAAAACCGTCGTGCCTAAGAACCTGCCAATCCAGTACGAAGATCCTCTTCAGCTCATCCGTCAGAATCACCTCGGCCTCCACTGTGCGAGATGGAGCTGACAGGGCGAGAGTAGCCGAACAGTCGAGCTCCTTCGCCGGCGTAGCAACGGAAGAAGGAGCGGCCTCCAAGTTAACGACGGGGGCGGCGGCACTCTCAACTCGAGCTGCCTTCGACGTAGTTGGCCGAGCAACAGCACGCCTCCTCTTCTTCTCCTCAGCGCGCTTGCCACTCAGCGCCGATCGCCTGTTCATGATGTCGTCGAAGTCCATAGCAGTAGATCCTGCGAACAAAAAAGATAGAAAAAAAAGAGAGATTAGAATTTTATCACTACTAAAATACTTAGTATGCGGTCGATGAAAGAGAACTCATACTAGGGTCCATAAGGCTAAGGCCTCCTCCGAAGAGGCTTTCCTCGGTGATCTCCTTCCAATGCAGGGTCGGTCAATCGAAGAGGATGCCGACCATTTTTTCCTCCTCCGGACTCAAGGACGGCTCCATCTTCGTGCTCTTCGGCACATCCTCTCTCCATACCGTGGGAATGTCCCACGGCTTTTTACCCCGAACGAGGAAGTACTCGTCTCGCCAACACTTCACGGAGTCAGGGTTGTCGACCAACTTAACGCCCTTCCGAGCAGTGAGGTAGAAACGGTACTCCGTCCTCGTCTTTTGATGGATCTTGTACAGACGACAAGTATGCTGATCCTAGGTTCGATCCCAGCCGCCTGGCAATGGAGAACGAACCCCGTCACATGCCTCCAAATGTTCGGCATCAGCTGAATAGGGCAGACCCCATACCATTGCAGCATCCCCTTATGAAAGGGTGTAGAGGGAGGCGCAGCCTCGCGTAGAAAGCTTCGTAAGGGAAAATGCAAGTATCGGAGGGGAGAGAAGAGCAAGACTTGACCCCTGGTCCCGGGACGATGAGTTTGAACTCCGGAGGGATCATGAAGCACATCTTAACCATTTGCAGATCCGACTCCTTCAGGATACTGACGATTTCATTCGCCTCCATTCGCTCCCTCGGATTGTTCTCCTCGTAAAACTGAGCCAAGCCTTGCTTTGTTCGCCTCAAATCCTCCGAACTATACTGCCAGGTCCCTCCAAGTGTAGACACGGCGATCGAATGTCTGCCGAACACACCCATTCACCGATCCCTCTCCACTATCGTTTCCACCACCGTCGAAGAGAGTGCCTCCTTGCCACCTCCGCCCTCGACGATGCGATCTCCTTCCACTTCCGGAGAGGACAGGACAATGGGAGCCTTCCCCTTATCGACCGAAGAAGGAGTCGACCGAGGGGGTACTTCGAACTGACTCGAGGAGGAGGCCTCTTCGCCGGAAGATACCCTAGACATCTCTTGAAATTAAAATAAATTACCTGGGATATGACAACCACGGTCGGAATGCTCGTCGGAGAACGGGAATGGCGCCGAAAGCTCTGTGAAGAGAAAAAAACTCTAGTGAAGAAAAAGTGAGAAAGTGAAGTAAAAATGAGAGAAGGTGGGGACTTATCGCAAAGCTTGATGGGCTTGAGCAGCACTGCTTGACCGGCCCAACAAGCGAGGAATTCTAAGCGGTCAGAATAAGAAACGACAAAAAAGAAGCAACCAGAAGCAGCTCGGAACAGTTGACCAGTCAACGTTCATCGAGTTCGCCGATTCGTCTGATTCGCTCGACACACCGTTCGCCAAGCTCGCCGTCATATCTGAACAGACGTGTTTCCGAGCTGAAAACACCAAAAAATGCGTTGACCAGTCAACGCTCTTTGAGCTCGCCGTCCGTTTGCCAAGTTCGGAACTACGTTTGCCAAGCTCGCCGTCATATCTGAGCAAACGTGTTTCCGAGCTGAAAACACCAAAAAATGCGTTGACCAGTCAACACTCTTGGAGCTCGCCATCTTGTTCGCCAAGCTCGACACAACGTTCGCCAAGCTCACCGTCACATCCAAGCAGACGTGTTTCCGAGCTGAAAACACCCAAAAATGCGTTGACCAGTCAACGCTCTTCGAGCTCGCCATCTCGTTCGCCAAGTTCGGCATGACGTTTGCCAAGCTCGCCGTCATAATCGAGCAGACGTGTTTCCCAGCTGAAAACACCAAAAAATGCGTTGACCAGTCAACGCTCTTCGAGCTCGCCGTCTCGTTCGCCAAGTTCGGCATGACGTTCGCCAAGCTCGCCGTCATATTCGAGCAGACGTGTTTCCGAGCTAAAAACACCAAAAAATGCGTTGACCAGTCAACGCTCTTCGAGCTCGCGTCTCGTTCGCCAAGTTCGACACGACATTCGCCAAGCTCACCATCATATCCGAGCAGACGTGTTTCCGAGCTGAAAACACCAAAAAATGCGTTGACCAGTCAACACTCTTCGAGCTCGCCGTCTCGTTCGCCAAGTTCGACACAACGTTCGCCAAGCTCGCCGTCACATCCGAGCAGACGTGTTTCCAAGCTGAAAACACCAAAAATAGCGTTGACCAGTCAACGCCTCTTCATTGTTCGCCAAACTCCACATAACGTTCGCCGTGTTCGGCGCACCGTCCTCCAAGCTCAGCACACCGTTCGCCGCGTTTGCCCACCGTTCGCCCAGATCGCTAGAAGACCCTTTTCTCCTGGCCTTCCAATTGCCCAAAATTCTTCACCGGTGTATGATCAAGGGCTCAGATTTGGCCACATCATAAATACGGTGATTAATTCCTTTTTCTATTTTATAAATTCGGATTATTTATTTAAAAATTGCAAAAAATAATTAAAAATTCTGGAAAATTAATTAAAAATTCTGAAAATAATTATAAATCTGGGGAAACATTTTTGAGTCCCAGGATAAATAATTATTGTCCAGAAGGATTAATTAGTGCTCCCGGAGAGTGAATCGTTGCCTTGCAAAATTAAATAAATGGTTCGAACTAATGATATAAAAATAGGGAGAAAATCACCAAAAATCCAGAGCAACCTAGAAGCCACTGTGAGCATGCTACCAGCTGAGGAAAACACCATCACCCCTCAGATGAGATTCGAGCACCCGTTGAGAACTTCGATAAAGCCCTATACGCCATTAAAATAACAGAACTACTCCCACAAGGCTGTAACACACAACCTTATGGAGTGGGGGGCTCGTGATATGGCAAAAAATGGGGTTAAATCGGAACCATTCAAAGTGGGCACGAATCTCAAAGTCTCAGGGGCAAGATGGTAATCTCGCTCACAGACGGGTCCGAATTGGGAACCGAGTTCCTCCTCCTGAACCCGCTAACCCATGAACGGACCTGACCAGTTGAGAACGAGTTTCAACCCGTCAGGGGCCAGTTCAACAGGATTGGAGGAATCCTGGCACCCCCTGATCTGGAGAAGGTGGTTATAACCACTCGTATCCTGCCACACCGGGAAGTATGGATTCTTTCCGATCCTGAAGGAGATCCCATTGGTGACTATAAAACCCCCCTGACCTCCCACTGTAAAAGGTGTTCACACTTTGCACACTTGAGCCTTTTCCTTCTCTTTTTTCTGTGTATTGACTTGATCGTCGAAGGGTTCGTCGCCGGGATCCATCCCAGTGTCTCGAACGTTTGTGCAGGTCCCAAAGGAGCACCAAGGAGCCAACCAAATTGCAAGGAAGAAGAAGGGGTCGATCTTTGTGAGCTCCGCCAGAACCTACAAATCTCATCTATTGTTCCCACACCCGAATTCAGCGGCAACAGCGTGTAACGCACGTACATAACTAATATGAAGAAGGTTTTAGGTTCGAGTCCTTACTACGTCAGAGTTTTTATTTAATTTTTTTTTATATTAAGACGTGCAATGTCCGTGCATAACGAATATAAAAGATGTCTCAGGTTTGAGGCCAGACTATGTTGAAATTTTTATTTTAGAAAATATATATTTCTTAAGACGTGCATTGCACGTGTAAATTACTAGGAGAAGGAGGAGGAGGAGATGTATTATCTATCTATCTCTAATATTATAATGGGAGAAGGCCTTAGTGTCATTTGTAAATGTTTTGTCAATCTACCAACCCGTGCAACACATGTGCATAACTATTATAAAGGAGGTCTTAGGTTCAAACCCACACTACATCTAAATTTTTACTTTAAAGAACTATATTTATTAAGACGTGCATCGCACGTGTAAATTACTAGTCTATCTTTTAATGGGAGAAGGTCCATGAATAGTGATGTCAATCTATCACTTTACGTACTACGCACATGCCACCTCCCACTATACTAGACGTGCATCACATGCGTATTTACTAGTTATCTCTAATCTCTAATAATCTATCTACTATTTTAATGGGAGAGTTGGGGTTTGTAACAAACAAACCCTAACTTTGTAACTGTATAAACACGTATTGTACACATCCAAATTATATCCAACAAATATAAATGTGCACCGCACGTATAGCCCAAATCAAAACATTCAAATATAAACTATTTTTTTTCTTATTCAATATATATTCATTTAATTTGATGACTTTACTTTTTGTAGACGTGCGTCGCACGTACATTATACTATCTAATATTTTAATAGGAGAGTTGGGGTTGTGCAACCAAATAAATACGTGCATTATAACCAAACAAATACGTGCAATACACATGCATAATTAATAATTAATATAGGTTCGGTGCCAGACAACGGCGAAATTTTTACTTATAAAAAGATATATTTATAAAGACGTGCATTGCACGTGTAAATTACTAGTAATATTATAATGGGAGAAGACATTAGTGTCATTTGTAAACCTATCAATGCGTACAACGCACGTGCATAACTATTATAAAGGAGGTCTTAGGTTCAAACCCAGAATACGTCTGAATTTTTACTTTAAAAAAACTATATTTATTAAGACGTGCATCACACGTGTAAATTACTAGTTATATTATAATGGGAGAGGAGTTGTAGTGTTGTAAATCTATCGCCTTCGTGTATGGCACGTGCAACTCCAACTCTCCCATTATACACTTTAAATCTACCAATTTATGTGCATCGCATGTACAACTCCAACTCTCCTATTATACTCTTTATAATAGTTTAAAATATATATATTTATTAACATGTGCCTCACACGTGCTATATTATATTACTTTAAAAACTATATATTTATTAAAACGAGCATCGCACATGCTAAACACTAGTTTTACCACGTGTGATGCACATTTTAATCAATATATAGTTTTTAAAGTAATATAATATAGCACGTTTGAGGCACATGTTAATAAATATATATTTTTTAAAGTAATATAAAGAGTATAATGTGAGAGTTGGAGTTGTACGTGTGATGCATGTAAGTTGGTAGATTTAAAGTGTACAATGGAAGAGTTGGAGGTTCATGTGCGATGCACGTCTTAATAAATTTATTTATTTTAAAATAAAAACTCTGACATAGTGAAGACTTGAACCTGAAACCTTCTTCATATTAGTTATGTACATACGTCACACGCGTTGATAGATTTACAAATGATACTAAGGCCTTCTCCCATTATAATATTAGAGATTAGAGATTAGAGATATCTCTTCCTCAAACTTTTGGGTAAACTAATTAACCATTGTCATCACCAAAACAAATAAAAAATGTCTCAAATGATAACTCAATCAACAAGTACCATAGTCCATCAAACTTGCAATATGAATGAGTTTGCATCGTTCTTGGAAATACTATCTGAAAAAAATTCTTAAATAGATTGGGCGCATCTTTCCTAATCTAACTTTAAACCCTTCGAGATGCCAAAGAGAGGAAGGGAAACGGAGAGGGAGGAAGGCACGGGCAAGCGTCGCAGCCAACAGCTCGATGGTGCAGGCAGGGCAAAGGGACGGTCTCCTACAAGAACAAGGGAACTTCGTTATGATCACAGAGATCGATCGAGAGATCCAGTTAGAGTTCATGCTGAAAGAAAAGCCACACGCTACCCATATGAAACAAAAGGAAGGACATACGCAGAGGTTACCAGGGGGGATCTTTGAAGGGACGATGGGCATAGAGTTCGTCGGCCACTTCCTTTACCGGAGTGGACAGTTGTTAGAAAGAAGGAAGATGAAGATGAAGAATGGGTTTTCGTCAAAGCTAAGAAACCCAAGGCAAGAGATAAAGGTGAAGACAGCAAGAGAAGCAAGGGTTCGTCAGGGGGTAATTGGATCGGCAGTAATCAGCTATGCCATAAATGTGCACAGAGGGGGCACTTTATCCACCAGTGCAAGAACGACTGGTTTTGTTTCCTTTGCAAACAATCCGACCACATTTCAACGGCGTGTCCACACAGTAAAAGCATCAGCCTACGCTCCAACAAATATGCGATCTCTTCGGCGAGGTCTTACAAATCTGAAAACAGCAAAACAGAGGAGAGCGTTGTTGGGAGGGGGAAGATGGTTTTGGCCAAGATCACTCCCACACTGATCATGGCTGAGTTTGAAAGACATTACAAGAATTGCATTTTGGTTATGGCACATACTGGCCATCCCATCTATCTGGACATTGAAGAACTATTAAAGGTCACCACCAGAGCCTTCCCTACCTGGAAATGGGAGGCGGCACCGAGAGCAACAAATAATTTTCTCGTTCACTGCCTTAACGAAGATCGTGTGGCCGAACTTCTTCTGATAAAAGAATTAGAGGGCAGGGGCAGCGACGAAATGGAATTTTACATCACATTCAAGCAATGGTCGCACGACTCTGGGGCATTGAAAGCTGAGTCTCTATACTCCGTATGGCTGCGTCTTTATAATTTGCCTTACCACTGCTGGGTTCGCACAGGGTTTCAAGACTTGGTGAGAAGCTTCAGGATGGTTATCGACATTGATAGAAGTACAATGGTTCATTCCAATATCGAGTTTGCACGTATTCGTGTAGGTGTGGCCAAAAAGCAGGACATACCTTCTATGATCAGCATTGACTTCGAAGAGGAGAGATTCGAGGTGAAGGTCATTACGGAAATTAAGAAATGTGTTTCATTTCGTGGAGATTCGAGGAGAGAGGAAGGAGAAGAAGAAGAGATCGGTGAGGAGCTGGAGGTTGAAGATGAACGGAGGCCATTGGATAAGGAGCGAATCAATCTCAATCGCTCAGGGAGAGCGATTAACATTGCAGCTATACCATCGTTGGATCTGAACAAGTCCAATCTTGGTCGTTCCATTCAAATTGCTATTGCAAAAGGGGGCCCACTAGATGCAAGCTCGACTGTGCCTAAGACATGCTGTAAAGTCTCTTCTCTGACAACGCAGATGGGGATAGGCGACGAGACAAGGGCAGATGTCGTCTCCTTGAAACCTGGGATATTAAAAAAGATGGTGACAGATGTGCGGATCGAGGGGCAAGGAGAAAGGGATAGCGTTATCAATGAGGCTCTGACTTTCTCTAAGGATGACATGGAGCAGTCTATTCGTCTAGCCTTGAAGGCTCTCATCAGCGCCAAAGAAGTACCTGGGCTGAATGGGCTGGGATCCAAAATAGTGGATCAGACGGGTGGGATCCCAGAGATAGGGACTTCTAATCTCAAGTATGATGTTACTGGGCCTTTTAATGCAGATTATTTATTTGGAGTCGTGACTGATCATGAACACATCACTGGAGAAGGAGAGAACCAAGCAGGTGTTGGAGTTAAACTAGGGAACAACTCACCTATTAATGAAAAATAGGCAGAGGATGAGATGATCGGGGCATTGGATGGGATTAGAGAAGAGAACTTTATATCAGAAACTGAGATTGAAGCAGGAGAAAAAGAGGGAGGAATTACATATTTGGGAAGCACTGGCAAGAAGGTGATAGAGTTTCCAAGAAAAAGCAAGAGACAATTGGACAAATGGGGCTCGCAGGGCCCGCGCGAGGAAGATCTTATTAGGGTGGTGGCAAAAAGAAAGGAACCTGCGTCTGTGTGTGGAGGTCATACGGGCGCAAAGAAACGACTGCGTATGGAAGAGGAGGAATAGGATCCACTCGCGGCGGGCAAGCAGAGGGAAGGATTTGACTACTCTTTGAGGACGAGTAGTAGTTGCCCGTGACATGTGTGTGTGTGGTATAAAGTAGGGCATTGTTCACAAACTCTTGTATCTTACTTTCTGCTTTTAGTAGTATTTTCCTAGATGTAGTAGGGCTGCTCGAGTTGGTATTTTGGGTCCTTTGTAATTAGTACTACTGTATTTCTTTAATTTCGCATTAATGAAGTGATGACAGGTCAACTTATTATCAAAAAAAAATAAAAAATCTTTAAACCCTTCATTTTCCTTATATATATTATTAATATATATGACCCTAGCATTTGAAGGAATTAGAATCTCTAATATTATAATGGGAGAGTTGGAGTTGTAATTTGTCAATATACAAACCCGTGCGTTGTACGTGCAACTCAAACTCTCCCATTAATTACAAAAAAAACTAACAAACAAACAATTTTCACCTATTTAAAATGTGCAATGCACGTGCAAAATAAATTTTTAATATTTTTTAACACCAAACATACACATGTTGCACGTACAACTCAAATTCTACTTATAAATATGTGCATTGCACGTACGAAATGTAGTCTTTTCTTCAAAATATTTTTTTTTAATTACGTGCAACGCACGTCCAACTCCAAAATTATTTCTTAACACATATATCACACGTGAAAATCCCCAAACTCTTATCAAAACGTGCATCGCACGTGAAAAATACTAGTAGTAATAAAGTTGAGTTGAGCTACTTCTAGGAGTAGCTAAATGTGACTACTTCAGCTTGAAAATCAGAGGATTGAGCATCCAAATTAAAAATCCTTACCGCTGGATTGTTAACAAGCATGCTTTCGAGAAATTTCTAAATGGTGGCTCGGCTAAGGATTATTAGGTTTTAACTACTGGCTGACTGTTTTTAGATGGATGGTTAATAAAAGTCCAACTTAAAAATGTGCGCATGAGATTTGATTAAATTGGGTTGTCTACAAATTACCCAACTCCAGCTCTCTAGCTAGTTAATGATCTTTATGAAAATTCTGTGTAAATTGAAGGACATGAATTTGCATGGAACAAATTTTCGTTGTCATTTTGCATGTTTTAGTTGAAATTACTGAATGTTATTATTGCAGTTTACTTTTAATGTGATGTTGAAACATCTGATGAGTATGGATGCTGGGACGGTGGAGATGGAGAAACTGAGGAATGAGTATGCCACCTTCATGAAGGGAATGACTTCCTTCCCATTAAACTTGCCTGGAACACACTATAGGAAGGCCTTGCAGGTAATATAGTTGCAAGATATGAGCTCCATTTTTAATTTTGTTAATTTGTACAATTTTAATTTCATTCAGAATAAATTAAAAACTAGTTATTTTCATGACACAGTGATAATTATACTGACGAGTTTAGGTAATCAAGTTATTTTATAGGCTAAATTTGAAAAAAAAAAAAAAAACAAAACTATATGCATTTATGAGAAAATACCCACTCAACTCCTTTTAACTTTTTTCTCGAAAAACACTCCTCAAGATGCATAGAATTCAGTGAATTTTTAGATCCTCATATAATTGAATTCAGGAATTCAATTATATGAAATGAAAATCACTGAATTTTTATGAAAGAGGGAGAAAAAAAGCAAAGGAAGAGGATACAAGACAAGGCAAAAGTGAGATAAATGAAAGGAATGGATACTTGTTGGTTCATTTCTAGTGAATGACTATTCTATTGTACTGTAATTCATGTAAACTTTATGTTTACTTTAACTCACTTTTAATTGAAAATGTGGGACTGTTTGAAAATCTCTATTGATCATGTTTTGTAGTCAAGGTCCATAATTCTCAAGATTATAGAACGGGAACTAGAAGAAAAGCTCAGAAAGATTGAAGGATATCAAGGACTGGAAGAAGAGGACGACCTCCTTGCATCAGTTGCAAAGCATCAAAATCTAACCCGAGCACAGATTCTTGATCTTATACTTGGCCTGCTCTTTGGTGGACATGAAGCCTCTTCTGCTGCTATCTCCTTAGCAATTTATTTCCTTCAATTATCCCCTAAAGCCATCCAAGAATTACGAGTAAATATCAGTAAATCTTTTCATTAATGTAATTCCTCAGCATTAACTTAATGAATTTGACCAATGAAATTTCCAGGAAGAGCACGCCAAGATAATGAAGCAGAAGAAGGAACGCGGAGAAACTGGATTGAATTGGGATGACTACAAGCAAATGGAATTCACTCGTTGTGTAAGAAGATATAAAATTAAATCTAATTAATTAATTTTCTCTCTTCTTTTTTTCACAAAGACTATGTCGAAATAATCTAATTAATTTTTAGTAAGAATTAAAGATCATGAAATTGAAACCTGACTTATACTTGTTGCTTAACTTTGAAGGTCATTAATGAAACTTTTAGGCTAGGGAACATTGTCAAGTTTGTGCAACGAAAGGCCACAAGAGATGTCCAATTTAAAGGTACATATTATTTGCAAATTTCAAATCGTCGTGCCTGAGAATTTGAGACACTGTCTTTGTTATCTTTTAGGTGTATCAATTAATTTATCTCGTACAGTACTGCAGATTTAGGCACATGTTTGGTTATAATGTGCTTGTTAGCACAGTCGAAAGTGTCTGGTTTCTATGTATACGAACACTTTCTCTATGTATTTGACCTGTTATTGGATCTCTCATGTTCAACTTGATCATGGATTTTATCTTCAAGTTTCCATAAGAAAAAAGGATTTTATCTTCATGCCATGATGCCATCTAAGTTAGGAGGATTCCGTACCGAATATTAACTTAGCCCCTTGTTTTTTTTTTTTTTTCTTTTTCACTTTATACAGGATACGACATTCCATGTGGATGGGAGGTCGTACCTATACTCGCAGCTTCACATCTGGATCCTTCCAATTATGACGACCCACAAAGTTTTAACCCTTGGAGATGGCAGGTGAGAAAAACACGTCTAAATATATAATGTCAGATAAGAAATGATTAACTTGTCATTAAGCTTTGTCAGATTCACATATTCACTGTTATAATTAGAGAGTTGAGATGTACGTAGATATATAGATAGACATTGAAGACCTCATCTCACATGTACATATCAGTAGTTGCTTTCCATATCAATTCATCATAAATTCATAATTCATTGAAAACCGATCGATGATAAATAGTTTGCATTCAGAAAATATATATATAATTGATCTTTGTGAATAGGAAAAACATGTACATGCTACTAATGTATTTTTTCTTAATTGCAGTCAACATTTGCAGGGGTTACCAAGATGAACATTAATTTGATGCCGTTCGGTGGTGGCCCTCGACTATGTACAGGAGTAGATCTGGCAAAGTTGGAGATAGCAGTTTTTCTTCATCACTTTGTTTCCAGATTTGATTGGGAGTTGGCAGAGCATGACTATCCAGTCACTAACGCCTTCTTGGACTTCCCTAAGCAGTTACCTATCAAGATTCGATCTAGCGCTATAAAGTGCTGATAATTATGTATAGCATCTACTTTTTAACTTATTGGAGATGCAATATTATCGATCGATTTGCCCTTCATGGCATGGCAGTCGACTCGATTTTTGCTACCTGTTTGCAATAAGCACAGAATCGGTCGACTGCTCTTGAAGGCAACCAACCGACTGGCCTTGGGATAATTTATTTTCTATATATTTTGTAATTTTATGTTTTGTTTTGATATGATTATTGTCCTTGGTTGAGAGTTGTATATATGCTTGCAACCTCAAGTTTTAGCCTTATGAAATCTAATGCTTGTAACCGTAATAAGTTCATTACTTGTAAACTGTATTCATACTTGGTGATTGGTGGTGGTAGGGTACAAGAGTAATATTCATTCACTGATTCAGTCACAACTTATAAGTATTCACAATAGTCATGTTATAACGAAAATTTTGCCGAACTGCCCTCTTTTTTGAAATTAATTAGTGACTTGCCCTGCTTTCGAAAACATTTAGCGAGATGCCCTTGTCTGTGACACGTCAGCAACAAACGTTATTGGGAAACACGGCATCAGTTATTTCGATGCCGTTATTCCCAAGTACCGAGCCCCAAGCTTGTAAGGAAAGCTTTTTAGGCTCGCGCTGTTATCCGAGCACCGAGCCCCAAGCTTGTAAGATAAGCTTTTCGGGCTCGCGCTGTTATCCGAACGCTGAGCTTGAGATATGTTCTTTATTTGTTACAAAATAGGAAGCTGTAGGCTTGTTTTAAGAAAGCTGGCATATTTACAATATATTTGAACTTTACAAAAGACTAGGCATGACGTGCCGATTACAATCATGATAATTTACATGGAGGCTACTCTCCTCCTAGAAACTTGATTAGGTGTTCCGCGTTCCAGGACCTCTTGATGGGCTTGCCTTCGGCACTGGTCAGGCGGTACGTGCCTGGGCGCACGACTTCGGATACTTTGTAGGGGCCCTCCCAATTTGGTGCCAACTTTCTCTTCTGGCCGGAATTGGATACCGCCAGCTTTCGGAGGACAAGATCTCCGAGTTTGATGTCAGTTGGGCGCACCTTCTTGTTGTAGAACTTCTCAATTCATTGCTGGTAGATGCTTCTTCTAATGGCGGACTTTTTCCTGACCTCGTCTATGAGGTCCAGGTCGGCCCGTAGCTGTTGGGAGTTGGCGGCCTCGTTGAAAGCCATGATTCGGGGTGAAGGGATCCCGATCTCCAAGGGAATGACGGCCTCTGCGCCGTATGTCAGATTGAAAGGGAATTCTCCCGTGGGAATTCTCTTTGTTGTTCGATGGGCCCAGAGGACGCTGGATAACTCGTCAACCCATAACCCCTTGGAAGAGTTATCGAGTCGTTTCTTGAGGCCGTCGAGAATTTGGCGGTTCGCGTTCTCGGCCTGACCGTTAGACCGGGGATGGCACACGGAGGAGAAGCGCTGCTGGACCCCGAGACCTTCGCAGAACTTGCGAAAATGCTTACCCGCGAATTGGGTCCCATTGTCCGTGATGAGTACCTGCAGAATCCCTAACCGACAGACGATATGTTTTCAGAAAAACTGCTGAGTCTGTCGCTCGGTGATCGTTGCTAATGGCTCGGCCTCGATCCACTTAGTGAAATAGTCGATCGCCACAATGAGAAACTTTCGCTGGCCCGTTGCTTTTGGAAATGGGCCTACCAAATCCATCCCCCATATTGCGAAGGGGGTCGGACTGGCTATGGACCGGAGGTTCGCCTGAGGAGCCCTCTTCACGGGGGAGAACCGTTAGCAGGGGCCACACTTCTTCACTAGGGCGAGGGCGTCTTGTAGCATAGTGGGCCAGTAGTACCCGTGATTTAGCGCCTTCCGTGCTAGTGAACGGCTTCCCATGTGACATCCGTCGATCCCCTCGTGCAGCTCCTTGAGGGCGTACTCGGCTTCGTCTGGGCTTAGGCAGCGGAGGTAGGGTCTGCCATCGGTTGTTGTATAGGATCTTTTGAAGAGGGTGACATTGATGACTGCGAACCTTTCAGATCGAACCCTGATCCGCCTTGCTTCAGCTCGGTCTTCGGGGAGCTCTCCGTTGACTAGAAATTTTTTGATAAGAGTGGTCCAGTCGTCAGGAGGAGCTCCGTCTTCGACGCACAGAACCTTCGGGGAATCTATACTTGGCTTCAACAGGACTTCAATCAGGACCGTGCGGTCGAGGCCTTCGAAGGATGAGGAAGCCAATTTCGACAGGGCGTCGGCCTGGGCGTTCCCGGGGGATCCTTACGACAGTCGACTCGTCGAAGGACGATAATAGGCATTGGACCATGGCCCGGTACCTGATCATCCGATCGTCACGGGCCTCGTAGTCCCTGGTGATCTGGTTGACCACCAGCTGAGAGTCACTAAAGCCCCGTATCTATCTGGCACCGGCTTGATGAGCCAGGTTGAGCCCGGCGATCATCGCCTCGTATTCAGCCTCATTGTTGGAGGCCGGGAAGTTGAGGCGGAGATAATATTGGAGGAGGAAACCATCCGGACCTCGGAGAATGATGCCCGCACCGCTCCCCGTTTCGCAAGAGGAGCCGTCGACGTAAACTTCCCACGTCTGGTCGGCTTCTTTGCTCACGAGTTGCTCGGAGATGGTGCATTCTGTGATGAATTCGGCGAGGGCCTGCCCTTTGATGGACGTTCTTGGTTGATAGCCGATGTCGTACTGGCTGAGTTCAATCGACCATTTGACTAGTCATCCGGAGCTCTCGGGTTTGTAGAGCACGGCCTTCAAAGGTTGATCCGTGAGCACCTGGATCGAATGCGCCTGAAAGTAAGGGCAGAGCTTTCGTGCGGCTATGACCAAGGCGTACGCCACCTTCTCCATCCTTGAATACTGGGTCTCGGCGTCGAGCAGGACCTTACTCACATAGTAGAGGGGATTTTGAACCCCTTCCTCTTCGCAGACGAGGACGGCACTGAGCACGTTCTCCGAAGCGGAAAGGTAGAGCCAGAGTGGCTCCCCTGGTTCAGGCTTGCTAAGGAGAGGAGGGTTGGTGAGATACTCTTTCAACTGTGTGAAGGCCTCTTGCTGCTGAGCACCCCACTCGAACCTTCCAGTGCCGCGCAGCGCCTTGAAGAACGGAAGGGACTTCTTTCCTAATTTGGAAAGGAAACGGCCGATGGCCGCCAGTCTACCCGTTAGCCTCTGGACTTCTTTGACATTCCTGGGAGGGGCCATGTCTATTATGGCCTAAATTTTTTCGGGGTTCGCCTCGATGTCGCGCTGGCTGACGATGAACCCTAAGAAATTCCCCGAGGAGACGCCGAAGGTGCACTTCGCCGAGTTGAGCCTCATGTTGTGGGTTCGAAGGACCCCAAAGGCCTCTTCCAGGTCGGCAACGTGGTGCTGTCCTTGTTGGCTTTTGACGAGCATGTCGTCGACGTATACCTCCATGTTACGCCCGATTTGATCTTTAAAGACCCTGTTGACGAGCCTCTGGTAGGTGGTGCCGGCGTTCTTCAGCCCGAAGGGCATGACCCGGTAGCAATACAGTCCCTGGTCTGTGATGAAGGACGTCTTAGCGATGTCTGGAGGAAACATCCGGATCTGGTTATAGCCTGAGAAGGCATCCATGAATGATAAGAGCTCGTGACCCGAGGTCGCATCGATCAGGGCGTCAATGCTGGGGAGAGGGAACAGATCCTTGGGGCACGCCTTGTTGAGGTCGGTGAAATCTATGCAGATCCTTCAACTCCCGCTCGCCTTCTTCACCATTACGACGTTCGCCAGCCATTCGGGGTAGCTGACCTCTTGTACAAAATGCGCGGACAAGAGCTTGTCCACTTCTATGTTTACTGCCTGTTGTCGTTCAGGAGCGAACTTGCGCCGCTTTTGGATGACTGGTTTCGACCCGGGAATCATGCTGAGTTTGTGCATGATTAGATCTTCGGAGATACCGGGCATGTCCAAGGGCTTCCAGGCAAAGAGGTCGACATTGCGCCGAATGCAGGCGATTAGAGCGGACTTGAGGTCGGGGGCGAGGGAGCAGCTTACTCGAAAGTGCTTCGATGGATCCCCTGTCTCGAACGAGACATCTTGCAGCTTGTCCGCCGCCTCTGGCTCTGGCTGGGTTCTTTCGGGCTCTAGCTCGACGGCATCGAGGCGAAACACCCCGCTTCCGATCGCCGTTATGTAGCACGAACGTGCTGCTTATTGGTTCCCTCGGACAACTCCGACGCCCGTGTTAGTAGGGAACTTCATTTTCTGATGGTAGGCCGAGGGAACCGCCTGGAGGGAGCAGAGTCCCGGAAGGCCGAGGATGGCGTTGTAGGCTGCCTTGACATTCACAACCATGAAGTCCATGGATTCGGTCCTTCTGTTCGGGGTCGTGCCTGTCGTGACATCGAGGGTGACGATCCCCTCTATAGTTACGGGGACGCCGAAGAATCCGTGTAGGGTATACCCAGCTGGCTTTAGTTTCTCACGGGAGAGCTTCAAGTTCTCGAATGCTTCCAGGAACAGAATGTTGACCGAGCTCCCGTTGTCCACGAGGATTCTCCGGACCTCGAAGTTCGCCATGCCGAGGTTGATGACAAGCGCGTCGCAATAAGGAAGCCGGACTCCTTCTAGATCCTCTCCTGAGAAGGAGACAGGAAGTTGTTGGACCTAGGGGGAGAGAGGGCCCTATACGGTGTTGACATCCCCGACGAAGGCTTTGCGGGAAGTGTTGGATTCCCCTCCCAAGGGCCCTCCATGGACGCAGTGCAGGATTGCCTGTCCCTCGGGCACTTCGGGCTCTGGATCTTGCTCGGGACGACGACGGTGCATTCGAGGAGGGGAATCTCTCCTGTTTTTGTTGTCCCTCTGTTCCCGGGCGCCTTCCCTTTTGAATTCTCGGAGGTACCCTCGTTGAATGAGGGCCTCAATTTCGTCCTTCAGGGCGCGATAGTGATCTGTGTCATGCTCGTTGTCCCGGTGGAATCGGCAGTAGAACCGCTGATCCCTCTTCTTGCTGGTGTTGTTGGACAGTCGAGGAGGGTACTGGACGAGGTCGCTGTCTTCAATCGCCAAGAGGATTGTCGACACGTTCTGTGTCAGCAGAGTGTACCTCTCGAAGCAGAGGACCGGCGGAACCTTCTTTGCAGAGCCCCCGTCTCTTGGAGCTTTTTTCGTCGGCTCAACCTCATCGGCCTTGCGCTTCCCCTTCCTGAGAACTTCCTTCTGGTCCTTTGGATTGAGGGCCTCTTCGGCTCGAATATATTTTTCGACCCGGTTGAGGAGGTCCGGGAAGTCTATTGGCGGTTTCTTTGCCAGGGAGGCCTTCAGCTGTCCATGTCGGACGTTGTAGTGGAAGGCTGCCGAGGCAACGCCGGGATCGAGGGATGAGACTGACCTCGCCTCGGTGGTGAACCGTCGGACAAACACTCGGAGTGGCTCCCCCTCATTTTGCCAGAATCCGAGTAGGGACGCACTCGTTCTTTTGGCCTTTCGGCTGGTTACGAAGTGGGCGAGGAAGCTGCCCTCTAGCTGGTCAAAAGAATAGATGGAGCCGGGGGTGAGCTTAGAGAACCATTCCTGAGCCGGATCCTGAAGTGTTGCGGGGAAGGCTCGGCACAGGAGGGGATCCGATGCGCTGTGAATCATCATGAGGGTTTTAAAGCCCTCCATGTGATCAGCAGGATCGCCCTCGCCGTCATATGTCTCGAACTAAGGCGGACGGAAATTGCGGGGTATCTCCGCCTGTAGGATGAGGGCGGAGAAAGGAGGACGAACCGGCCTGTACCCCTGAGATGCTCTTGGGTCGCCGTTACCCACGTGGTCGAGGCGCTCCTCCATTTCTTGGAGGCGCTTCAAAATGTCGCCATCGTACTCTGGGAGGATTGTTGAGGGGCGAGACACGCTAGCCTCGGCCTGTGACCGTGTGGGGGAATGGCCGGCGTTCTCATTGACGGGGACCCCTCGGATGGCACCCAAGATTTCCCTTCGGAAGTCCTGGAACTCCTGGTGGGTAACCGGGGCTCCTTCGGCCCGGTTTGGTTGGGCAGACTGTTGCCGACCGACCCGACTGAGCGCAGGCTCCCGCCCTTGGGATGGGGGTCTGGGATGGTTCGGAGCCGAGTTGAAGCGGCTCCTCCTCTGCCGCGGCTGGCCTGTCGGTTCGAAATTACCCCCCGCAGGTCGCTCTGGACCGGACGGGAGGCGTTGGGCCGGGGCCCGTGACTGGCCCCTTTGTTGTTTGGTCTCTGAGCATTGGCCGCAATACCTTGTGGAGGCACGTCGTGTCGGCGTGCGGAGGTAACAACTTTTGCGGCTTTGGGTGCCATGTGAGCTCGGGTCGACGGGAATTCCAACGGGGGCGGAGCTCGGGTCAGCGTCTACTAGGGTACCATTGGAAGCGAGGCTCGGGTTGGCATCTACGATAGATAGTTTCCCACAGACGGCGCCATCCTGATGCGGTTTGTTTTTGGTAAACGTGTGGATGCACCAGGTGTGAGTTCTTACTCGATTTGTATTGAAGGAGGAGACTCCTATGTAGACGACCCTCGACTGGGCGAACGGTACTGGGGTAGACGGTATTGAGGTGGAGGTTGATGCTCGGCTCGGATCTTTGGGGCTCGGATCCGAGGGTCTCGTGTACCTGCAGACGGTCTCGGAACACCGGGTGTGGTAGGGTAAAAATGGCCTGGGGCCCAACCAGGGCCCAGGACAGCTCTCGCTCAAAAATGAGAAAAACAACAATCTGGCTCGGCTTCGAACCACTACAGGGTCGGCACCGAGCCGCAAGTTCACCCCCACAGAACTGGTCTCCTCGTATCCGACGAGCCTCGATGGCCCTCGGCCTCCGATCCGCGACAGCCCCATGGGCCGTCCGCCCAGTCTGGCGAGGAATGAGGATGACCTGGCACAACCTAGGCCATCCGATTCCCCCAGAGGCACAGGAGCCCCATGATCAGCCATGTCAGCTCCAAATACCACATAGGGCTTTGCCACGTCAGCCCTATACCATTCTTGGCACTGCCACGTCCGCCCTAAACCCCCTGGGCCTCCTGCCACGTCAGGCCCATAGGCTTTCGGGTTCAAACCCGGCCCCCAAGCGGATCCAAACCCGGTTGGGATTCCCTATAAATACCAGACCCTCACCCACCTTTTCAGGTAATCAATCTTTGCCACTTAAATTCTCCTAGTTACTGCTACTCTCTCATAGAGACTGACTAGATCGTCGAAGGGTCCGCCACTGGGATAAACTCCGGTGTTTCAGGACCGTCTGCAGGTACTCGAGGCGAGGCCATCCGAGCCGATCCTCAAGCGCCGAAGCGAGCCCCACACTCACCGTCCGGCACCGTACTCTTCCCTCATTACAAATTGAGTCCGAACTCACACCTGGTGCATCCACACTGCAACCAAAAACAAACCGCATCAGGTTGGCGCCGTCTGTGGGAAACCTTTATCCGGTACGGACGTGAGTCCGAGCCTCGCCACCGACGCTCTCCATCGACCCAATCTCCCATGGCTCCCCGAGCCCGAAGATCAGCCCGTTCCGCCCGACCAGACGGGCCTCCTCCCGAGGGGGCCCTCGATGGAGGGCAAGCATCCAATAATCCGGGTGGAAACCCCGGACCCCAGCGAAGCGCTTCACACGTCGCCGAACCCGACCTTCGTCGGGTCATTCTGAACAGAAGGGCTAGCCAGGCTAGGGGAGGGACCGCTTCCAACTCGGCCCCGAACCATTCCAGGCCTGCGCAAGGGGACAGGCCGTCGGCACTCAGCCGCATCAGCCGAATTCCTACGCCCCGACCCGACCCTTCCGACCATGGCGCGGTCACCAGGGGCGAGTTCAGAAGCTTCAGAGATGAAATCATGGAGGCCCTCCATGGAGCGCCAAGGTCCGCGACCTATGGCCGACCCCCTCAAATGAGCGAAGAGAGAAGTCACACTCGTGCGCTGACTCCCCCTCCTGAGCGCACAGACGAGGTGCTCCGACGCCTCCTAGAGATGGAGAATCGAATCGAGCGCATCGGCGACAGGAATCCCAACCTAGTCCAAGGACGGGGGCCTTCTCGACCTCCATTCTCCGTCAACATCATAGAAGCGGAGATCCCCCGAAACTTCAGGCCTCCGCAGTTCGAGACTTACAACGGCGAGGGTGATCCAGCTGATCACATGGAGGGCTTCAAAACCCTCATGATGATTCACATCGCTTCGGATCCCCTGCTGTGCCGAGCCTTCCCGGCCACCCTCCGGGGTCCGGCCAGGGATTGGTTCTCCAAACTCTCCCCTGGCTCGATCTTCTCGTTCGACCAGCTGGAAGCCAGCTTCCTGGCCCACTTCATCACTAGCCGGAAGAGCGAAAGGACGAGCGCTTCCCTGCTCGACCTCAGTCAGAGGGAGGGGGAGTCACTCCGTAACTTCGTCAAGAGGTTCACAACCGAGGCCAGATCTGTCTCTGCCCTCGACGCAGGGGTCGCCTCGACAGCTTTCCGACACAATGTCCGCCACAACCAGCTAAAGGTCTCCTTAGCAAAGAGACCACCTCTGGACTTCCCTGACCTTCTCAACCGGGTCAAGAAGTACATACGAGCTGAAGAAGCTCTGAACCCAGAGGGCAGCAAAGAAGTCGTGGGGAAGGGCAAGCGCAGGGTCGATGAGGCCGAACCTGCCAAGAAAACAGCAAAGGAAGGGGTCGGCGGGAAGAGGGCACCTCCGGTCCCTCGCTTCGAAAGTACACTTCCTTGACACATAACGTGTCCGCCATCCTCTTAGAAATCGAGGATAAGGGCATTGTCCGACTACCTCCCCGATCAAATAACAACAAGAAGCGAGATCAGCGCTTCTACTGCCGTTTCCACAGAGATCATGGGCACGAAACCGACCAATGTCGGGCCCTGAAAGACGAGATTGAGGAACTCATCTCACGAGGGTACCTCCGAGAATTCACCAGAGAAGGCCCACGGGATCGGCGAGATGCTAGGAACCGGAGGCCTTCGCCTCCGAACCCTACTCCGAACCGCAGCCAGGATCGAGACCCCGAACCCGAGGGAGCTGCGGATACGCCATTCATCTTACACTGTGTCCACGGGGGGCCAATGGGGGGAGAGTCAAATACTTCCCGAAAAGCCTTCATCCGAGAGGTGAATGCTGTCCAAGACAACCCCTCGCCCAAGTTGCAACCGGTGCTTGTCTCCTTCTCCAGAGAGGACCTCGAAGGCGTTCGCCTCCCTCATTGCGACGCCCTCGTCATTGGCCTCCACATGGCTAATTGTGAGGTTCGACGAATTCTCGTCGACAACGGCAGCTCGGTAAATATTCTCTTCCTCGAAGTCTTCGAGAATCTCAAGCTACCCAGAGGCAAGCTCAAGCCAGCCGGATACACCTTGCATGGGTTCTCTGGCATCTCTGTCGTGATAGAAGGGATTGTTACTCTCGACGTCACCGCGGGATCAGCTCCTGTCAAGAGGACCGAGTCCATGGACTTCATGGTGGTAAACGTCAAGGCGGCTTACAACGCCATACTCGGCCGACCCGGATTATGCTCCCTTCAAGCGGTACCTTCGGCTTACCATCTGAAACTTAAATTTCCCACCCCGCAAGGGGTCGGCATCGTCCGAGGTAGCCAAGAAGCAGCACGGTCGTGCTACATGACCACCGTCGGAGGGGGTGTGTTCCCCCTCGACGCCGTTGAGCTCGAACCCGAGAGGGACGGCCCTGCTCCAGAGCCTGTCGATGAGCTAGAGGAGGTCCCGTTCGGCGCCGAGGATGAATCGAAATGGTTCCGGGTGAGCCGCTCGCTCCCCGAGGACTTGAAGCCAGGTATAATCGCCTGTATCCGCCGCAATGTTGATCTCTTCGCCTGAAAGCCCTCCGACATGCCCGGGATCTCCGAAGACTTGATTATGCATCGGATGAGCGTCATCCCAGACTCTAAGCCGGTCGTCCAAAAGAGGCGCAAAGTCACCCCGGAGAGGCAGCAAATTGTGAAGACTGAGGTCGACAAACTCTTGTTGGCTCGATTTATTCAGGAAGTCAGCTACCGGCTAATGTCGTCATGGTGAAGAAGGCAACAGGAGGCTGGCGGATCTGTATCGACTTCACGGATCTAAATAAAGCATGTCCAAAAGATCCTTTCCCCCTCCCCCGCATCGACGCCTTAATCGACGCAATCTCGGGGCATGAGCTACTGTCCTTCATGGACGCATTCTCAGGGTACAATCAGATTCGGATGTTTCCACCGGACATCTCCAAGACCTCGTTCGTCACTGACCAGGGTCTTTTCTGCTACCGCGTTATGCCCTTCGGGCTAAAGAACGCCGGAGCCACATACCAACGGCTCGTCAACAGAATCTTCAAAGACCTGATCGGCCGCAACTTGGAAGTCTATGTCGACGACATGCTCGTCAAGAGCCAGGCCGGGCCGGACCACGTCGCCGACCTCGAGGAAACCTTCGGAGTACTCCGGCATCACAACATGAGGCTCAACCCGGCTAAATGCGCCTTCGGCGTCTCTACTGGGAAATTCCTGGGGTTCATGGTCAGCCAGCGCGGCATCGAGGCAAACCCTGAGAAAATCCAAGCTATTATTGACATGGCCCCGCCCCGGAATGTCAAGGAGGTTCAGAGGCTTACGGGCCGGTTGGCTGCAATCGGCCGTTTCCTCTCCAAGTCAGGGGAGAAGTCTCTCCCCTTCTTCAAGGCTCTACGCGGAAAGGGGGGCTTCGAGTGGGGTACCCATCAACAAGAGGCCTTCGAACAGCTGAAGCAGTACCTCGCCAACCCTCCTCTCCTCAGCAAGCCCGAGCCGGGCGAACCACTATGGCTCTACCTGTCCGCCTCGAATAGCGCACTCAGCGCCGTCCTCGTCCGAGAGGAAGATGGGGTCCAGAGGCCATTGTACTATGTGAGCAAAGTTCTGCTCCCCGCCGAGACGAGGTACGTAAAGATAGAGAAGGTGGCCTATGCTTTGGTCATGGCAGCCCGGAAGCTTCGTCCTTACTTCCAGGCCCACTCCATCCAAGTACTGACCGACCAGCCACTGAAGACTGTCCTTCACAAGCCCGAAAACTTCGGCCGCTTAGTCAAGTGGTCAATTGAGCTGAGTCAGTTCGACATCAGCTATCAGCCGAGGATGGCCATTAAAGGGCAGGCCCTCGCCGAGTTCATAACTGAATGCACCGTCTCCGAACAGCCCATCATCGAAGGCTCAGATCCGACCTGGGAGGTCTTTGTCGATGGATCATCATGCGAAACGGGGAGTGGGGCTGGCATCATCCTTCGTGGCCCCGACCAATTCCTACTTCAATACTCCCTCCGCCTCAACTTTTCGGCTTCCAACAACGAGGCGGAATACGAGGCCATGATCGCCGGACTGACCCTAGCCCACCGAGCCGGTGCCCAGCAAATCCGAGCCTACAGCGATTCTCAGCTCGTGGTCAATCAGATCACCGGGGAATACGAGGCTCGCGACGATCGGATGATGAGGTATTTGGCGGTGGTCCGACGTCTCCTGGCGTCCTTCAGCTGCACCGCGGTTATCAGAGTCCCTAGGGAGCAGAACGCTCAAGCAGACGCGTTGTCCAAACTCGCCTCTTCCTCCTTCGAAGGTCTCGATCAGACGATGCTCATAGAAATCCTCCTAAAGCCAAGTATCAACGATCAAGACCAGGAGGCAATGTGTGTCCAAGACGGTGCCAGTCCAGACGACTGGACCACTCCCATCCGGAGATTCTTAGTCAGTGCCGAGCTTCCTGAAGACCGAGCCGAAGCTAGACGAGTCAGGGTCCGAGCTGAAAGGTTCGTCATGATTAATGACATCCTCTTCAAACGCTCATACACCTTGGCCGACGGCAAGCCGTACCTCCGCTGTCTCACTAGCGATGAGGCCAGCTACGCGCTAAAAGATCTTCATGAGGGGATCGGCGGATGCCACATGGGGAGCAGGACGCTTGCTCGGAAGGCCCTGAATCAGGGGCACTATTGGCCGACCATGCTCCAAGACTCGCAAGACCTAGTCAAGAGATGCGGCCCATGCCAAAGGTTCTCCCTTATCAAGAGGCTTCCTCAAGCCAATCTCCGATCCCTGGCTAGCCCTACGCCATTCGCCATGCGGGGCATGGACCTCGTGGGCCCCTTCCCCGTAGCGGTAGGGCAAAAGAAATTCTTGATAGTCGCCATCGACTACTTCACCAAGTGGCTCGAAGCCGAGCCTCTGTCCAGCATCACCGAGCGCCAAGTACAACAATTCTTTTGGAAGAACATCATTTGCCGGTTCGGAATCCCTCGGGTCCTCGTCACGGACAACGGAACCCAATTCCAAGGTCAGAACTTCCAAACTTTCTGCGCAAACATCGGCATCCAACAACGTTTCTCCGCTATTTGCCACCCTCAGTCCAATGGCCAGGCGGAGAACGTGAACAGGCAAATCCTCGACGGCCTCAAAAAGCGCCTCGACAGTTCCCCCAAAGGGCTGTGGGTCGAAGAATTGCCTAGCGTACTTTGGGCGCACCGAACCACCAAGAGGATCCCCACGGGAGAGATGCCGTTCAGCTTGACCTACGGGACGGAGGCAGTTATCCCCGTCGAGGTCGGCCTGCCTTCTCCCCGGATCATAGCCTTCGATGAAGCTGACAATTCGTCCGGCCTGAGGGCCGACCTGGACCTCGTCGCCGAGGTCAGAGAGAAGTCTTCAATCCGGAGAAGCATCTACCAACAACGGATCGAGAAGTTTTACAACAAGAAGGTCCACCCCACAAACATCAAGGCGGGGGACCTCGTGTTACGAAAACTATCCGTCTCTGATCCAACCAAGAAGAGGAAATTGGCTCCCAACTGGGAAGGCTCATACCGTGTAGTCGAGGCTGTACGCCCTGGTACATACCGACTGGCAGATATAGACGGCCGGCTGATCGACCGACCCTGGAACGCCGAGCACCTAATGAAGTTCCTGGAAGAGCGAACATAGGTTCTAGCTTGGCTAATGTAAATAGTATTTTTTGTAAGCTGTCATGTGTCAAGGGCCGTTTTAGCGACCCTCCCTATCATGTATGAAAGAAATCTCTTTTTGTCAAAACTCCAAATGCCTCGGCAGCCCCGACCTAACACCGGACAATAGGATCGACACCCGAGTCCTCACTCCGGTATCGTCCCCAACGTCCCGGTAGGTCCGACCTGGCTTCAGGCTAGGGAGTCTTCCTAACGCCCCGCTCCGATCCCTCACGGATCGACGGGGCCGAACCTCACCTCCGCCATCATCCACTACACTATTGGCCAGAGCAAAGAATGAAAAGAATTCTTTATTCATATTCCCTTATTAGTTCAGAAAAAATAAACAAAGACCGTTACAGGACCACTCCACTCATCTCAAACTAGAGGAAGTCGCCATCTTAGGGCCCCTCGGGTCCGACGAATGGCGGGACCACTCCGACCGAACGACTAGGAGCCCTCTCCTCGTCATGGTGGTCCTTAGGCTCAGCCACGGTCGACACACCAGCCACAGAGCTCTGGGCATCAACTGGTCGCACACGCTCCAGCAGCAGCAACGCAGAGGGAACCCCCTCCGCTCGCCGACCCACCGAGGAGGATGCCGAGACACCTAGCATCGTCTTATAACGGTGTATCTCCATCTCCTTCTCCACAATGACATCGCGAAGTAACCTCTCAGAGGAGGGCCTCTGCACCGATGCACTCGACATGGTATATCCAAGACCGACACTGCCGAGGTCCCGATCCACCATCGCCCTCCTCAGCCGGCTCGCCTCCTCACTTAAGACTTCAGACTTATTCCGATAATAGTTAAAGGCCGCATCAGTGTCACGAGCCCTCTTTCGGTAGCGAACCAATGTGGCCTCCAGGGCCTCAACCTTGCTCCGAAGCCATGCCATGTCGGAACGACGGGGGTCCACCTCAGGAAGGGGAGCCGCTACCTACAAGAGAACCAGCCCACTCAAAACACATCGGCAAAAAATGGTTCGGAAATATCCGAGGTCAAAACACTTGGCCAGTCAAAAATCATCTTTTATAAATGGATTTACTTCATACAAAAAATGCGGTGGCCAGTCCGCGGAAGGCAAATACAATCGAGAGATGAAAAAAGAAAGACAAAACTATACAACTTGTTTTCCCACCCCAGCATCGGCCGGGTTCACAGGGGGGTCGGCAGCCGGGTCATCAACGGGCCCTTCTTCATTAGGGGTCTTCGGTGTCCCCTCAATTTCCATGTCGTAGTCGAAGTTGGACAGGTCGAGGGTCGGGTAGAAGTGCCTCACATGACTGAGGGCCTTCGCATAACACTCGTCCTGGGCCTTGATCACCATGGTCTGACCCGCCTCAGTCAACTCCTCCTTCTCCTTGGCAAACTTCTTCTTCAGAGCAGCCGTCTTCTTCCCCTATTCCGCCTCCTTGGCGTCGAACTTGACCTTCATCTTCTGCTCCCTCTGGTGCGAGCCTTCGAGCTCTATCTTCAGCTCCTTCATCTCCTGCACGGCCTTGTCAGCCCGGTCTCGCTCCCGCTTCAAGGCCGCCTCATAAAGGCCCCTCACGTGGGCCCCCTGCACGGTCGCCTGCAGCAACCAAGCACTACTGAGAAAAACTCCTTTACAAACATTTCACAAGGCAAGTGAGGTCGGCAGACTTATCAGCACATTAGCCTGCGCGAGGCGCGTGTACGCATCCTCCAGGCCCTCGGCGTTCATCTCCGCGCGGTCCCGAGGGGTCGCCAGCTTAGCCGCCACCTCGACAGCCTGGCGCCCTCGGGTCAAACAATCACCCTCGCGGATCGACCAAGCCGGCACCCACGGTCGCCGCAACCTCTCCTCTACCTCTGCCTCCACCAGGGGACCCTTCCCCTTATCAAGATCGGCTGCCTTGCCCTGGTCCGAGCCCCCCTGAACCACCAAGTCCTTGCCCGTCTCCGAGCGAGTCCTTTTGGCCCTCGGCTGAACTGGGGCCTCGGAGACCACCTGGGACGACCTCCTCGTCTTCATCGCGTCCCTCTTCTTCTCGGCCTTCTCCTTCTTCATGGCGAGCCTCTTTGCCTTGATTGATTCAGGATCCATACCTGCGAAAAGATCCATTAAGAACAATGAGCGCAAAAGAACAACAAGACCAAGAGAAAGGAAACAACTACATACAAAGCACGGCCGGGCTCAGTCCGACGCTCGCCAGGTGACCCTCCGTCACCTTTGGCCAACTGATGCTATGGGACAGACGGAGGCGCTCAACGAACCTCCACTCCTCGGCTGTCAGATCCCTCGGCCTCGGCGCTTTAAAGCTCAGCTTAGAATGGTTCCATCGAGTAGGGATGTTCCAAGGCTCCTCACTCCAAATCACCAAATATTTTTTCTTCCACTCCTTGATAGAGTCCGGGTGACCGTGGACGACCTTCCCCTTACTCCGAGGCGAGATATAATAAACACCCTCCGACTCCCCCGACGAGCTGATCCCCAGCATCGCCCGGAACACGCTCAACTGAAGGGGCACCTTCTGCTCCTCGCACAACAGCACGAAGCAGATGATCTGCTTCCAGGAGTTCGGCCCATACTGCATCGGCGCCAGGGACGCCCAATTCAACACCTCCTGAAAAAACGAATGGACCGGCAGCCTCAGTCCAGAGATGAAGGCGTCCGCTGGGAAGACGCAGTACCAAGCAGGCAGGGGGTCAGTCGGGCGCAGTGTTGAGTTCGGCAACATGAGCTCGTAGCCGGGCCCTATGTGGTACGCCAACTGCAAAGCCTCCAAGTCACCAGCCTCCAAGACGGTCGGAAGCGTGTCCATCTTCACCCTCTTTCGGCTCGGCGAAGATGCCTGGACCCCAAAAAGCTCCTTATCGGAAAGGTCGTCGGGGTACCGACAGAACGGCTTCGGTTGTACGGGCGACCCTGTCCTTAAGTTATGGTAAACAGGCGCCTGGCTCGAGCCACCGGCCCTCGACCCCTTCTTCTTCGGAGCCCTCTTCTTCTTGGCTCCTTCCGGCGAGGGGGTAGATAATCGCCCCAGACCGGTCGGATTTTGAGGCCCTTCGGCTTCACCCTCCTCTGCGCCACCCTCCTCTTTGGAAGCTAACTCTAAGATCTGAACTTCGTCCGAGCTGTCGCTTGCTTCCTCCGACTCGCTACTCTCCACCACGAAAGGTTTTCGGGAGCGTAACGGCCTCACATTGTACACCGGCTCCTCCTCGCCTACCGGCTCCTCCCACGAAGTCGAATCGAAAGGCTTCTCATCATGAACAGACTCCTCCTCCAACACTGGCTCCTCTCACGAAGTCGATTTTGAGGTAGGTTTCCCTTCCCCCCTCGACGTCGACGCTGTCGAGCCAGACTGAGCCCTGTCCATCTGTGCCTAACAAAAGAAACTTACAAACTAATCTTTTGAATGCCTCGGACTGACGAGCCGGTGCCGCTAAAACAGTCAAAGTCGAGCGCTGAAGTGTTTGATTTCTTTTTAAGAAGACAGCAGAAGAGAAGTAAACAGAATGGAGAAGGGGGGGGATATTTATAGAAAGAGAGGCGACGCCTCGATTTTTGCGTTACTGTTCCTCGAATAGCGCGCATCTGCCACCAATGGAATCGCGCCACGTCATCCTCGAAACTGGCGCTGCTGACGTCACCTAGCGCCGGTTGGAGACCCCACAGAGGCCGGTTCGGATGAAGTGTTCGGCGGAGAAAATTTTTACTTAAGATTTAAGGCGCCGTCCTTAGACAGGCGCCCCGAGCTCCAGAGCTCGGTCGGCTCCCCTCTCACCTGCGAGCAGCCCGGGGCTTACGGCCTCGGCAGCCGAAACCCTGAACTGTTCGAGGGTGGGACAGAAGTCACCATCGCCTGGAACCCTATTGGAAAGCAGATTGGCCCACCTCCAATCGGAGACGACCCATCTATCCGAGGCTCCTCAGCCCCAGGTCCAGAATTCGGTTGATACCCCTCCCGTCTGGATCTTTCTCGGGCAAACAGCCGTATCAGGGCCGTCCGACCCGAAAAAGGATCTAGACGGCAAAGTCACCACCAGTCCGAGGTCCCCAGGGTTAAAACCTTTCAGTACCTTGCCCCCCGAGCCCGGACTAAGGCCGCCATCTCTTCTGCCTTGTTCTCCCCCGATCCTGACACTCACATCGAGGCCGTCAGGAACGGGAGAAGAACAAGGCAATAGAGTGACCACCCGTCCAACGCTCTCAGGGTCAAAAATTTGCAAGAGAGAGACGTCCGCCGAAGCAAACACCTCTGATGGCTGAGGGACCACCCTTGCTGTGATCAAACTCACTTTGGGGGGAAGGGTATTTATAGCCTCCCCCATAGACCGGCCATTATGACATTGGGAAAGCCAATCGACGGAAGCCCATGCGCCATAGATTTATTAGGCGGCGCCATTAATGTCCCTAGGAAATTGGAACATTGCACAGATCCCGGAGCACCTTCAATGCTCCGCAAAGACGGCGGACCACCCCGCTCAAACCTTCTAAGACACCACGATTCGCCATCACCCTTGCCGACCCATAATCCCTCGCCAGCTCGAGGTTCGGTCTAGCACCAGGGTAGTCTTCTCAGGAAGGCTCAACGGCTCGCCATCACCCTTGCCGACCCATAATCCCTCGCCAGCTCGAGGTCCGGTCTAGCACCAGGGTAGTCTTCTCAGGAAGGCTCAACGGCTCGCCATCACCCTTGCCGACCCATAATCCCTCGCCAGCTCGAGGTCCGGTCTAGCACCAGGGTAGTCTTCTCAGGAAGACTCAACGGCTCGCCATCACCCTTGCCGACCCATAATCCCTCGCCAGCTCGAGGTTCGGTCTAGCACCAGGGTAGTCTTCTCAGCAAGACTCAACGGCTCGCCATCACCCTTGCCGACCCATAATCCCTCGCCAGCTCGAGGTTCGGTCTAGCACCAGGGTAGTCTTCTCAGGAAGACTCAACGGCTCGCCATCACCCTTGCCGACCCATAATCCCTCGCCAGCTCGAGGTTCGGTCTAGTACCAGGGTAATTTTCTCAGGAAGACTCAACGGCTCGCCATCACCCTTGCCGACCCATAATCCCTCGCCGGCTCGAGGTTCGGTCTAGCACCAGGGTAATCTTCTCAGGAAGACACAACGGCTCGCCATCGCCCGTACCGACCCATAAACCCTCGCCAGCTCGAGGTTCGGTCTAGCATCAGGGTAGCCTTCTCGTGAAGGCCCAGCGATTCGCCATCCCATTTCCTCGACCAAAAACACTCCTCCACGGCTAGCTCCCGCACCCCCGCAGGAGTGGGGGGCTTGTGTGGTAGGGTAAAAATGGCCTGGGGCCCAACCAGGGCCCAGGACAGCTCTCGCTCAAAAATGAGAAAAACAACAATCTGGCTCGGCTTCGAACCACTACAGGGTCGGCACCGAGCCGCAAGTTCACCCCCACAGAACTGGTCTCCTCGTATCCGACGAGCCTCGATGGCCCTCGGCCTCCGATTCGCGACAGCCCCACGGGCCGTCCGCCCAGTCTGGCGAGGAATGAGGATGACCTGGCACAACCTAGGCCATCCGATTCCCCCAGAGGCACAGGAGCCCCATGATCAACCATGTCAGCTCCAAATACCACCTAAGGCTTTGCCACGTCAGCCCTATACCACTCTTGGCACTGCCACGTCCGCCCTAAACCCCCTGGGCCTCCTGCCACGTCAGGCCCATGGGCTTTCGTGTTCAGACCCGACCCCCAAGCGGATCCAAACCCGGTTGGGATTCCCTATAAATACCAGACCCTCACCCACCTTTTCAGGTAATCAATCTTTGCCACTTAAATTCCCCTAGTTACTGCTACTCTCTCACAGAGACTGACTAGATCGTCGGAGGGTCCGCCACCGGGATAAACCCCGGTGTTTCAGGACCGTCTGCAGGTACTCGAGGCGAGGCCATTCGAGCCGATCCTCAAGCGCCGAAGCGAGCCCCACGCTCACCGTCCGGCACCGTACTCTTCCCTCGTTACAAATTGAGTCCGAACTCACACCTGGTGCATCCACACTGCGACCAAAAACAAACCGCATCACCGGGGTTGGTCCCGGTGGCAAACCCTCCGACGATCTAGTCAGTCACTAATGGAGAGTAACAGTAACTAGGATTTTAGTGCAGAAGTTTTGATTACCTAGAGAAGGAGTAGGGGTCTGGTATTTATAGAAGAAGCCAACCGGGTCTGGACCCGTTTGGGGCCGGGTCTGGACCCGGTTGCCCTTGTGGCTGAAGCGGTGAAAAACCGGGCGGTATAGGGCTGACGTGGCAGACGCCGGGGCGGTTTCCGGGCTGACATGGCAGAGGTCCGGGCGGTTTTCTGGTGCTGATGTGGCAGATCTGAAGGATCAGAAGGAGCGCGCATCCTGAGGGGATACTGTGGCCCAGGACGGGCCACGTTATTCCTGACCCATATCAATCACATTAATCTTTTTATTCTTCCTTTTCTTTTATCATGTAATACAAGGAAATGATAATTAGGTTAATTAGTTCTCACTGGACATGATTGGTAGAGAAAAGTAGGTGTGTTCTAATTTATACTTGCTAATTATGCCAGGATATGATCGTCGTTATTACTAAGCTTAGAAATTCCGAAGTACATGTGATACAAATTGCTGAACGATATGCAAATTAATACGACTCTCAAGCAAGGCGGAGCCACACCAAACCCGGATGAGCGGCCGCTATGATTTTTTTTTATAAATGGAAGCCCATAAAGCAATGCTCCCCCTAAAATTGGCCCGCAAATTGGAAGAGCCGCTCCTCTTTCGGCGCACACTCATACACCACCCGACCCGCTCCCTCTTCTTCCGTTGCTCTCCTCTTCTTTGTTTTAATTTTTTTATTCCCCCGATCTGCTCCGAAAACCTAGCTCCAAATCCAAACCCTCAATCCCTCTCTCAAATTCTCCTCCCCTAACCTCTCACTGCCATCTCCGCTGTATCCCTAACTCCGTCGTCGTCATCTCCCAAGGCATCGAAGTCGCTCATCTTCGAAGGCGTTGAAGTCGCAAGTCGCTCATCTCCCAAGGCGTCGTCTTCATCTCCGAAAAATCTCGCAAGGAGTTCGGTCGTCATCTTCACAGGGAGTTCAGTCAGGTATACTTCATATTTACTCATTTGCCATCCGAACCAGTGTTTTCATTTAACTGAATTAGGGTCTTTTTTGTTCAATAAATTAAAAAAAAAACCAATTTTGAGATTTCTGAGAATATGAGCATTGATGTGGGCAGAAAATGGTTTTCTCCATTTCGATTCAGTCTAGGTTTGAGGTTTGATATTTATCGAGGATCCTGATCTGAATGATTTGATTTGACTGCATAGACCCTGAATTAGAAAGTTCGGTGTTTCTTTCCTTATAAGTTAGCATTTATACTAAGACTGTTAAAACCAAGCTTGAGATTTCAAGTATAGGATGATTTCTTATGAGATATTAGTAGGAAATTGAGTGACCATTTTAGGCCCTTTTTAAGAACAAAGTTTAAATAACTAGGAAATTGATTTCCTATTATAATTGACCAGTAGCTTATCCTTCCATTTAGGCATGACTGTTTTTGATGAATTTGGTTGAATTTGGTTTTGCTCATCATCAGGAAATAGGAATGAACCCTAACTCCCTAAGGCATGATGCAATTATAAGCTCACTACCTTAATTGAAAGACATTATTTGTTTGATACTAATTTAACTTTTTAACAATATTCAAACAGTCATGGATAAATTTATGAAAAGAAAACCAAGGGAAGATGGTGATTCAAGTGTTCATCCTCCTCGTCCTCGTGTAGAGCTTAACGTTGTTTAAAGACTTTTATAAATTTTTAGTTCTTGTGATTTTGCTCCCGGTTGATGAAAATCCTGGCTCCGCCACTTTGCAGTACCAAGTAAAAAATGGATGTTAATTACATTCAACTTTAGACCTAATATCTGTAGATCATATAAGTTATGTTATACAATGTAGTATTCATATGAGAAGTATTCAACACGTGTTCAAGGAGTGTCCATGAAATGTCGGTGTCTAACAAGTGTTCGATGTAAGTACAGATGCATAATAGAAGTGTTCATGCTACATAGACCATATCGGTACTCGTATCAATGCTTCATGGACATGAGTGACATTAATATCTCCCGAAAAGGATAATGTATTATGACATGATTGTATATACGTCCTTTAATTGTGTACATGAAATTTGTTGAGATCACATAATTTATCACCATACACTATTGTTCGTTGATTCGATGGTAGCTTTTGACCGTTGGATTTGTATCCAGTTGGTAATTGTAAATCATGTAATTTATTGCTCGCCAAGTTATAAGATATATCCATCATAATTCCGATTATTATTCGACGCTATTCCCTACCCTTAGCAAGTATAACCCTATTTCTGTGTACTATGTTACCCTTCGCATTTCCCTACCACTTCTCATGTGACTCCCTTTCATGGCTTTTTTCAATTGTCTCTCTCGCTCCAAATGACTGCATATCTGGATGACTAAGAGATCCAAGACATGTTAACAGTTAACAAGATTTGGGCAGTTATTGGGAAGGGGGGGAAGGGGGTAAAATCACGACCAATAAGGACCGTACGATCTTTGCACGGATCTCGGAGACCCCAAAAGACTACAAGCCCACAGCCCGAACATGGGCCAACCTCAGGTCCATAATCAGAAACTGCAGGCCGATTGAGGGGGATTGACCAGCCATTTGTGGTTGGCAATTAGATCCCCTGGTATCAGGAAAACAATTAACGGTTCAAATCTTTAATCAAAGAGATCAGTTCAAATCAGTTAAGAGATTTTCTCCTAACTGCTCCTATACCGGCCTATAAATACAGACATCTCTCCTCAGTTACCAAGTAATCACAATTTCAGTCATTAAAACTCAGCTTTGACTTCTAGTTACTAACTTGATCGTCGGAGGGTCTGTCGCTGGGATCATCCCTGATATATCAGGCTGCCCTTGCAGGTTTTTGGCGGGACGTCAGCTAGTGCAACCACCGTAACCTCTGCCAAAATCCGCAAATACTAGCCTCACATTTGGATCTGATAGAGGACTAAGATCTAAGCTTTCCACAAAAATATAAGAACTCATTATCTGCTGCTCCCACACTAAAAAAAAGCAGCATTAGGCATTAGGCATGCCATTCGGGTCTAGGATTCCTCATACTAGATAATGTCACCAAGTGTTTAACATTTATCCATTTTGGATATGCACCCGAGAAGGACACTAACACAAATTTTCAAGTGTCGGTGCAACAGAGCATGCAACCCCCATTTTTTCCAATCATTTCTTATGCTTGTATGTCAAAGTACATTGCCTCTAGGATTGAGACCTAACTCTCCTTGTTCGGCCTACTTTTCCCACACCATGCTGCCAAAGCTTGTCGTTATTTGTGTGTAGCTTAATACGGTCATCATAATTTGTGTGAGATTGCATAAATAGGTTAAACAACGCGTACCACATACTTTAGTTCATGCAGAACTGAACAATTGATGAAAACAGTCTGGTTATGTGTGTACATGTGCTGTCATCATGCCATGACCTCTTTTGGCCTAAACACATGATAATCACATGCAAGGCCGAAACAAATAGGTTTAGTGGCTCCTATACTATTCTGTCTTTCCAAACTTCAGCAACTCTTGATTCTGGAGGGTGCTAAATCAGGTTTGCATTCAAGACTACGTGTTGTGACTTTTATATGTGATCTGTAATTTGAGAATTTTGTATGACTTTTATACATTTAAAAATAAAAATATCTAAAGATTTCTTTGGAGAACATAGAGAGAGTGTGTATGTGGGTCACTAAACCAAAATTGTGTGTGTTATGCACTGAGACTTGGAAACCAAAAATTTGATCACAAGTGTTGAATTTAGTTGTGTGTAGATCTCTTTTCGATGTTATTTCTATGTAATCTTTATGAAGTTACATATGATCTTATGTATTTCCCAGCTCCTACATTTGTTCTCAAAAAAATGCTGAAGTTTGTGGTGTTATAATCATGATTTGTTGTGGTTATTAGTTTTCTTTTTCCTGTGAATGGTGGGGCTTTAGTAATTGGAAGCACCTTGGTTCACTTTGCTATGTATAAAACTACAGTTTGTTTAATTTGTTGTGGTTATTAGTTTTCGTTTTCCTGTGAATGGTGGTGGGGCTTTAGCAATTGGAAGCACCTTGCTTCACTTTGCTATGTATAAAACTACAAGTTGTTTAATTTTTTTAATAGCCCAAAATTTTCGGAAAATATCTAAAAATGATATATCTAATGGAGATATTTGTTCTATCAGCTGTTCAATCCATTGTTTGACATTAATCTTTCTTTGTGAAAGTACAACTCTACCCATCTATATTGGGTTCAAGTGACAAGAATTGTCACTAATGGAGAACAATAAATTGTACTTAATCCATATGGATGTTACATACACATCTTCATTTTATAGTTAATAGTTAGTTCGACATAAAAGCTTAACACATGGTATTTTTCAAAGCAACATGCGGGGCATGTAAAATCTAGCGCCATGTTTCTCTGCTGTTTCCTTTTTTTTCATTTTTTTTCATAGTCACTACGACTATTTCTAGTTCTATTAAGTATTATACAGCAATATTTTCGGAAAATTTTAATGTTCATAATAATATTTTCTCCTTTTAACTATATCAAAACCCTAGAAGCTCTATATCTTCGAAGATAGTAAACTTTTACCTTCTCAAAGTTAAAATCACGTCAAGTTGTTTCTCTACAAGTGTGACATCACGACTTCTCTCTGAAATTTATTGCAGATCACGATCTGCGGCACGTTATTCTTCAACTTCCTCACGAAACAACCCAAGTTTACAGTCGAATAAAACAAAAGCAATTTGAATTCATCTAGCACCAAGGTCTTGATTTTTTATGAAGATTAATTCAAATTGTTTTTGTTCGATTGGATTGGTTATTTCGGCTGTTCGGTGAGGAGCTGGGTAAAAACGACGCCTGACACATGGTACCTGCAATGAACTGTTTCAAACAATGGCAAGAAAGTAGGTTGATAGGGTTTTAACTTTTGAAATGGTAGAAGTTTTCTCTTCTTTGTAAAATAGAGCTTTTTGGGTTTTGATATAGTGAAAAATACAGTAAAAAAATTTTGTAAGAAAATACTTATGGGTATTAGAAATATTTGGAATTGCCGTAAAAGAAAGAAATGAAATGATATCTATGTGGAGAAGATAGGGATGCGCTAAATTTTACATGTTCTTTTTTTTTTGCTCTAAAATCATCCTTGAGTAGACTTTTATTTCGAACTAATTACTAACCGTAACATTGTAATTTGAAGTACATGTAACATCATTATGGATTAGGTACAAGCAGATTCTTCTATTATTTTTCTAAACTAATTATTTTTGTCATTTGAGGCCGAATATAGATGGGTGGAGAATAATTAATGTCAAAGTAACGGATTAAAATAGCTGCTAGTACCTCTTCAACAAAATTATTTATAAGAGATTTTACAAAAATTTTGGGCTATGCAAATAACTAATCAATCGATAGTTTTATACATAGCGAAATGGGGCAAGGTTTTTTTTTTTTTTTTTTTTTTTTTTTTTGATTACTAGGGATGAAGCCAAGAGGCTCCAGCCAAACAAAACAAAATACAAAGAGAAGAGTTCTTACAGACTCCAGAGATACAAACCATACTAGCCCCAAAACATCCTCAACTAGAGGATCAAAACACCACACATTCTAAACAACCAACAGAACAACATAAGGAGTAGCAACACACAAAAAAGAGGATTATCCTCCAACAACAAAACCGTAGAACTCATAAAAGAAATCCCTTAAGCAGAAGTAGTCCAGGATTCATCACTAGCATCAGAACTTGAAGACTCATTTCCCGCAGAGGTACTCCAGGAATCATCACTAGAATCAGATCTTGCAGGCACATTTCTCTCATATACCAGTAAAATACCAGTAACCAGCTCTTGGTGATGAGTTGACATAGCCGATATAGATGAAAGAGTCTGTGATACCAAATCCTCAGCAGCAGCAGACTGGTCATTATCCATAGCATCTTCCACAGCATTAGCAAGCACAGAGGAAGTAGAATCATGAATCTCAGTAGTCATCTCCTCATCATCCTCAAATGGGGCAAGGTTTTTCCAACTGCTAGAGCCCCACCCACAGCCAAAAAACTTATAATCACAACAAATCATGAGTATACATCAATCTCTGACATTAATAACTGGTAGTTTTATACATCAAAATTAATAATTGGATTATAATCTCTGCTAAGTTGGTAACAATCATCACCCTCCTACTGAAGTTATTTTGTTATCAGTTCATGAATTTAAAATTGTTCTGCAATCTGCAGTTGTTCGCGGTTAATCGTGCTAATTGCTTTAGATGTTGACCCACATTCATCTTTAAAGATTTTGTACTTAAAAATTGCATGTTGGAATGTTAGACATCCTTTATTCCTATAGGCTAATGATTGTGATCATTAAACACACATTTAACCCTTCAAATTCATTAATCATACTTATTTTTTGTTTTTTAGTTATAAGCATGAGTTTCTCTACTATGTGCCGCTATATCAGCCTCAAAGAGCTAGTTTCCAATCCTCTTTGTATTTTAGCAGCCGCGATTCTAATCTGGTATTTGAGGTATCTATTGTCTTGAATAAAATCTGACAAGTCTAACACTAATCAATTGGCAGTTTTATACATCAAAATTTAGCAATGGCAACAATCATCCTCTCCTACTAAAGTCATGTTATTATGTATCAGTTCATGAATTTAGCAATGTTCAACAATTTGCAGTTCTTCATAATTAATTCTATTAGTTGCTTTAAATTTTTACCTACACTGACCTGAATATACTGTGTACCGAAAAATTGCACGTTGAAATGTCAGATTTCTTTTATTCCTATATAATAATGATTTTGATTAATAAACACTTAAAAGTAATTCTTCCTATCCTTATAATTACTTCATTAAACTTGTTTTCCTTTTCTTTGGTAATAAGCATGAGTTTATGCCCGCTATGTCAGCCTCAAGGAGCTAGTTTCTCTTCCCGTATTTTAGAATATTCTCTATATTACCTTCAATAAGATTTAACTAGTCTAACACTAATCAATTAAAAGTTATACATCAAATAAGCAATTAGATTATTATCTCAGCTAAGTTAGCAATGATCATGACTCTCCTACTGAAGTCATGTTATTTTGTATCAGTTCTCCAATTTAGGATTGTTCAACAATCTGCAGTTATGCGTAGATAATTCTTCGAATTGCTTCAAATTTGATCCGTACTAATCTATGTAGACTCTTTGTAATGAAAATTTTCAATTTGGAATGTCAGACTTTCTTTATTCATTTAGGGTAATGATTGTGATTTTTAAACACTCAAAAGTTAACTTTCACAACCTAACCCTTCTAATTCATTCATCACAAATGTTCTAGGTTTTAGCCTTTTTGGGTAGTAAACATGAGTTTCTCAACTGTATGCCGACGAGCCAGCCTCAAGGAGTTGGTTTCCAATCCTCCTGTATATCCTGGTGCTAGTGGTAATAAATAGTACCATTTCTTGATAACTCCTTGGTCTCTTTCATTAGCATAATTAGCCATCTCTTTTTGCTAAAACTACGTTTGTGTTCCATTCAGAAGCATCTGGAGGACTGAACTTGCTGTTCAAGCGATGGGCTACCAAAAAGACCGCAGGATCCACCAAAAACGGCCGTGACTCTAACCCTCAGTATCTTGGCGTCAAGAAGTTCGGCGGGGAGGTCAGTTTTTCTTTTGCCTCAAATTGTTTTGTCAATGTGAACAAACCAACCTTTTTCTTTCAGTCTATTTGATTTATTTGTTGTTTGTTAACTGTACAGAGAGTGATACCTGGTAACATAATTGTTCGACAACGAGGTACCCGGTTTCATCCTGGAGATTATGTTGGTATGGGCAAGGATCACACCCTGTTTGCTCTAAAAGAAGGCAACGTGAGATTTGAACGAAACAAGCTGACTGGGCGGAAATGGGTCCATGTGGACCCCAAGGAAGGCCATGTACTTCATCCCCTCTATGCAGCTGCTGTTACATCCGATGGCATTGATGGAAGTCAGTTGTGTTAGTTAGGAAAATATCAGGAGATGAAAACCTATTCAGCAATAATGTTATGCAACCAAATTTGTATATTTTTTTTTTTTTCTTTCTGGAAATGAACACTCAGAGATTTGTGCTATAAAATTGCTTGATGAGAATGTGATCATGGTCTCTACTTTGATTTTGCACATTTGTTTTTGTCAGATTCACTCTTTAGTTATGTGTGTATGCAATCTGACACTATCCAGTATCCACTATCGAGTATATGCTGAAGACAGGAATCTGGAAATTTCAAATAAGTTTGTGTATGTGGTAATTGTTGTGACATTATACTTAAAAATCTGATGATTACAAATACAATCAAAAAATTTCTTTTTTGGATAAAAAGATAGAATCCTAGAGGATTCCAGCCAGTAGAATATCACATAAGAAATAAGTCTTACAACCAAGAATTTAAAAGCACAGACTGGTGCTAGAAGAAGCACAAGGCTTCAAATACTATCAAATATATGCGAAAATAAGGATTCTGAAATTGTAAGTCTGTGTATGTGGCATTACATTGAATCCGATAGTTACATATATCATTACCAGCATCATCATTAAGACATTCTACGTTAGTCCAGTAGAGGCTAACTGCAAGTCTATAAAGAACGCAAATGGCTATGACTTTCTGTAAAAATATATGTTAAAAAAAGTAAGGAGGTTAATGAAAATAATTAAACAGAAAAAAGCACACATGAAAAATAAATTTCAAAAAAATAATAATTAAATAGAAAAGCACACGCGCCAGGTAGGGGTCGAACCTACGACTTTCTGCTTAGGAAACAGACGCTCTATCCACTGAGCTACAGGCGCAGAGCTGTAAACGTCTTACTCTAGATTATAATAATTTTGAGTACTATTAACAATTATATACAAGCTCAATCAAAAACCACACTGAGGTGTCCTTGTGTGCCTAAGGGTGATGAGCTGCATTACCTGCACTGCAACATCCTATACAGGTGCAGAGTACACGAGTGCATGGTGTACTTCAATAGAGAGAATTGATCTCCCCGAAAACTGAGGATCACAGCAAACAGGAATCAAAACATTTTGTAGCATTAAAGTCTTCGGATACTAAGGAGCCACACCAGAATGATCTGTAGCAATGTGAGAAAATAGTAGTGAAGTTTGAGGTTTGTGTGCGCTCAAATTTAGAACGGTCAACTAGAATTGTAAATGTGAACTGAAAGAGAGAACCAGCATTCTTTAAGAAAGCCATCATTATCATTGTCCGTTGTCATTGTTACCACTCATTATATAAAGAGAGCAATTGTAGCATCTTCATTGTAATCTTCACAATAAACAACAGCGGTGGGTACAAATAACAGGCTATTTCCTTGTAACTCAGCATAGTAAATAAATTACAGAACAAGGTGCCGAGCTCTAATGCAGATTACACAGTTGTACAAACTCACAGATACCTGAACTAAGTTCAAATTCAAGCAGTTGGAACATATAAATATCATAAAAGCTCATAGTAGACTGATACAATTATTCTGTACATAAATACATGACACGACAGATACAAAGGTCAAATATTACATTGCACATAAATACATGACAGATATGAAGGTCAAACATTACATGCATAAACATCAGTATCAGCTCTGCTAGCCCTGCTGACTGTTATTATAGAAACTGCTATGCATACAGAACCTGGAGAAGAAATCTCTTGAATGTAGGAACAAAATTCAGCTCCCCAAATATGATCTAGAATGTTGGCTGCCATGAGGATACATTTTTAAGTAGAGCGAGAGCAATAATGCTATTTTGCACGTCACAAGAAGACAACTCACCAGAATGACCAGAAGGATTCATGAATCTATTGGAGCTAATAAAAAAGGCGATTCAGGAAGGGAGACATCAAAATTTTTGTTACCAGATTCAAACCTTCTTCGACTCTCAACTGCAGCCTGAACCCTCTGATTGAATTCTTCATCTGAACATGACAACATGTACCGCAGTTTGAAGTTTATCCGGTTTGCCAGTAGAACCTTGTGTCTTGGAATTATTCTATCTTCCAATGAATAACTAAAGAACCTGCAATAATTTTCGTTCTTAGTTAAATCTGAAAAGGAAATCCAGTAACTGACAGGCTTACAAGCAGGTGCTAAATGGAACAGAAGAAGAAGAGATCGAAACTTTAACTAGACACCGTCACTAAATTGGTTAATTTATACTGACCCCTAAAATTATGTATAATCATATTCACACCTTAGGTAGCTGAATTTCCATTAACACCTAAAATCTTTTGAGGTATTCACAAATCAACTCAAAGTTAGTTTGTCTGTTTGCCACACAGAATATTCAAAGAATGTTTATTTGATCTCAAAACCTAAAATTATGTAATATCATATTCGCACTTCAAATATTGTATTGCAATTAACACCTAAAATTTGTGCGTGGTTCCTTTTCTTATCTTCAAGTTCTTCCTATTTTCCTTTTCCTACCTCTCTTTTTCGACAAGAAAACAGACATGAAGATTAGTGACATCCCCTTACTGTTGGAAAATAATCAGCTACTAACATCGACGTAGTTTTGAGTTTTTAAGTTTTAACCTTTACGACTAGGGAGAAAAAGGAAAAAATAAATTAAAAGATTTCATATGTGCCTGCAGAACTACATTAATCATATTGGCGATAATAAGAAAACCCTAAATTTTAGTACATAATCTTTGGATTGAAATAATATTAGCAAATCAAAGCTAGTAAAGACGCAACCACTGCAGTAGTTAAGGTACTGCTATTTACATAAAATAGTAGCACTTATATTAAAAAGGGGACTACATCGTAGATCAAGATGCTAATATTAAACCACTCTTTATTATCCTGAAAAAGTGGAAGCAAGAAGACAATTAAACACAATTTTTTCCAGCTTTAAGTTCACATTTTGCGAATCTCCTATTCATTATGCTTAATCACCAATAGCTTTACGAGTTAACCAAAAAACCCACAAGCAAACACACAAGCATAGATACACTCTATATAGGACATAGATAGATAATGCATGAAACCATACATTTTGAACTGAAATATGTTTCAGCAACTAGCAAAATGTACCTTGGAAACTCAATAAGATCCTGTAGAGGACGAACCATAATTTGTCTCAGGTACCGATATTTGGGGCGAAGAATATCCAAATTATATCTCAGTAGCATCGGAAAGTCCGCTATCATCTCACCTAGAGATTTCAGCCAAATTCCCAGTGACAAAAAGTACTTCACATTGACTTCCAGTTTCTTAGCAATACTGCATCCCACAAGTTGTGGATCAGAAGCAATCACTTTTGCAATGTCTGTTCTAGTCACACCAGCTTTTGTCATCAAGAAAATGACCTGTGCATACATTAGGGGCCTTGATAATTGACATGTAAACAAGTGAAGAAGACAAAATAAGCAGTAGCAATCAGATTTTATCATGAATTAGATTTGTGAGTAACACCCTGTTTAAAACCTCTATCGGTCCAGTAGAACACTTAGACAATTGATGTTACTGATAATGCAAACATTTATCATTGTTTTTCTAAACTACCTGATAACTGTTGGCGAATCAAACCAATGCAAAACCTATATAATTTAACTCAATGTTCTATTTTCAGTAACCTTTTTCTGGTTAGAATTTTTACTTTTTTCGCTAATCCTACCATTTATACTTGGTTAAACAAAACACCTTGTCAGTACAAGCTAAGATCATCCAAATATCTCCCCATAATTTGTGTAACAGACTGTTACAGACACTTACTCATATAATCATATGCACAATAATGAGGCACAATAACAATCATACACAACATGCTGGACGCCTAAATTGAAAATTTTGGAAGGTAAGCTAGATAACTTTCAAAGTTTGGAAATCAGTAGTTTGATGCTCCTATACAATACAGAACCTAGCATGGCTAGCTGAAGTTGGACCAAGATCAAGTGGAAATTAACAGGCTGAAATGATATAGAAACTTGGAACATAATACGATTACGAGATCATATAAACAATACAGAAAAAAAAAATCCTTCCTTCATCTCTCATATAGTAGTTCTTTTTGGCTACCTTATTATAGTTGATGTAACAATTTTCCACTGGTATTAATTAATAACCATTAATTATAAATATAAAGACGACATGACTAGTATCACAAAATGTAACTGCTAGAGATACCAAAAATATTACATATTTTCAACATCATATTGAAAAACGTCCATTCACCTAGACCCCTATTTACATAAAACTAGACATTCCAAACTAAGCTACAAACTTCTAATGCACTAGCAAACCTCTAATGGGCTAAAATTATTAATATATTTAGATAAATGTGAGCCTCATATTTGTATGAGAAAATTCATCTCATACAAAGTGATTATACTCACTTGGTGGGGCCCTCATGGAAGATCCACACCATCCATCATGTTTATCATGGTAAAATATGCATGTGTAAAAAAATTCAAGTGGTTTGGAGGTCATTTACACATGCATTATGTGGTCCAATTTGTAGTATGGTTTGTAATATTGTTGAAATCGTTCATTATTCAATGGTTTGTTAAATTGTTGAAATCGTTCATTATTTAACCACATGATGTATGGACTTCCAAACCACTTAATTTTATCTACATATACATACATTGGCATGATAAACACGATGGACGGTGTGAATCTTCCATGAGGGCCCCACCAAGTGAGTATAATCACTTTGTATGAGGAGAATTTCCTCGTACAAATATGAGACTCACATTTCTCATATATTTATTATATGTTGACAATGTCCTGGATGCTCCTTGGTGATTCTTTGATCTCATACTTAAGTTAACTAACTTCAATAGTGTAACACCCCGTGTTAAGAATAATATATATATAGATAATTAATTGTGGTTGTGACCTATAGAAGTTTCTATAGGAGGAAAGTATGGAATTTATTGGTTGGAAGGGGGGGCCCAACCGGATTGAGATTGAAGAAGGACAGCATATAAATGATGTTGCTGCTGTTGACCCACACGTGGATGACGTGGGGGGTGGTGGGGGCCCGCCCGGGATTGAGGCAGCGTGCAGCTGCAGCTGTTGACATCACATGGTGACGTGGAGTGGTGGGGACCACGCCAACGGCTGTTGTTTCTCTCACAGGAGAGAGAATAGGAGGTGTGGAATTTGTCCCACATCGGGAGTTTGCAAAAATTAATTAAATATATATATGATTGCTTAGGATTGAAGGTCACCAACAAGCTATAGCACATTTTATGAGGCAACCTGTGGTGGGCAGTTGTTTGCTAAAATCGCTGATCGGGGCCGGAGCGTTACAAATGGTATCAGAGCCGACTTTCGACAGCGAGTGTGGGTACAGAGTGGTGGTTATGCCTAAGATGGAGCTAGCAAATGTACTGGTAAGTATGCCTGAGAGGGAGCGGGGTTGGGTCAGGTTGCCCGGTAAATCCACTGAGGTGGGCTAGGGGACTGGACAACACGCAGAATCAGGGTACTATACAGCTAGCAGAATCAGGGTACATCATTCCACATCGGCTAGAAAGGAGGATCCTGCGCTACGTTGCAAGTCCCGGCTTTAGCGAGGACGCTGAATTCTTAAGGGGGGTGTCTATAACACCCCATGTTAAGAATAATATATATATAGATAATTAATTGTGGCTGTGACCTATAGAGGTTTCTATAGGAGGAAAGTATGGAATTTATTGGTTGGAAGGGGGACGGGCACCCGGGTTGAGATTGAAGAAGGACAACATATAAATGTGGTTGATGATGTTGACCCCCACGTGGATGACGTGGGGGGTGGTGGGGGCCACCCCGGGATTGAGGCAGTGTGCAGCTGCAGCTGCTGATGTCACATGGTGACGTGGAGAGTGATGGGGACCACGCCAACGGCTGTTGTTTCTCTCGCAGGAGAGAGTAGGAGGTGTGGAATTTATCCTACATCGGGAGTTTGCAAAAATTAATTAAATATATATATATGATTGCCTAGGATTGAAGGTCACCAACAAGCTATAGCACCTTTTATAAGGCAGCATGTGGAGAGAAGTTGTTTGCTAAAATCGTTGATCGGGGCCGGGGCGTTACAAATAGAGTCAATAGACTACCTTCACTAACAAAAGTATTTAATTTTTTATGCACAGGGAAGTACAAAACCTCACAAAAATGGAACCAAGAAAACGATTGGGAAGGGGAGAAAAAAATGAATAAAAACAATACAAACAAGTAGATTCTATTGTGTGGTTAGGAGAATATACAACACAGACAATGAGAGAAAAAAAATTGACCAATTGACTCATTCAGTGTTAAATGCAAGTTTATATTTTATATGAATATGATAAAACAAACCAATTTAAAATTAAAAAAATCCTAGCATAAAAAAATAAAATAAAGAAGCACAAAGCATTATGATATAATCAAAATATAAACATGGAATAAGAAGAGTAGGGCGGACATACCACTGGTCGAAGTTTCTTGTAGAGGCTATATGTAAGCAAGGGTGGAAACCTTACTATGGCAGTGCCTATAGCTTCTTCTCTGATGCCTAGATCCTGAAGAAACCGTACCTAAACATGAAAATAAGAGTCAAAACCAGCAAGCTTATAAACAGAATATGTGGACCCCTTACCAATATGCTAAGAATTAAACTTCCTTTGAAACATTGTCCCAAAAAAGATGAAGTAATATTTTATCTATCGAACTCTAGTCAAATGCATATCTTCTTCTAATAGATCAATAATTTTATAGATGAAAAGATCACCTTCGGTGCAATTGTATCTTCTAAATCGACACAAAAAACCATGGGTTTAACCACAAGTATTCTTTTCATTCCATCACGTTGAACACCAAGGTAATACAGATATTTCACAAGAGGCTTCCACCTTTCCTCAATGCTGCAGCCCATCAACTGTGGCTTGAAGGCTAATAATTTCCCAATGTCGTGAGTAGTCAAGCCAAATTCCTTCAGGTATTGGACCTGAAACAGTGATTTACATCTCCCATTTGTCAACTAAGCAAAATAAATGTCAAGATTATAGAAAACCAGAAGCATATATCATAATACATCTAAAAGAAACCAACAGCTGCAATTTGACTATTGAACAACGGCAGAAGAATGCCGTTGGAAAGACCGAAAGAGTTAAATTTCCTAGGATTGCCAAGAGGAATTTATCATTATAAAATCCTATGCTTGCATTCAATGATCACTTGGGTGCCCAAGCAACTAATTATGAGAAAATGTAATAAACACCACCACATTCTGGAAAGAAAATACTGGTAAACTCGTAAGCAATAGAGTGATAGACCTTAAAACATGGACAATAAGACAAGAGACAGATATAACAACAGTACAACAGTTACACAAAAAAATTAGTGAAAAGAGTTAGAAACAAGAAAAGAAATATGCATATCATTGATTTATTCTGATAAGATTTAATTATTTAAAAAGACTTCAGGAAAGAAACAAGTGTCCAGTAGTTATATTCACACGATCCAGGGACATGAATGACAGAACTATAATAGTGTGAGAACAAATGGAGGGGTGAAAGTGCAGTTCCTTATCACTATAGGGTTATCCCGAGGATTGGTTCAGACTTTGCTTTAGCTATTAAAAACGTACTAAACATATTTAAATGAGTCCCCATGGGGCAAGTTGCTTGCTGATGATATAGTATTAGCTATAAGACTAGAGAGACATTAATACTAAATGATTTAGAATTAGCAACAAAAGCTAAAGATATTCAAAGTATGCCATGTCTATATACAAAATTAGGAACAAAACAAGACTATAGTATCTTTACTTGATGAAAAAGAAAACGCCTTCATAAATTTACCCAAATGAATATGAGATGCACCACAAAAAATGTTGTCATATATGTAAGCACATTCTGAGTATGCACTTGCAGAAAACAATAGCAGGTCCACAACATGCATTCTAAACAGCCCACATATTAAGCCACACACAATATCAGAAAAACTATAGGATGCAATATGCAGAGCATCAGTAGTAGACAATACAACACTGTCGTAGAGATGTTTGCAACTGCAATGAACCAAAGGGTGAATGAAATATAAACACCTTACTGTTCATTTCGTCGAGGCTGAAGAATCCAAGAACCCTGGGATAAGCATAGACCATAGTACCAAAATCCTCTTTGTTCATTCCCATATCCAAGTAAAATTTAACTCGTGACTCCAGCTCATCCATTGTTAATGTCAATATCTGTGGGCATCGAGTAATAACAAAACCAACCCAATCCCTCCTCACTCCATTCTCAATGAGATAGTCAACTATCTCGTCCATTGCATCTAAGCTGTGCTCCAATATTGAGCTTGCTTTCACAAATACAACACCAAGATTCCTTCCTTTCACGTGTATCGATTTCAACCACTCTGCTACCTCCCTCACTCGCCCAAGTTCACCTGAGCACATGCATATTACATTCCCTATCTGGTTGTATGTCATGGAGTTATGCTTCAACCACCTAGAACACATATAACATTTTCAAATTCATCAAGGACAACCATAAAATTTCTGCTCGGTTGTGAAGGTAGCTTAAAATAATGGAGGTATCTAGAAGTATCTTAAATACCATATGTATCTTAATTTTAGCCTGTGTGAGATCCTTGTCGGCCCTAATTGTGAAGGCAATCAGGATAAGTAGAGTAATCCATTAAGTGGAGTTAAAGGTATGCTAATTTGAGTTAGTATAACTCAATCTTTACTTAAAAATATATAACTTCAATTAGAGAAAGAATGAGAATACATAGTTGAGAGATAAATTAGGTAATCACCTCAATTTTTTTGCTAAGATAATCTGGAAAGGGCTCCAAACGGTCCAAAGTTATAACGACTCAAATTTAAGTTCCGTTATCATAGCTTAACTTCATTCCCAAACAAAACATTTAGGCTCTGTTTGGGAATAGAGTTTAGATAACCAAAGTTATCTTAACTTTGGAGGTACAAGGTATATTACCTCTGGTAATCATGCCCTTACCTCCATTTTAAGACAAATTTGGTAAAAGTGATAATTATGATTTTTTTCACCTTTCGGGGTAAGATACTGCAGCAATCTTAACTCCAAAATGAGTCTCAAACATGTCAACGTTATGATAACTTGTGTTTTTTAAAGTTATGAGAGATAACTCCGGCTATCCTAACTTAACTTTGTTCCAAACATATCTTAATGTTGAGATACCTCTAGTTATCCAATGTCGAGACTTGAGAGAACTAGAGGCATCTAAAATTCAAGCCCCACTTATTTTCAATTTTCTATTCTTCGTTCCAAATCTAAATTCAAACCCACACCATTATTTTCCTTAGCTAAAGGTATACAATCTACAATTTATCCTCTAGGTCCACACACACACACAACCTACAAGTAATTATAACACTAGGCAAATAATTCGACCAAAAAATGGTATTGTCGTACTCAAAATTTGAAAAAAGAAACTTACTTGACAAGAGCAACAACACCAGAACTCTGAATGCAACTCTTAGCCCTGGCATTGAACGAAACCTGCGAAAACTCCGAAACTGCCTTCATCGCTGCCACCTCAATCACAACCCTATCCACAAATCCCCCCAATCTCGACACCAAATTATTCGAGTAATTAATACTCAGCTTCCCAGCTCTCAACGCATTTTTCAGAATCTCAGCCGCTACACCTCGCCTAACCTCAAGCGCCTTCTTGATGACGTCATCGTCGCTCTCAAGAACGGCTCGACTGAGGTCGACTGACGTCACGAACTGGTCCGGTTTGGGGAAGTCGATGGATCCGGGGAATCTGGCGATTCTTCGAGTTGCGAGCGACGCTTCTTCGATGATTTGCTTTCGCTGTAGCGATTCTTCGTCCTCTTCATCGACATCGAGTTTGAGGTTGTTGAGAACGAGGGCGGTGGATTTGGCGTTTTGACGGCGAGTAAGAACGGAGGCGTTGAGAGCTTCGATTGTGACCGAGGTTTCAGATGATGAAGATGAGGATGACGTTGGTGAGATTGAGGAGGTGATGAAAGGTTTCAGAGTGCGTGGATTGGGATTAGGGTTAAGGTTTGGGAGAAGGGAGCCATTGTTGAAGGTGAAGGTCGAGAAGTGGAGATTGTGAGGAGAGAGGGAGAGCATTCGGGTGGAATTTTTATTTTTTATTTTTTTTATTTTTTCCTGATAATGATAATTCCCTCCAAATTTTTAAGGAAGAAGGTGGAAACCGGCATGAACTTATTAGAAGATGATAAAGTGCAGACTAAGAAAAGATAATTTTATTCTCTTGGGCCTTAGTAGCGTCCATGATCCATAGGCCCATTATATGAAGATGTTTTGCATGTGCACTCTTTTATTTTTTATCTAATACATTTTTGTTTATATTTTTTTATTCATAACGCGGATAGAATCCTAAGACTCCAGCCCAATATATATAATAAAATAAGAGTACAACAGGGGAACAATTTTACCAGAAATAAAACTGCGAATACAACAAATACAAGAATATTTACAAAAGGAACCCCCAGATACTAGGGAAAATAAACTATACAGCCCAAAATAGCCAAACGCAACAATCGGACCGAATCCACAACTCCAAGAGCAACAACAAAAGAGGTGACGACGTCAGAGGTAGCAGGGAAGGGCTAAGACGACGCAGCCACACACGACCCACCCTGCAAACTCCCGCCATTAACCAGCACACGCAACTGATGCGACCACGGCCAGGCACATAGTGCCTCCAGAACCAGAACAAATAGTCGCTCAAGCATCGAGACAAAAAGGAGGCCAGCCAAAACATCCAAAGACGGGAAAAGCCAAACTGCAGCGAACAAAGTCAGTGCACAAAAGGCCTAACCCCACAAACCAAAATATACTTGGTACCAGTCCGGAGTAAAACTAGACAGATCATCACAACCAGATCGAACAAAGAAAAAACCAAATGGCTACCAGCTAAAAGAATAGACTCCACCAGAAATTAAAACAAAATAGAACCGCCAAATGAAAATGACAACACAGAAAGCAAAAGAAGCTAGCGAGCCATAAGGAGAACAAATACAAGTCTCACATCAGCGAACATATAATTAAGAAAATTGAATTAGAAGAGAATGGAGAAGCAACAACCCAAATGAGAACATCTGAGCTCTCACCCGAAATATGCAGACCACTGATGGAAGCAACAGCCACAACCATAGACCCAAAAGAAATAAGATACCTGGTGATCACCTCCAAAAGCCTCAGACCGATGAAGAGGCCAGCACATTCCACCAAAGGAGGAGAGAAGAGGGATTAGCAGAAACAAACCCAGAGCACAAAAAGTGGCTAACCCCATGTACAATGAAAACACTAAGTATGAGACCTGATCCAAACGAAACAAAGCCTCACCAGCTGCTCAAGCCAAGACATCCCAAATAAGGTAACCCACTAAATAGAAAAGCATTACCAGAAAATCAACGAAATAAGTAACGCAACAGTAAAATCACAACAGAGATAGCTATATTATATAGCAGTACAAAAGGGGAACATAAACCAGCAGCACATAAGAAACCTTAAAATTAAGAGAAGAAAGATAAAGGAGAAAGGTGGATCTACAATCAAAATACAGGCTTTTGATATCCCACCCAAAAAAAGGCAGACCATTGAAGGTCCAAAAACAGCAGCCGCCGTCAAAAAACCAAAAAGAGATCATAAACTGGCGAACAACCCCTTAGGCCTGCATTAAAGAAAAGAAGAAGAAAATTAATGAGACGCAATAAAAGTCTGCTGAACAATTGAGTTAAAAGAATGACAATAAAAGCAGCCTCGTCTACGCGATGAAGGCACAAATTCGAAACTTTAAGTGGAGGTAAAAGAGAAGACCAATGATTAATGTAAAAGATAACCTCATCAATAATAGTGTCAGTGGGTCTAGAGGTATGATTAAAAATGTGGTTATTTCTTTCTCTCCAAATGACCCAAGTAATAGCCATGATAGATAAAATCCAAGACTTACGAAATGCTTTTCTAACGACCTTAGAGTTCCAGCTAGATAGGAAAGAATTAAGGAATGAAGGGAGCAACCAAGCCTGGGTACACATCAGCCATAACGGTCTGGTATAAGCGCAGTGAAGAAAAAGATGATCAATGTCTTCATAACAATGATGACACAGGGCACATAATTGACCAATCGTGAGGTTTCTCTTGTTGAGCACCTCAACCGTTAAAAGGTGGTTATGGATAGCCAACCAAGACAATATCTTAACTTTCAACGGAGCACAAGAGCTCCAGATAGTTTTAGCGAAGGGTGATTTGACACCACCATGATTAAGAAAGTTATAAAAGGATTTAACCGAATAAGAACCAGAGTTGTTCCAACGCCAAACAAAATCTTCTTTAGGTTGCCAGATGTAGCTGTTAAGGGAAGAAATTAAATGCCAAAAATTTGGCAAGAGGGACGGAGGGAGAACAGTAGAAAAAGGTATAGCCCAGACTGTAATGTTATTATGAACCGAGAGGTATTGCGCCACCGTGGCAGATTGGTTAACTGCTAACTGAAAAAGGGTCAGATATATAGACGCAAGCTTTATGTTGCCCAACCAAATGTCAACCCAGAACATGGTCTTAGAACCATCCGCACAAGCATGGGATATGCTATAATGAAAGGAATCCGCAACTCTCCAAACCCCTTTCCAAAAGGAGGAGGTTCTGGATGAGAGAGAGGGATGGAAATCCCAAACATGGTGACGACAAAAATATTTATCAGAAACGAGCCGAGCCCAGGGCAAGTGATCCTCTTTGAGCATTCTCCATAACCATTTTCCAAGAAGCGCTAAATTTTGATTCCTGAGATTGAGGACCCCCAAGCCACCGGAGGCCTTGGAAGTACAAACCAGCATCCAATTACATAGGTGAGTACCAGCTTTGTAAGAATTGGAACCCGACCAGAAGAAGTTTCTTCTAATCTGATCAATCCTCTGGATAACCCAAGTGGGTACATAGAAAAATGACATCATATATAAAGGAATAGATGAGAGAACCGCATTCACTAGTGATATGGGATAAATTATGTAGCATTAACCAGAGCCCTCTGATCTCCTCTGGATCCTCCCCACCATGATCATCAGACCAGCTACAATCAATGGGCCTTAGCCAGCTCAGGTACATGGGCAAACGGGTCCGACCCGGCCTGCCAGGGCTCTAGACCCGTTTACCCCTGCCTATAAATACTCCACCCCCTCCTTACTGTAAAAGGTAATCAAATTCTCCCCACTTGAACCCTACCTGCCCAGTCTCTTTCCCAGTGACTAACTTGTTCGCCGGAGGGTCTGTCGCCGAGATTTCTCCCGGTGTTTCCAGGCCGTGTGCAGGTACAGAAGACCCTACCTAGCCGAGCTCCTAGATCCAAGCCGAGCACCCGCCCTCTCTTCCGAGCTCTTCTGTGCCCCCTCTCCCGAGCCGCTCCCGCTACCCGGGGTCAGACCGACACCAGTGCTGCGTAGGTACTTCCACCATACAAATTGAGAGAACTCACACCTGTTGCCCCCACACCCTAAAAACAAACCGTATCAGGTTGGCGCCGTCTGTGGGAAACTTTACCTCCTCAATACTGCCGTCCTTCCGAGCTCAACCAGGGTCGCCACCTTGGGCCAGGCCCCTCCATGGCTCCCAAACCTAGGAGGGCCACCACATCGGTATGACAGACGGACCTCAACCGCCATAGCCGTGCGAATGATCAGGGTTCCAACCAACCCCGGGCTAACGGCGCGGCCCGACCTTCGGTAACGTCGAATTTGCGTTGCGTCATTGCGGACAGGCAGGCGATAGGCCGCTTCCAACTCGGCCTCAAACCATCACTGTCAGCCTTCCTAGGCACACAATCCCCCACAGAACCCGGGGGGACAAGCCCCTGTCATGAAGGTCGAATTCCAGAACTTCTGGGAGGAGATCCTTCAAGCCATACGTAACGGTCTGGCTACTGAGGTCTGCCTACCACAGCTCCGCCCACAAGTCAGCAACGAGAGCCGACGAGTCCTGCAGATCGACTCGTCCCCGGGAAGTGGCAGACCCCGTCCTTTGCCATTTGGAAGAAATGGAGAACCGCCTCGCCCATCTCGGCAAGGGCGGGCCGATGCAGGGTCGCAGCCATCGTCCGATCGGACCGCCTTTCTCCCCTCAAATCCTCGAAGCTGAGATTCCTCAGAACTTCAGACCGCCTCAATTCGAGACCTATAATGGCGAGGGTGATTCTGCTGATCACATGGAGGGGTTTAAGACCTTCATGATGATTCATAGCACTGCGGATCCCCTCCTATGCCGCGCCTTCCCTACTACCTCTGGGGTCCGGCTCGGGAGTGGTTCTCCAAACTCACCCCCAGTTCGGTCTTCTCTTTCGAACAGCTGGAGGCGGATTTTCTTGCCCACTTCGTGACTAGCAGGAAGGTCGAGAAGACGAGCTCCTCCCTCCTGGACCTCAAACAGAAGGATGGAGAATCCCTTCGAGAATTCGTTCGGAGGTTCACCTCGGAAGCAAGGTCGGTTTCATCCCTCGACGCAGGGGTCGCTTTCGCAGCCTTTCGACACAACGTCCGCCACGACCAGCTTAAGGCCTCTTTAGCCAAAAAGCCCCCCGTGGACTTCCCCGACCTACTCAACAGGGTCGAGAAGTATATCCGGACCGAGGAGGCCTTCAACCCCGAAGGCGCGAAGGATGCCATTGCCAAGGGGAAGCACAAGGTTGATGATGCCGAACCCTTCAAAAGGTCCGGAAAAGAAGCGGCTAGTCCGAAAAGGGTCCCCCCAGTCCCTTGATTTGAAAGATACATGCCCCTGACTCAGAACGTCTCAGCTATTTTAATGGAAATCGATGACAAGGGGGTTGTTCGGTTCCCTCCTCGACCACCCAACAACGGTAAGAAATGAGACCAGAGGTTCTACTGCCACTTCTACCGGGACGGGCATGATACAGATCACTGCCGAGCTCTCAAAGATGAGTTCGAAGCCCTTATACAGCGAGGGTACCTGAAAGAATTCACTCGGGTCAACAACAGAGACCGAAGAGAGCCGAGGAGCCCGAGGCGTTCGCCTCCCCCTCGGACGATCGATCAACGACCTGATCGGGATCCGAAAACCAAGGAGGTCGGTGGACACGCTATCCTCCACTACATACATGGCGGACAGATGGGAGGGGAATCTAAGACCTCTCGAAAAGCCTTTATCCGAGAGGTCAACTCTGTCTTAGACCAACCCTCTCCCCGAATTTAGCAACGAGCGGTCTCCTTCTCAGGCGAAGACATCGAAGGCGTCCAGCTTTCGCACTGCGATGCCCTTGTCATCAGCCTTGACATAGCCAACTTTCAGGTTCGCCGAATTCTGGTAGACAATGGTAGTTCGGTCAACATCCTTTTCTTAGAAGCATTTGAGAACCTCAAACTCCCCCGATAAAACCTGAAGCCGACCGGTTACACCCTCCACAAATTTTTTGGCATCCCCGTGCAAATCGAGGGAATTGTGACACTAGACGTAACCGCAGGAACGACCCCCGTCCTCCGAACCGAGTCGATGGATTTTATGGTTGTCAACGTCAAGGCAACCTACAATGCCATCCTCGGCCGACCTGGGCTCTGTTCGCTTTAGGACGTCCCCTCCGCCTATCATCTGAAACTAAAGTTCCCAACTGACGTCGGGGTCGGGGTCGTTCGGGGCAACCAAGAATCGGCGCGCTCATGCTACATGACCACGGTCAAAGGCAATGTATTTCCCCTCGACACCATCGAGCTCCTGCCTGAAGAAAGCCTTTCCGAGTTAGAGCCCGCTGACGAATTGGAAGAGATCTCCTTTTAAACAGAGAACAAGTCCAAATGGTTCCGTGTGAGCCGGACCCTTTCCCCCGAACTGAAGCCGGGTCTGATCGACTGCATCCGCCGAAATGTCGACCTCTTCGCTTGGACACCATCCGACATGCCCAGGATTTCCGAAGACCTAATCATGCATTGGCTAAGCGTCGTTCCCAGCTCCAAACCAGTACAGCAGAAGCGACGCAAGTTTGCTCCGGAAAGGCAGCAGGTGGTGCGAGCAGAGGTAGATAAGTTGTTATCTGCCCGATTCATTCAAGAGGTCAGCTACCCCGAGTGGCTGGCTAATGTCGTCATGGTGAAGAAGGCTAACAAAATTTGGAGGATCTGTATTGACTATACCGACCTCAACAAGGAATGCCCCAAGGATCCTTTTTCCCTCCCCAGCATTGACGCTCTGATTGACGCAACGTCGGGTCACGAGCTCCTAACCTTCATGGATGCCTTCTCAGGTTATAATCAAATCCGGATGTTCCCTCCGGACATCGCCAAGACGTCCTTCGTCACCGACCAGGGCCTCTACTGCTACCGGGTCATGCCCTTCGGGCTCAAGAATGCCGGGGCCACATACCAGAGGCTCTTCAACCGAGTCTTCAAAAATCAGATCGGTCAGAACATGGAAGTGTACGTCGATGATATGCTTGTCAAGAGCCGACGAGGGAAAGATCACGTTGTCGACCTGGAGGAAGCCTTCGGCGTCCTTCGGTCCCACAACATGAGGCTCAACCCCGCCAAATGTGCCTTCGGCGTCTCGTCCGGAAAATTTCTGGGATTCGTCGTCAGCCAGCACGGCATAGAAGCCAATCCAGAGAAGATCCAGGCCGTCATCGACATGGCCCCGCTCCGGAACGTCAAGGAGGTTCAACGGCTTACGAGTAGACTAGCGGCCATCGGCTGCTTCTTCTCCAAATCAGGGGAGAAGTCTCTTTCGTTTTTCAAGGCCTTACGGGGGACGAAGGGGTTTGAATGGGGTGAACCTCAGCAACAAGCGTTCGACTAGTTGAAGTCGTACCTCACCAATCCTCCGCTCCTAAGCAAACCTGTAACCCCTGTTTTCCATTTTGTGTATTTTGAAGGTATTTTTCATTTTGGGGTATTTTTGTCTCTCTGTACTCTCTCTTGTATTTTTTTTTGGACCGTATATTGGAATTTATTTCAATATATATTTATTTGTTTCATTTTGAGCTCTTTGTGTTGATTTGTTCGTCTTTATTTCGTTCTTTGTCAATTATTGTTCTTTTCTCTTTATTGGATTCTTATTCTCTTTATTTTGTTCTTGGGTGCTTGTGGTGGATTTGGTTGCTCACCCTATTTTTCCAACCCTATTGTTTGAACCCTAATTGATTACCAAAGCTAAATTAAACCCAATCCTATTTTGAAATCCTCTACAATTGATGCCCATTAAACTAATCCTATTACCACTCCTAAATACCCACAACCCATTAACCCAATTATCCACCTCGTTTAACTAAACCCTAATCACCTCCATATATATATACATTCACCCCCTCACAAAACCCTAACCCTAATCTATACTACCTGGCCTCCCCCTACCTCTGTCTCTCCTCCCGTTGGTTGCGCCACCCTCAACCCGCAGCCCCCTCCCGTCACCCCTTGCGACCTGCACCCGACACCACACCCCGACCAAACCCCCGATCCCAATCACCTTCACCCTCATCTCCTGTCCCTCTCTCCGATCATCTCCTCGGCGCCGTCGACCAGCCCCAAGCCGCCGCACCCCTTCCTCAAACGTTCTCTCTCTCCCTCTTGTGGTCTCTCTCTCTCTCTCTCTCTCTCTCTCTCTATTGCTTGAGAGGTTTGCACGTGGGATCATGCGAATTGTTCGTTGGTTTGTGGATTTTTTTTTCGTGGACTTTGTTCGTGGCCCGGAAATCTGTTTCCGTTATTCTTGGTATTTTTTTTTGTCTCAGTTAAGGCAAGTAACTTGTACTCCAATTCCTTTTGTATGATACAAATCAAAAATACCACTTATAGTGTAGTTGGGTTCTAGAGACAACTTGTGTGTGTGTTATGTTTGATGGGTTTTGTCTCTATTGTGCTATTGACCATAGTTGCCTCACGACATAAATTCGGCATGAAAACAACTAGGTTTGACCGTTCTTGATCTATTCATATGTGTTAGATAATTAAGTGAAATTATGTGTTTGTTGAGATCCATGTGATATGATGGTTGTGAATATGTTATATACCCTATTTTATGATGGTTAGACACTTAGTAGAACCTATACCATGTTTGATTGTTATTGGAACAAGTTCTGTGTGATTTGTGTTGATTTTGGTTTTTGAGGAAATTCTGTATTTTGCCGATAATCTGTCTTGATCAATAATTTAGACCATATTAAGATTAGAATCTTAATTTCAGTATAAAACATGCGTTTTAGAGGAATCTGTTTTCTTTCCAACCCCGCTGACCTTGCTCGATTTCTTTTTCGTATGACTGAGTTATGGCTATTTTACTACAGAGGTGTATCTTATTTCTAGATTTCGTTTCTTGATAATTTTGAGGATTAAACTATTTTGATACTAGTCTTAAATATATTATTTTGATCTGAAACTTTGCACAGTACTTCTATATCTATCTAGGGATTACCCAGAATTTTGGTGGATTTTATTGATGAGTTTTACACGCAATTTCATGCTTTTGAACAAGAACTATAATTGCTGTATTTTGCTCGTTGTTCTGTAAAGAATCGTATTTTTACCCTATATTCTTTTACTATATGAAAAATATTTATGAAATATGAAAGATAACTTATTTTGTCTATTTTCATCTCCCTTTGGAGGATTTGGATTTCGTTTCACGGTTTGCGAGATATTACAGTTTTCGTGCAACAGTGTTGGGAATTCCAGATTTGCCAACTATTGTTTCTCGATGTTTTCTGATTTTTGTTGACTAAACTGATTTTACTGGAATATTATTAAACTTTATATTCAGATACTAGACATATAGGGGATCACCCCAGATTTTTTCGGGATTTATTTGAGGAATTTTGATGCTGTTTTTCTGACTGAGAATTCGTATTACTGATTTCTGACTGAACGTGTTTTCTGGATTCAAATCAGTTTTGAGTTATGATTCTGTGAAATACTATATGGCTTATATATAATTGCTGGATTTATGTGGAAGTCTTTTTTCTAGATTCTTCGACGGATACAGATTTGGATTTCTATAGTATCGGGAATCATTATTTTAGTACTGTACTGTCATGCTGTCCTGAATATGAACATCCACTGTTTTGCTCGTTTATGTGACTTATATCATCTATGCATGCTTGATTGTTTCCCTGAACTTAATACTGATTATACCATGTTATTTTGACACTATTTCATTTACCATCATGACTGTTTGATAAGTATAATAAAAGTGATCAAGCCGGGGTTTCTTAAGGGAAGATCTAGTAGTATGGAAACGTGTACTTGGAAGGGAACTAGTGTTCCATACTGTTACTGCTACTGTTACTTTTACTGCTACTGTTACTTTTACTGATACCTGAGTACACTGCCCTATTATGGTCTACTATGAAATCTAAAAGCGAATCTGTTTGTTGTAGCAACCATGTGTTATGTTTTTGGAGCACATGAAGTGCTACCTAGCTAGTAATACGCACAAGACTGTAAGAACATAAGACTGATACTTTTGGACCGATGCTGTTAGACTGATACTGTTAGACTGGTACTGTTATACTGTTAGACTGATATACTGAGATTACTCTTACTGGATACTGTTAGTTGCCATATGACATTGCATTTGACATATACATCTGTACTGTTAGTATACCATGCTAATCAACCTTGTTTTATTCATGCTAGTTATTACTGTTGATGCATTATTCCATACTATTTGTTAGTTTTCCCATGTGCTTGTATCCTAGGTATTGGCGAAATGAGATATTAGTGCTCGACTTCTTGTTTACTAGTATTATTATTATTGTTGCTTTGGAACAATGTAATTTGAGTACTTGAATATTTATTTTGTATTTGGGCGATGTGACCCAGGATATTTGACTTGTCCAGATTCTGATTTATTTGAGAATATTATATTTTGCTTCGAATAAATTCTGTTGGTTTATTACTTTAGTTATGCATGTGTGGTTGACTCGTTTGCTTCTGACTCTGATTATTTTGTGTGATATTGTAAAGATTCTTGAACAGCTTATGGATGATGAAAATTATTCGCTGGGCTTAGTCAGTATCCATATTTCGTATTCTTTTTACGAAGCGAGGCGTGACAAAACCCGAACCAGGTGAACCCCTCTTCCTGTATCTGTCGGCCTCGGAAAATACGCTCAGCGCCGTGCTCGTCCGAGAGGAAGACGGTGTCCAGAAACCCCCGTATTATGTAAGCAAGGTTCTGCTCTCGGCCGAGACCAGGTATGCGAAGATGGAAAAGATGGTGTATGCACTGATAACAGCAGCTCGGAAGTTCCCGCCCTATTTCCAGGCTCACTCTATCCAGGTCCTCACGGACTAGCCCCTGAAGACCTTCCTCCACAAACCAAAAATCTCCGGCAGCCTGGTCAAGTGGTCGATCGAACTGAGCCAGTATGACATCAGCTACCAGCCTATGACGGCAATCAAGGGGCAGACACTCGCCGAATTCATCACGGAGTGCACCATTTTCGAACCATCGGCGGCCTGGAAGCCGACCCAGTGTGGGAGGTTTATGTCGACGGTTCATCCTGCGAAGGAGGGAGCAGAGCAGGCATCATCTTAAAAGGCCCCGATAATTTCGTCCTCCAATATTCTCTCTGGCTAAGTTTCCTAGCCTCGAACAACGAAGCGGAGTACGAAGCCATGATCGCAAGGCTCACCCTCGTGCACAAGGCCGGTTCCCGACACATCAAGGCCTTAAGCGACTCCCAGCTTGTGGTCAATCAGATCACCGGGGAGTATGAAGCTCGGGACGCCCGGATGGTACAATACCTGGCGGTAGTTCGAAATCTCTTGTCATCTTTTGATTCTCACTCGGGAGAGAATTCCCCGGAGCAGAATGCCCAGGTGGATTCATTGTCGAAGCTTGCCTCGTCATCCTTCAAGGGGCTTGACCGCACTGTTCTGATCGAGGTCCACCTCAAACCCAGCATCGATATCCTAGAAGCTGCCTGCCTTAATACCGATCTCCGACCCGATAACTGGACAATGCCCCTCCTAAGGTTCCGTTCGGAAGGCAAACTCCCTCAAGACCGGTCCGAAGCAAGAAGGATCAGAGTCAGATTTAAGAGATTCACCCTAATCAGTGGAACGCTCTTCAAGCGCTCGTACACGATGGCTGACGGCCGACCATACCTCCGTTGCCTAGCACCTGACGAAGCCAAGTACGCCCTGAAGGAATTACATGAGGGGATCGGCGGATGCCACATGGGGAGCAGATCGCTCGCCCGGAAGGCCCTGAATCATGGATACTACTGGCCGACCATGCTGCAAGACGTGCAAGACCTCGTTAAAAGGTGCGGCCCTTTTCAAAGGTTTTCCTCCATAAAGAGACTCTCGCAGGCAAACCTCTGATCCATGGCCAGTCCTACCCCTTTCGCCATGTGGGGGATGGACCTCGTCGTCCCCTTTCCTCAAGCCACGGGCCAGAGGAAGTTCCTAGTGGTGGCCATCGACTACTTCACCAAGTGGATCGAGGCCGAACCACTAGCCTCGATCACCGAGCACCAAACTCAGCAATTCTTCTGGAAACACATCATCTGTCGGTTCGAGATCCCTCAGGTGCTCATCACCGACAACAGAACCCAGTACGCCGGTAAGAATTTCTGAAAATTCTGCGAAGACATTGTCGTCAAGCAGCGCTTCTCGGCTATATGCCACCCTCAATCAAACAACCAAGCTGCAAACCCCAACCGCCAGATCCTTGATGGCCTCAAAAAGCGATTGGACAATTCCCCAAAGGGACTCTGGGTCGACGAACTTTCGAGCGTGCTCTGGGCACACCGGACGATGAAGAGGATACCCACGGGTGAGTCGCCCTTCAACCTAACCTATGGTACTGAAGCGGTTATCCCCCTGGAGATCAGCCTACCTTCGCCCAGGATAATGGCCTTCGAGGAAGAGGGTAACTCGGCAGGACTCAGGGCCAACTTGGACATGGTCGACAAAGTCAGGGAAAGATCCGCCATCAGGAGGAGCATCTACCAACAGCGGATCGAGAAATTCTATAATCATAAGGTCCGACCCATCAACATCTGATGGAAGCAAAATCAATCGAAAAATTATACAAGTATGGATGGTTCGGACAAACCCGGACAGCCGACCCAAAAGCGATACAAAAGTACAGAGCAAAATAGTTGGCCCACCAAAAATCCTTTGTTATAAACCACCAATACTTGTACAAAATAATGCGGTGGCCAGTTTGCGGTCGGCAAAATACATTCGGAAAGAAAAAAAAAGAAGAAAGGGAAAACAGCTACGACTACGGGCCCACCTTTCCCTCGGCTCCGACGACAGCCGTGGGGTCGACCACCTGGTCGGCACTCGCTCCTCCGACTCTGCCTTCCCCTTCACCCTGTACGTAGCCCCCGGGGGTCTTCGGCAGCCCCTCGATCTCCATGTCGTAGTCGAAGAACGACAGGTCCAAGTTCGAGTAGAAGTGCCTCACATGGTCCATCGCCTTGGCATATACTTCGTTCTGCGCCCCGATGACCATGTCCTGAGCCTTCAAGATCAGCGCTCCCTTCTCGGCCTCGAACGCCTTCTTCAGCGCCGCCTCCCTCTTCACCCTATTATCGGCCGCTGAGGCCATGTCGGCTTTCAAAGCCTGCTCCCGTTTCATCGAGGCTTCCAGATTGATCTTTAGATCCACCATGTCCCATTTGAAGCGGTTGGCCTGGCTCTACTCGTACTTCAGCTCCATCTCGTGTAGCCGCCTCACCTGGTTCCCGGACTTGCAGGCCTATAGCCGAAGTTAAAACACTTAGGTGAGAATAAAGTTCTGGTAAACAATCACAAAAGAAATGGAGCCGAAGGCCTCGGAATTTACCTACATGCTGGCCTGGGCCCACCTCATGTATGATGACTCGGAGGTATCGGCCCCCATGCTCTGTCGATCCCGGGGGGTGGCCATCTTGTCCACAAACTCCACCGAGACGGGATCCTCAGTTAAGGTATCCCCCTGGCGGATGGCCCAGTCAGGGGCCCAAGGCTGCAGGCCCTCCTCCCCGACCATGGTCTGGGCATCGGCGCGTAGAGGAGGCAGGCAACCCTACGAGACCTCGGACGCTTTCGAGGCCCCCTTGCTCGGCGCAAGGGCGACTTCCCTCGACTGGCTTGCCTTTTGTTTCTTCGCCTTCGGCTCAGACGGAGCCTCGAAGGTTGTTCGTGAGGGAGCCGCCGCTTGCTTCCCCTTTTCGGACTGCTCTGCCTTCTTCCTCTTCATGGCAGTTCGAGGGCGGAGGCCCTCTGGGGGGAGTCCGTCCCTCTAACCTGACCGCCCTCGGCCTCGCCCTCTTCGTCCTCCCATCCGTCGCCTTCCTCTTCCTCCTCGTCCTCGGAACCCTCCTCTTCTGAACTACTACTCTCCACAACAAAGGGTTTGCGAGCCAGCATGGGATCCACGACTAACACCTTGTCCACCATATCCCACGAGGTCGAAGCTTCCGAGGCATCCGAGGAGATGGTCGAATCCGACAGCCCCGTGTGAACGTAGCTATCGGAGGTAGAGGCGAAGGAACCAGACTGAGCCCTAGACATGACTAAGAAAACTAACCTGTGACTTGATTGGAGAAGCGGCCGGAAAACTAGTCGACGGTGACAAAAAGCTCTAGAGAGAGAAGCTCTGAGTTCTAGTGAGAGAAAGCGAAAGTGAGAAGTGAGAAATGGGAGGGGGACGAGTATATATAGAGGAGTTATACTCCTTGATTTTCGTGAGAATCAGTTACAGTAACTGCCTCGATTCTCGCGAAAACAGTTACTGTAACTTCTCGATTCTCGCGAAAAACGGTTCACCTAATGGCGGTTGGAATCTCCAAGTCGCTCTTCCTTTCGACCCCCCACAACCTCGACGGTCGACCTACATCTCGAGCACAGGGGTAGTTTCAGCAGGCCAAGTCACTTGGCCTCGCTCGTCCCTTCGACCCCCTACAACCTCGACGATCGACCTACATCCCGAGCATAGGGGTAGCTTCAACAGGCCAAGTCACTTGGCCTTGCTCGTCCTTCCGACCCCCTATAGCCTCGACGGTCGACCTACATCTCGAGCACAGGAGTAGTTTCAACAGGCCAAGTCACTTGGTCTCGCTCGTTCCTCCGACCCCCTACAGCCTCGACGGTCGACCTACATCTTGAGCGCAGGGGTAGCTTCAAAATGCCAAGTCACTTGGCCTCGCTCGTCCTTCTGACCCCCTACAGCCTCGACGGTCGACCTACATCTCGAGCACAGGGGTAGCTTCAACAGGCCAAGTCACTTGGTCTCACTCGCCCTTCCGACCCCCTACAACCTCGACGGTCGACCTACATTTTGAGCACAGGGATAGATTCAACAGGCCAAGTCACTTGGCCTCGCTCGTCCTTCTGACCCCCTACAACCTCGACGGTCGACCTACATCTCGAGCACAGGGGTAGATTCAACAGGCCAAGTTACTTGGCCTCGTTCGTCCGTCTGACCCCCTACAACCTCGACGGTCGACCTACATCTTGAGCACATGAGTAGCTTCAACAGGCCAAGTCACTTGGCCTCGCTCGTACCTCCGACCCTTTACAGCCTCGATGGTTGACCTGCACCTCGAGCGCAGGGGTAGCTTCAACAGGCCAAGTCACTTGGCCTCGTTTGTCCTTCTGATCCCCTACAGCCTCGACGATCGACCTACATCTCGAGCACAGGGGTGGCTTCAACAGGACAAGTCACTTGGCATCGCTCATCCCTCCGACCCCCTACAGCCTCGACAGTCAATCTACATCTCGAGCATAGGGGTGGCTTCAACAGGACAAGTCACTTGGCCTCGCTCGTCCCTCCGAACCCCTACAGCCTCGACGGTCGGTCTACATCTCGAGCACAGGGGTGGCTTTAACAGGCCAAGTCACTTGGCCTCGCTCGTCCATCCGACCCCCTACAACCTCGACGGTCGACCTACATCTCGAGCACAAGGGTAGCTTCAACAGGCTAAGTCACTTGGCCTCGCTCGTCCCTCTGACCCCCTACAGCCGCGATGGTCGACCTACATCTCAAGCACATGGGTGGCTTCAACAGGCCAAGTCACTTTGCCTTGCTCGTCCCTCCGACCTCCTACAGCCTCGACAGTCGACCTACATCTCGAGCGCAGAGGTAGCTTCAACATGCCAAGTCACTTGGCCTCGCTCGTCCTTCTGAACCCCTACAGCCTCGACGGTCGACCTACATCTCGAGCACAGGGGTAGCTTCAATAGGCCAAGTCACTTGGCCTCGCTCGCCCTTCCAATCCCCTACAACCTCGACGACCGACCTACATCTCGAGCATAGAGGTAGCTTCAACAGGCCAAGTCACTTGGCCTCGCTCGTCCTTCTGACCCCCTACATCCTCGACGGTCGACCTACATCTCGAGCACAGGGGTAGCTTTAACAGGCCAAGTCACTTGGCCTCGCTCGTCCTTCCGACCCCCTACAGCCTTGATGGTCGACCTACATCTCGAGCACAGGGGTAGCTTCAACAGCCAAGTCACTTGGCCTCCCTCGTACCTCTGACCCCCTACAGCCTCAATGGTCGACCTGCATCTCGAGCGCAGGGGTAGTTTCAACTGGCCAAGTCACTTGGCCTCGTTCGTCCTTCCGATCCCTTACAGCCTCGACGGTCGACCTACATCTCGAGCAGAGGGGTAGCTTCAACAAGACAAGTCACTTGGCATCGCTTATCCCTTCGACCCCCTACAGCCTCGACGGTCAATCTACATCTCGAGCACAGGAGTAGCTTCAACAGGACAAGTTACTTGGCCTCGTTCGTACCTCTGACCCTTTACAGCCTCGACAGTTAACCTGCACCTCGAGTGCAGGGGTAGCTTCAACAGGCCAAGTCACTTGGCCTCGTTCGTCCTTCCGATCTCCTATAGCCTCGATGGTCAACCTACATCTCGAGCACAGGGGTAGCTTCAACAGGACAAGTCACTTGGCATCGCTCATCCCTCCGACCCCCTACAGCCTCGACGGTCGATCTACTTCTCGAGCACAGGGGTGGCTTCAACAGGACAAGTCACTTGGCCTTGCTCGTCCCTCCGAACCCCTACAGCCTCGACGGTCGATCTACATCTCGAGCATAAGGGTGGCTTCAGCAGGCCAAGTCACTAGGCCTCGCTCGTCCTTCCGACCCCCTACAACCTCGACGGTCGACCTACATCTCGAGCACAGGGGTAACTTCAACAGGCTAAGTCACTTGGCCTCGCTCGTCCCTCTGATCCCCTACAGCCGCGACGGTCGACCTACATCTCAAGCACATGGGTGGCTTCAACAGGCCAAGTCACTTGGCCTCGCTCGTCCCTCCGACCCCCTACAGCCTCGACAGTCGACCTACATCTCAAGCGCAGGGGTAGCTTCAACAGGCCAAGTCACTTGGCCTCGCTCGTCCTTCTGACCCCCTACAGCCTCGACGGTCGACCTACATCTCGAGCACAGGAGTAGCTTTAACAGGCCAAGTGACTTGGCCTCGCTCGCCCTTCCAACCCCCTACAACCTCGACGACCGACCTACATCTCAAGCACAGAGGTAGCTTCAACAGGCCAAGTCACTTGGCCCCACTCGTCCTTCTGACCCCCTACATCCTCGACGGTCGACCTACATCTCGAGCACAGGGGTAGCTTCAACAGGCCAAGTCACTTGGCCTCGCTCGTCTTTCCGATCCCCTACAGCCTCGACGGTCGACCTACATCTCGAGCACAGGGGTAGCTTAAACAGGCCAAGTTACTTGGCCTCCCTCGTACCTCCGACCCCCTACAGCCTCGACGGTCAACCTGCATCTCGAGCACAGGGCTAGCTTCAACTGGCCAAGTCACTTGGTCTCGTTCGTCCTTCCGACCCTTTACAGCCTCGATGGTCGACCTATATCTCGAGCACAGGGGTAGCTTCAACAGGCCAAGTCACTTGGCCTCGCTCGTCCCTCCGACCCCCTACAACCTCGACGGTCGACCTACATCTTGAGCACAGGGGTAGCTTCAACAGGACAAGTTACTTGGCCTCGCTCGTCCCTCCGACCCCCTACAGCCTCAACGGTCGACCTACATCTCGAGCACAGGGGTAGCTTCAACAGGCCAAGTCACTTGGCCTCGCTCGTCCCTCCGACCCCCTACAGCCTCGACGGTCGACCTACATCTCGAACATAGGGGTAGTTTCAACAGGCCAAGTCACTTGGTCTCGCTCGTCCTTCTGAGCCCCTACAGCCTCGGAGGACGACCCACATCTCGAGCACAGGGGTAGCTCCCAAGCCATGCGGTGTTGCTCGTCTTTCTGGATCGACCCTAGTTACAGGAACTCTTCACTCACTCTCTGCCACAAAGCTCGACTCCTCCTCCACAACTAGCCAGGCACAGTCCTGCAGGAGTGGGGGACTTGTGATATGGGATAAATTATACAGCATCAACCAGAGCCCTCTGATCTCCTTTGGATCCTCCCCACCATGATCATCAGACCAGCTATAGTCTAATGGGCCTTAGCCCGCTCAGGCCCATGGGCAAATGGGTCCGACCCGGCCCGCCAGGGCTCTAGACCCATTTACCCCTAGCTATAAATACTCCACCCCCTCCTCACTGTAAAAGGTAATCAAATTCTCCCCACTTGAACCCTAGCTGCCCAGTCTCTTTTCCAGTGACTGACTTGTTCGTCGGAGGGCCTGTCACCGGGATTTCTCCCGGTGTTTCCAGACCGTGTGCAGGTACAGAAGATCCTACCGAGCCTAGCTCCTAGATTCGAGCCGAGCACCCGCCCTCTCTTCCGAGCTCTTCGCGCCCCCTTTCCCGAGCCGCTCCTGCTACCTGGGGTCGGACAGACACCAGTGCTGCGTAGGGACTTCCACCATAAAAATTGAGAGAACACACACCTGTTGCCCCCACACCCCAAAAAAAACCACATCAACTAGGATAAGTCTACCTCCATGGGAAAGATTCTTGCCGGTCCACACATTAAGTCTGGACTCAACTTTATCAATCATCGGGAGCCAGTCCGATTTATGTAGCTTGCCCCATCTCAGAGGGATGCCAAGATACATAACTGAAAAAGAAGAGGGCGCACAGTTAAAGAATTGAGCGATCTCTACTTGGCGGTTGTGCGAACCACCGAGCCAAAAAAGGACGATTTATTGAAATTAATAGATCAACCTGAAGCACTTTCAAAGATGTAGAGAAGAAGTTTAAGGTTAAGTAAGGTGCAACCGTTAGGTTTAGCAAAGATAATGGTATCATCAGCATATTGAAGGTTGAGAACCCCACGGAAGCTGTGGGTACCACTAAGCCCTTCAATAACATTAGCATCCCACCCGTTTTTTAGGAGCTTGCTGAAGACATCCGCGACGAGGGTAAAAAGAAGAGAAGAGATGGGGTTTCCCTGACGAAGACCGCACCTACACTGAAATTTCTTGCCTTCCGAACCATTAATAATAATGGACGAAGTACCACCAAATAGGCTAGACTTAATCCAGGCGATCCACTTAGGACCGAACCCTCGATGAATTAGAATATCGAGAAGAAAATCCCAACCAAATTTATCATAAGCCTTTTCAAAATCTAATTTTAACATAATACCCTCCGAATTGGATCTGTGGCATTCAAAAATAATCTCCTGGGCAGTAGCCACACTGTCGAGAATAAAACGATCTTTGATAAAACCCGTCTCAGTAGGGTCTATAAGAGGGGAAATAACAAGGCTAAGACGGGAAGCCAAGACTTTCATAATGATCTTGAAAGTAGTATTGAGAAGGCTAATTGGTCGAAATTTGGAAACCAAATTAGCACCAACAATTTTAGGGATAAGAACGATGTGTGCATAATTTATGCGGTCGAAGGAGAAAGAGCCTTGGTGGAGATCATTGAACATCTCGAAGAGATCTTCTTTAAGGTGATCCCAAAATTTTTGAAAAAAGAAAGAAGGAAAGTCATCCGGTCCCAGCGAGGAATCACTCTTTAGGGAGAAAACTGCAGATTTAATTTCTTCCAAAGAGAAGGGGGCCTCGAGACTAGACAGATCGTGAAACTCTTGACCATACAGTTGGGACCAGTCAAGCTGAATGGATCGGGTCTTAGTTGACCCTACAAGGTTTTTATAGAACTGAAAGAAAATTGCATGAAAATCGGCATCGGTGGTAAGCACGGTGTCGTTGTCATCAATATTGGAGATACGGTTACATCGCTGACGATGCGACGCAAAATTATGGAAAAAGACGGTGTTGCCATCACCCTCTTTAAGCCAGTGGATCTTGGCCCACTGCACCCACTTAATGTGGTCTTTTTGAAGAATAGCCGCGAATTCCCGTTTGCAGGAACTCCTTTCGGAACGAAGAGAATCTGAAATCCGACCAAGCTCTTCAAGCTTATCGATGGAGTCAATAGTGGAAAGGAAGATATCTTTAAGCTCGTTAGCATACGCAAATCTCTCTTTGCTCCAAATTTTACAACCATGTTTGATGGCATGAAGCTTAAGCAGAATGCGACCAAGATCGTGGGATCCTGTTACCGAAGAGTGGCATTCGGTACTAAGATTCACGAATGCTTGGTCCTGAAGCCAGAATTTTTCAAAACAGAATTTGAAAGGTTTGGAGAAGTTATAGTTTGAGTGAAGGGAAATAGGAACATGGTCAGAAGAAGGGTTGGGCATGGCACAGAGGAAAGTGTTCTGGAAACAAGAAATCCAATCATTGGATACAAGGAATCGATCCAGTTTAGCCAATGAAGGCGATAAACGCATAATAGACCAAGTGAATGATCTACCGTTAAGAGGGAGATCGGTTAAATGGAGAGAACGGATGCAATCATTAAACTGGGACGAATCCGAGTTGTAATAGGCCTGACCAGATCTTTCATGTGAGAATCTTGTCACGTTGAAGTCTCCATAAAAAATTCAGTAACCGATAATTTTGTTAAGAAAAGAGTCAAACTCATTCCAGAAGAGATTACGTCGATCTGCAGAGGATGGGCCGTAAACTGAGACAACATTGAGGACACAATTGAATTCGTGCCATTGGAGACTAACAATTAGAAGAAAAAAAAGGTTAGTCGCTGAACTGAAATGAGGGGAAAACGGGAGTCTTTGAATCCAAACAAGATACCCCCGCACGTATCGATAGCGTATAGGGGAATCCAATTAAAAATAAATGTACCGCCAATGGCACGCAGGAGAGCGGGGGAAGTGGAATCAAGTTTAGATTCCTGAATGGAAATCAAATCACAACGAGATGAAGAAAGGAGGTGGAAGAGAGCTTGTTACTTAGGCACACACCCAAGGCCCCGAATGTTCCATGAAATACTAATCATGACCAAGATGAGACTCAGAAGCTCTTGAAATTTCATGTCATCAAAGGGAATCAAAGTCAACGAAATGACTAGAGTCAACAACAAAACCCATACTGACTGCAAGATTAAGCATGTCTGGGTTCGATAACGAGTCGAAATGAACTTGATAAATGGAACCAAAGGAAGAATGGTCAGAAGTGTCTAAGAAAGGGGAGGGGATTTCCAGGTTACGGATTTGCGCTGCTAGTGAACCCTTCGATTGAGAGAATATGTGCTTATTATTTTTAGCCTGGATACGAGCGCTGGAATGAATGATAGAGAACGTAGATTTATGCTCCGGAGAAGGGAAAAGACTGTTAAGCTCGCTAAGAGGGCAAGAGTTAGAACTCTGATATGGAGTTTCCTGAGGACAAAACTCCAGAACCAAGTCATTATCGGCGGCGATAGCGCTAAATTGAGGAACTTTCTAAACTGGGGAATGAGGGACAGCGAATGGATGAACCTGATAGACTGGGGAGGAGGGGAGGGACAAGGGCGGATCTAAGAGAGAGGTAGAGGAAGAATTAAATAGGTTGGAGCTTAGATACTCAGTAAATAAACGACGATTATCATGCCCCATAAGAACGGAGGTGGAAGAAGGAGAGAATTTACCGAAGGAGAAAGTCGTAATATTAAAGTTAAGAGCAAATTTAACAGGGGAAAATAAGCAAGAACGTAAACTAAACATACGTTGGCAAAAAGTAGAAGAATCAGACAGAAAAAAAAATCAACGAAAAATTGATCAAAAGTACCTTGTAAATGGGGTGAGGGTTATCAAGTTCTGCCGCTTCTTCAGAGAGAAGGTCATCTTAATCGGTCCAGGCATCCAATTTCGGCGACAAAGGAGGCGCCGATTTCACCGAAAGCCGTTTAGAAGCAGCTGCAGAAGAAGGAGAACTATGAATCCCTTTTTTGAATTGATCCCAGTCAGACGAATACTTGGGATTAACTTCCCAAGCTGGCCATTTAGATTCTGAGACCACCAACTGACCTTCCGACTGACTACCAGAGCGGACTGCATCAGATGAATGAACTTTGGAAGGAATAGACTTTGATACAGGAGTCGGAGGAAGAGGAGGCTGGAGACCAGCTTAACGACCCACTATGGGTGTTGGTTGCTTCGAAGCCAAACTTGCAGAGATATCGGGGTTGATCCATACTAAGTTTGGGGACTTCAAAGGAGAGATATTAGAAGTAGAGGGAGGAGCACCGCTTCTCCATTTTTTCTAATAACAAATAATTTTAAGAAAAAACCACGATTTCAAATTTAAAAAAAATGAAAACTACTACTCTATAACATAATTCAGACCATATACATCCGGCCATGGCCCAGGGCGGGCTGGGCTGGGCAACCGTCCAGGGCCCAATTCCAATGAGGAGCACAAAAGTTTATATGTATAATGAGTTTGTAACACTGTAACTAATTAATATTTGAATTATGAATACAAAATATCTCCTAGTTTAATTGGTTATAGTACTTGTTTAGTACATGGGAGGTTTTTGAGTTCAACTCTCGACGAGAGTAATTTTTATATTCCTGTTTACTAATTAATGGTTATTTATTTTTTTACCTTTTTAATTCTTGTTTGTTAATTAATGGTTTTCGATTTATGGTTTTTACTTTTTAAATTCATGTTTTCTAATTAATTGTTCAATAAGTGTTCTTAGCTATTCATTACATTCTGAAACAAACTTTAATTAAATTAGCAGAAATTTTTTATGATTCTAAAGGGAGTTGAGATGTTGAGAAATTAACATAAGGTGAATTTTCAAGTTTTTATTTTATTTTAAGTTTAGTTATTTGACATTAAATTTTGTATAAGATAAACTTAGTAAGTAAAAAATTGCTGACTGAAGATATGTTTATTGATGTTGCAATTAAAAACCTGGAAGGGTTGTTTCCATTTTTTGAAAAAATATAGAGAAAATGGATTTACTTCTAATTGAAGCTAAAGAGATTGCTTCTGAAATGGAAATCAAGCTCTTAAAACATAGGGATTTTAGAAAGAGACATTTTGATGATATTCCTGATACGGATATAGAACAACAATCTACTTAATAAAATTTTACAGCTGATTATTTTTTGTTTTAGTTGATATGTCTCTTTCTCAATTGAAGAATAGATTTGAACAAATGCAAACTTTTAGATCTATATTTGGCTTCTTTTTTGATGAATCACGGTCAATTTCATTGAATGATGATGAAATAAAAAATTGTTGTATGCAACTTGAAATTGCTTTGAAACATGGTGAAATGTCTAATATTGATGCAAATTATTTACTTTTAGAATTACAAATATTGCAAGAAATGCTACCAAGTGAAGCATATGAACAACTCTCAACGAGAGTAATTTTTATATTCCTGTTTACTAATTAATGGTTATTTATTTTTTTACCTTTTTAATTCTTGTTTGTTAATTAATGGTTTTTGATTTATGGTTATTACTTTTTAAATTTATGTTTGCTAATTAATTGTTCAATTAGTGTTCTTAGCTATTCATTACATTCTGAAACAAACTTTAATTAAATTAGCAGAAATTTTTGATGATTCTAAAGGGAGTTGAGATGTTGAGAAATTAGCATAAGGTGAATTTTCAAGTTTTTATTTTATTTTAAGTTTAGTTATTTGGCATGAAATTTTGTTTATAAGATAAACTTAGTAAGTAAAAAATTGAAGACTGAAGATATGCTTATTGATGTTGCAATTAAAAAACTGGAAGGGTTGTTTCCATATTTTGAAAAAATATAGAGAAAATGGATTTACTTATAATTGAAGCTAAAGAGATTGCTTTTGAAATGGAAATCAAGCTCTTAAAACATAGGGATTTCAGAAAGAGACATTTTGATGATATTCCTGATACGGATATAGAACAACAATCTACTCAATAAAATTTTACAGCTGATTATTTTTTTGTTTTAGTTGATATGTCTCTTTCTCAATTGAAGAATATATTTGAACAAATACAAATTTTTAAATCTATATTTGGCTTCTTGTTTGATGCATCATGGTCAATTTCATTGGATGATGATGAAATAAAAAATTATTGTATGCAATTTGAAATTGCTTTGAAACATGGTGAGATGTCTAATATTGATGCAAATTATTTACTTTTAGAATTACAAATATTGCAAGAAATGCTACCAAGTGAAGCATATGAAACAGATAAACTATGACATTCCATTAAAATAATGGAGTTTGCAATAATAATAATAATAATAATAATAATAATGGATATGTTTCCAAATATTATTATTGCTTAAAGGATTTTATCATCTGTACATGTGACTGTGGCATTTGTGGAAAAAAGCTTTTCAAAATTAAAATTATTAAATCTCATTTGTGCACAACTATAACTCAAGATAAGTTAAATGGATTAGCAATTTTAAGTATTGAAAGAATATGTTGAAAAATATTTAGGTTGAACATATAATTGATGATTTTGCTTCTAAAAATGCTAGAAAAAATCATTTTAGATGAGATGTGATTGATTTGATTTTTTTTTCTCCTGTAGGTGCAAGAATTGTTGTTGATGTGCTCAATGAAAAATATGAAGTATTTGGTGTCATAATGTAAACAAGGTAATATTTATTTTTTGGGATATTGATTTTATATCCCCACCGTTATATCATATTTTATTAATATATATAAATACAGGCGTGTCTATAAAGGGCACAATTTTATTTTTCGTCCAGGCTAAAAAAAAACCTCAAGGACCGGATTTTTTAACCAAACTATCCCACTTTTTGTAAGTATGTACGAAACTATCCTTGTTTGAAAATTTAATACCAAAACATCCCTGTCGCTAACAGGGTTAACGAGTCTAGTAGTTTCCCTAGCGTTAACCCCGTTAGCGTGCTGATGGGGATACAACTTTTTTCCTTGAGTGAGGATTTGCAGAAAAACTCATCCAATATAGACTCGTTAACCCCGTTAGCGGTAGTATTTAAACTACTCGCGTTAACGGGGTTAACGTTTGTAGTAGGCACAGTGGGGGGGACTTTTTCAAAAAGTGGTTTCACTTGAAAATAACCTAGTATAGGGATGCTAACCCCGTTAGCGCGGGTTAGCGTGTGTCATTTGGGTGAGATTTAAATTAGACACGCTGATAGGTAATATCATTATACTTTTAATATCTCTCTCCTCGGAACCCAACTCTAAAATCCTAGCATCCCAATTGTAGATCTTAGTCCAAAATTACTCTACAAAATCTTAAAGGGATATTTTTCTTCTTCTCTCACATTCATCTTCTTCTTCTCTGACACTCATATATCCTCCCACTTTGAAAACCCTAAATCCATGTTTGGGGTATTGTTGGTTTGGGGATTTACATAGTAGATTTTTTGTCAACCCATTCACTACCCCGTCTTCTTCAAGCTCGAAATTCCTCATCTTTTCTGATCATCCATTTGAAGGTATGATTTTTATATCATTTTTTGGAATACATTTTGTATAGTAGATATTGAATTTTTTTTAATATGTAAATATGTATAGGTATGGATTATGATCTTCCTATTTGGCTTTATTTTGGTGGTGAGATTATCCTTGACCCAAAAATAGGTTGTTCTTATAGTGCCGTTGATCCCGAAATAATTTGGGTATCTCGTACAATCACAATGGAAGAACCTGTAGAGAAGGTTTATGAGGTCACTAATTAAGATAGAGAGCGATGGAAGATTAAAATTTTAGCCCGTTATGCAGCGGGAAAAGGTGATGGTCAATATTTTATGACTGTGCCCATAGGAAACGACAACTCTCTGAAGTCCATGATTGGTAGAATACTTGATCCAAATTTTAGTTGGTTTGCACTATAGCTATATATTCAGCAAATTGAAAATATTAATGCCCAACCACATGCTAACTCTGGTTTAAGCTCCGCTCGTGAATTGCCGATCCATAAGATCGTTTCGAATCCAGTTCAAACATCCAAAGAAATCCCTCCGTCCTCATAAGAACACACCTTTCCAAATACTACAAGACCGGATCATACTGAATTTGAATTGCCAGGTCAACCAAATTTGGATAATGATTTTGTCCCGAATACCAATTTTTTCGGGATATTTGAAAATGCTACCGTTAATAATGATTTAGTTGATGATGAAGAAGAAGACGAAGAAACAAATGATGAAGCTGAAGCGAGATTACATAATGAAGATGAGGAAGAAGTAGACGAATATTTGAATATTAATGAAAATGAGAGTATTGATGTCGATGTGAACTTTACTGATGGCTTCAATAATGTCAACGCTCATGTTACCGAGGAAATGGCACAAAGTGCGAGAGTAAATCATGGTCCACAAGAATCGTCCGGTTCATCTACCGTAGATGAGTTCTACATTGGGCAAGAGTTTCAAAGTAAAGAATCGATTCCACAAGCGGTAAAGTTGTAATCCATCAACAAACATCGGGAATTTATCACAATGAAATCTTCACCTACCATCTTTGTTGTAAAATGTAAATTGGCTCTGAAAAAACGTTCACTTGAGGAGTTGGTGCAAATCCCTCCAGTTGCAAGTGAGGGTGGTTGTCCGTGGCGATTACGTGCAATTGTTCCGAAAGGCTGGACAAATTTTGTGGTTAAAAAACTAGTAGGGCCACATACATGTGTGAATCCCGCATTGAGTCAAGACCATTGCAAAGTTGACGCTAAACTTGTATGCAGTTTGATTATGAATGTTGTGAAGTCTCGTATAGGAATTACACCGCGTGCAATTATTGAGATAGTCAGACTTAAATTGAATTATCAGATATCTTATAGGAAGACTTAGATTGCAAAGCAGAAATCTATTGAGAGGTTGTATGGATCATTTGAAGAGGCGTACACTAAGTTGCATTTACTTCTATCAGCAATACAAGCAGCAAATCCAAGAACTGTTGTTCGTTGGGATAAGTATGAATCCGATCCTGGAGAAGAAACATTCAGGGGTGTGTTTTGAGCATTTGGTGCTTCAATTGAAGGGTTTAAGTCCTGCAGACCTGTTATTAGTATTGATGGAACACACTTGTATGGTAAATATAAGGGTTGTTTGTTAATAGCAGTCGCACCGGGTGCGAATGATTGTTTGTTTCCATTTGCTTTCTCAATAGTTGACGAAGAGAGTGTTTATACATGGACATGGTTTATGAGCTGTATTCGTTTCTATGTCACATATCGGTTTGGTTTATGTGTTATATCTAATCACCACGCAGGTATTTTGGCCGCCATGGAATCGCAGAATGGTGTATGGAACGAACCCAATGCTTATCATCGTTATTGTATGCGACATTTTGCTACAAATTTCTTTACCAAATTTGGTAGCAAAGTATTGAGGACGAAAGTCAAAATTATAGTATGTCAAAACCAACCAAAAAAGTTTCAAAGCAAACTCGCGGAATTGGAAACAGTAAATGCGGAAGCGGCAAATTGGTTGAAAGAGAAAAAAGTTGAGAAATGGGCCTTTTCTGAAGATGGAGGACGACGATATGGGATAATGACTACCAACCTATCAGAAGTTTTCAACTCGGTTTTGAAAGGTATGCGTAGTTTACCAGTAACTGCTATTGTGGACATGATCTTTCATCGTCTTAATTCGTACTTTGCCACACGGCGTCAGTTAGCCAACAAGCTAATTAGTGAGGGTAATTTTTTTTCACAAAGAGTACAGGATTTAATAGATCTCTGGCGTGAAAGGGCCAACATGCATGAGGTGTTATTGTTTAGCCATCAACCTGGAGTTTTTGCAGTCAAAACAGGTATACGAAGAGTAGGTGGGAATCAAAAGGGTGGTAACTTGCACACCGTTAACTTGGGCAATAAAACATGTACTTGTCAAAAATTTCAGTTATATCATATACCATGTTCTCATGTTCTAGCAGCTTGTGCATATCGCGCTATTGATTACAAACCGTATGTTGATACATTCTACTCAACTATTTCGTTAGCACAAACATGGGCTCCCAATTTTCATCCAACACTAAATCCTGCATATTGGCCAGTTAATACTAGAAACAAACTTGTACCTAATGCGAGCATTCGATGTTCTCGGAAAGGTCGGCCGAAGAGTACGAGAGTACGTAATGATATGGATGTACGAGATGAGTCTAGCAGGACTTCGGGAATGACGTGTTTAAAATGTGGTTTGAGGGGTCACAATAAACACTGATGTCGGAAAAACTCAAGTCTGTCTACTCAAAGCCAACATTGAGCTGTTTTGGAGTTTTGATAGTTGAATTTTTTTGATTATGTAATATTTCGTACTGCGGAGATTCATCACTATTCCTCACTTTCCAGATTATGTAAAATTTCGTAATATTTCGTACTGTTTTTTATTATGTAATAAAACGTAATGTTTTGGAGTTTTGTTAGTTGAACTGTGGAGATTCTTTACTTTCCAGAAAGTTGAAACTTTCTGGAAATTGAAGTTCCTAAGACTCGTTAACTCAGTTAACGGCCTTGGTAAAACCAAGGCCATTAATTGAGTTATCGACTGTGGAGGTTCTTCTCTTTCCAGAAAGTTGAAACTTTCTGAAAATTGAAGTTACTAAGACTCGTTAACTCAGTTATGAGTTAACGACTGTGGAGATTCTTCACTTTCCAGAAAGTTTTAACTTTCTGGAAATTGAAGTTAGTTAGACGCGGCCGTTAACTGAGTTAACGACTGTGCAGATTCTTCACTTTCCAGAAAGTTGAAACTTTCTGGAAATTGAAGTTACTAAGACTCGTTAACTCAGGCCGTTAACTGAGTTAACGACTTTGTATCCTTCACTATCCAGAAACCTTCAAATCTTCAAATCAGCTTTCCACAATATCCGCTTCATATCTCAACTTTCATATCAAATCAATATCAGCTTCATATCAAACCAACTTTCATATCTCAGCTCAAACCTTCAAGTCTTCATATATCAACTTTCATATCACAACTCAAAATCTTCATATCTTCATATTTCAACTTTGATATCTCAGATAAACTCAGATAAACTTGTATAAAACCAACTCAGATAAACTCAACTCAACTTAAAACACATATCAAACCAATTCAGACCAGCCATAATCAGATAAACTCAGACATAACATGCACACCTTTACGTAACATAAACATAGATCAGATAAAATCATATCAGCATTTCCTTAACTCAGATCAGATCAGCATTTCCTACCCATTACAGAACATAAACATAACAAAAATTGATTTGAAGATTGCTTTACATCCACATGTCTTTTGTTCTAAGCCACCATTCTCTAAAATTGGAAAAATATACAACATCATAGAAGTTTAACTTACGACGGGGTGAATAGAGTTGGAGGTTTCCTTGCTCGTTTGGGACGCTGTTGGGTGACCTGAGTTAATCCGGATAGAGGAATATTATCTTTGTCAAGTTCTTCTTCTTCCTCTTCTTGGATTTCATCAATTGGAGGAGACGACTCCCTTATTCTCCTTTGTCTTTCTTCATGTATTATTGAACGTGGATGAGATTTTCTAGCAACCGTTTTCCGACGACCAGTTTGGTGCACGGGCCAGGACAAGATCACATCAATTCTGTTACCTTTGCCAACAAGATCAGCTTGTACTCTACATGAATCAACAATTTTTCGCGCAAAACCTTCAATGGCTCAGCTACATTGCTTTTCAAAATCTTCGTGCATTCTTTAACTTGAATCCAAGTTTGGTCCATCTACACAAAAACAAAGCAAACGTTATAATAAATTGAATAAGTAGACGTAATAATAAATTCTATGTAAATAATGAAATAACACTTACGACACTCCGAAGCAATGGTGTCTTCGGTTGATACATTGGTAGGTTAACGAAGTAGGTGTCAACTGGATTGGTGGCATATCTACGTGTTGGTACTTGCACCCCCGCTGGTCGTTGGCTTGTTGGAGAAATGTATATGCGAGTCATTCTCCTAAACCAAATCATGTAAGGTACATGATGAACTGCATCGAATGGTGGAATATTCTTAATTAGGTGATCGAGACGATAGTTCCACATTTCCATGTGAATGCTGAGTGAAGCTACTCAATCATGTGCTGCTTGTCTACCCATACCAGTGACACTGTGAAGATCAGCATTGTATGGTTGGTGAACTGGAATGTTTTGACGCAACCCAAATTGACGATGAACCCTATCTGGAAAATATGTCTCAACTGTACCGAAGTGGATCAGCGACGCTTTAGTAAACCACAACCGATGAGCCGAGGTACAAACTGGAGGCAATCGAGCTAAACGTTCCTCGGTATACGGTTGCCACTTAACAGAATCATCTTGCAAGTGGTCAAGCTCGTCCCGGTAATATGATAGGCACTTATTTCGGCTCGTCTTCCATGTCATTGAACCCATCCAATACACACCTTGAGGTGGCCTCATGTTCACCTCAGGAAGGTTCGACCACTTTGGTGACTGCTTCGCCACAACGGGACGACCGATGTGCAGTCGTTCCCAACTCCACACCTGGAGCATCAACATTGGTCCATTCATTTGCTTGGCACCAAGAGAGCAATTGCACAATGCGCGATACAAGGTGGCCAATGCAGCACTCCCCCAACTATACCCCCCAACTGCCCCAAGATCGGCTACTAGTGGTAGGTACATCAATGGAACGGAATCTCCGGACGAATTTGGGAAGATGACACCTCCGAACAGTGTCATTATGTATGCCCGGCAATAACGGTGTACTTGGTTGTCCGTGGAGTTATTGGTCAACGTACCGAAGAACTTTTCCTTCAATCATTTCAATCTCAATGATTTCCCTACAAGGGCAGACCGATCCACCACGACTCCGAGATACTCTTCAATAATGAACTCCGGATCGATGTCCATTGAGCCAGTTACGGCCTGTCCATCAATTGGCAGACCCGTAATCACAGAAACATCTTGCAGCGTCACTGTAGTCTCGCCGACTGGCAGGTGAAAACTATGCATCTCGGGACGCCATCTCTCAAGAAGAGCCGATAATAACGGTCGATCCACCTTAATGGAGCTCATCAATCCTATGCCGTATAATCCATATGTTTGTAACAACCCATGTATACGGGGATGCATTTGTAACGTGTCGTGCCCCCTAAATATGCACTCCAAAGAATTTCCTTCCCAAATGTCTTTAGAACGATGTTGACTTTGTAAAGTCAACAACCTAGGGTCGATCGGACCGGGAACTACCGGAGGAATATAGGAGGAAGTAGATGGGCCCGAATCTGTAGATGGAGAAGTAGGTTGCTGCTTATTTCGAGGAGGAGGCGAGGCCATTTGATTGGCCGGAGGAGAAGAAGTACCGGCCTCATCCTACACCAAAAAAATTGAAATTCAACATACATATTTCTATTTTTTATTGATGTCAAAATTGAACGTAAAAAATTAAAGTCAAATCATCTTACATTGGTACGTCCACCACACTTCGTTTTTTTGGGAGTTTGTTCTTGACATGTACGTGGACCTATCCGGGTTGTTGGAGGTCTACTACCACTCCCTTCTTCGGTATTATCCATTGTCCGTGCCATATGTTATAACCAATAAAATCCTACAAGTTTGATATCAAATATAATCATATATAACCTCACAACAAGAGCTAATGTAACCATAACACTAAATGAAAATCCAAAATCTCATAATGCGAACTACTCCAAAATCTACCAATGCCACTAGTCATATACCCAAAATCACCTCCAATGAAAATCCAAAAGCTCATGCAGCCAGTAGTATGATAATAGTCGACCCAAATTCACCTCCGATTTGAAACCTTTTCAACTTAATACTCTAACTAAAACCACAACCCTAGACCCAAAATCAGAAGAAAAAAATATAGCATAAATAAGGAACACTTACAAACTAATGTAGGGTGGATGTAACAAGTCCACGTCAAGCACCACGATCCACTCCTTTCGATAAATTGGGAAAACGGGTAAATGGGTTCAAATTTTAGGAGATTTAGATGGGTTAAAATGGAGTGATGCAGAGATTCCACCTAAAATTACAATAGATTGAAATGGGTAGATGTCGAAAACGAAGACTAGGGTTTGGGGGTTTTGGGTTAAAAATCGCCTCGGTAGGGTTTCGAATAGAGGAGATGTGAGAAGAGAGTGAGATAGCGTGGATTACTTAAAGATGAACCCAATCGACACTCGTTAACCCCGTTAGCGTGCCTGGTATAATGAGACGCGTTAACGTGGTTAACGAGTCTATACTTAATGATTTTTTACCAACACCCCTCTTTTGAAAAAGTCCCCCCCCCCCCCCCCCCCCCCCCCCCCCCCCCCACACACACACACACACACACACACACACACAGTCCCAACTACGAACATTAACTCCGTTAACGCGAGTGGTTTTAAAACTAACGGTAACGGGGTTAGCGTTACTATATTTAATGAGTTTTTTGGCACACCCCCACTCGAGGGAAAAAGTTGTATCCCCATCAGTACGCTAACGGGGTTAACACTAAGGAAACTACTAGACTCGTTAACCCCGTTGGCGATAGGGACCTTTTAGTATTAAATTTTCGAACAGGGACAGTTTCGCTAATACTTAGAAAAAGTGGGTTAGTTTGGTAAAAAATTTCAAGGACCGGCCTTGTACATTCGCCTCAGCTAACTCCTCAATTTCAAGATGCAACTCTTATCCGTAGTCAATTACCCGCTTTGCACCTATCTGACCTAACTTGTCACCCAATTTGCAGACCTACTACCCTCCATGGATACTTTGGAGACCCTTGCCTCGTGTTAATTTGTTTAGCGAGGTTTGCACTTTGCACATCCAAACAGAAATTAGAACACAGCCTGTTCGAAGCAGTGTATCGTATTATCAGATTGATAGTGTTTAAACTATCACCTTCAAGCCACAACATGCCATCGGCATCTGCAGCTCCTTCCAGGGATCCATTGATGTCAATCCCCGGTTGACAACATCCTCCCGGATGAGTCTCTATTAACAAATGCAGCTGCCGCTCCTTCTTTATCATCTAAAGACTCGTCGAAGTTCACCTAGATACGAAACAATTGGTGGACTCCACTTGACCACCACTCTTTCTCGACTTTGAAGCAGCTCATAGTTATCCGCTTGATCAGATAGATACCTCCTGTTCCTACCAATTCAGCCACTCCCTCTTCACTAGTATTATGTTTGATTGAAAGTAATTTCAATCACAGAACAACTTTGATTGCGATGTTTGCACATATCCGAAGTTTTCTTTGATACATACAATCAAGAAAATTGGAGTCGGGATATCTCTATTAATCCTCATTTATTCTTGTAGCCATTCTCTTTTACGGAACACTCTCCTAGGTTAACTTCGAATCCAAATTGATATGAAAAGTTGAACCTTCAGCTGTTTTTAAGTATACAAAAGTACAGCCGTTTTATGCCCGAATCTCCAATGAGAAAATCTAGATTATCTACACTCTCTTTCTGAAGATATACACTGCAATCCTACATTTCGCTCAGAAAAATAAAGGAACGTGGCCATCAAACAAACGTTACAGTACCCTCATTTTTGTCACTGCAATGCCAATCACACTCAAATCCAAGCATGAAAATCTACAACTGCCATTCCCCACACCACTGGCAATCCGACCAGGGGAACTTGGTATATCCGGAAGAATGCACAAAGAATCAGAATACCCACTCCATCTAAACTATTGATAACGCCATAAGAAATTGTGTACAGTATTGGCGAATTGGCGTGCATATCGCATGTAACAAATGTCTAGTGCACTCTTAATCACCATCACTCGCGCCTGAGGGCTCTGGATAAATCTCAACCGAATGTTTTTTATGTGAAAAAGAATGCTCTCCCCCACTCCCTTGAGACCTCACCGTACTGGATTGCCACAATGGACCAGATCCCAAAGCGATATCTGATGAACTCTGGTGCCAGCTCCCGAAAAATGCACTGTGCCACGAGGCCCGAGAAGATGTGGTTCGCAACCGAGCCGAACCAGAACGGGTTTGAAGCCTCATTACCTTGAGCGGATTCTCTAAAGCCTTGAGGACATACCTTGCAGGCGGGCGCTTGGAAGGCTTAGGGTCGAGGCAAGCCTTGGCAATGATTGCAACCGCCCATGCCTCTAGAATGAAGTCCTCATCTAAGACAAGAGATGGGTCGATGATTTTTGAAATTGAATCTTTGTCATAGATGTCGATGCAACGGAGGGTGGAGTCCAGAAACTCATGGAATGTGGGTTCGGTGGATGCTGCTGCTGCTGCACTGATACCGAGCTTGCCTGTGATGAGTTCCAGTAGGACTTTACCAAAGCAATAGATGTCGCAGGCGCATGAAGAAGTGGAAGAGACTGAAAAGTTAAGCATACAGAATGAATTTGTTAGGATCAATGACAAAAGAATTACTTCTGAATTCTGAAACTAGCTATTAATTGTTATTTCATTCGAATAAATTCCTAAAAACCAGGCACAATGCCAAATACCTCACATAGATTGTTTTTGTTTTGTTTTTTTTTTTTTTTCACAGCAAGAAGGATAGATGGTCTTTTTGTGCATAACCGAAGATCTAGTTTTAAAAGTTACTCCATATTCAAATTACTGTTTGCTATTGAAAGTTTGAAAATTGAATCCCAAAATTTTTTAGAGGAACCTTTCTTGTCCCTAATGTGTCCCAAGCCAACCTCTTCGTACTAGCACTTGCATTATACATTTCTTTTCATATATGCTTTCGAAATTAGGCCGCAACAGTGATGGCCCGTACTCATTAAAGATTGTTAGAATTATGTGTAGGAAGAAATACTTTATTGATTGATTATTGACAAACTGAGTACAATATGTCTCCTATATATAGGAGAAGGAAATACCAATACATTATTCGATATGGGACTAAACTAATCTCTCTTATAATATAATATCTAATATAATATCTAACACCCACTCTCAAACTTAAGTTGGATCAAACAACATGAGTTTGGAATATTAACGATGTTCATGTGACAGAGACGGCAAACTGTGATGCAGGAATGGCGCTCAAGTAGATAGCGCATGGAAAGCGCTCGATGGTGCATGTGTTGGGATCTCACCCGGACTTGGGAATAGTAGTAGTAGTGGAAGAAAGTTGTGGTGGCGCACTGTTGGAATCTCCATATCCCGAACTGTGGCGGGATCTTCATATTCCGAACTGTTGGGATCTCACCCCGAACTAAGAAATAGCAGTAGTAGTGGAATGAAGTAGTGGTGGCGCACTGTTGGGATCTCCATATCCCGAACTGTTGCGAGATCTTCATATTCTGAACTGTTGGGATCTCACCCCGAACATGAGACGCAATAGTATGTTGTAGTGGCGCACTGTTGGCGCATGTTGGGATCTCACCCCTGAACTAAGAAGTAGTATGTTGGGATCAGAAATGATGTTGGGATCTCCTCCTCTCAAACTCACGATAGATTAACCTGTGTGAGGTTGTAGTGGGATCTGGATGTGGAACCGGGACTATAGAAGCTGAAGAACCTGCAAGAAACTTTTTTTTTTTGAAACAAGAAAAAAAAACGGATTAGGGTTTTGGGTGGGTTTGGGTTTCGGGTTTTGGGTATTTGGAATTGGGTTCTGGTATTTATTGAAAGTGGGTAGGGTTAGGGTTTGGAGCGGGTTGGGTTTGATGTTTTGGGTTTGGGTTCAGTATCTGAAAGGGAATCAGATGGGTGGCTAGGGTTTGGGTAGTAGTGGTAGGATAGATGGGCAGATATGGATTCATCTATTTGGGTGTGGATGGAGGAGTGGCTGTTTGGGGTTGTTGTGGGTTGGAGATGATAGGAAGGAGATCGGGTTTGAAGAAGGCTGATCGTGTAGAGGACGGGATGTCGTGGGGATTACTGAGGGGCGATGGAGATGCCGAGGACGATGACGAGTTTGGGGAAGTAGGCCTGGTTGACGTCATCAGGGTGCTGGTAGTTGATGAGGATGACGAGGACACATTCAACGATCGCAGGGATGACACGGGTTGAAATCGCCCATTTTTCTAAAGAGAACGGTGATGGATCGGGGGGGGGGGGATTTTGAGGGGTTTGGTTGATTTGATGGTAGATATGGCTGTTGTTGGTGATGGTAGGTGATTGGGTTTCGGTGAGGCAGTTGTTGTCGATGCTGGGTTTGAGATGATGGGTTTGTAGTGGTGGTCGCCGGGACAAGGGAGGTTGGTGGAAGTTGAGTTGTTGTTTACGATTGCAGTCGGGGATGAAGACAGTGGAGAGGGGAAGTGTTGGATGTTGTTGTTGTTGGCGATGGAGTTTGGGTTGTGGGGTCGCCGGAGTTGGGAAGAGGATGATGCCGCCGGAGAAGTTGAGTTCTTCGGGATTGACGACGGAGTTGGGTTGAGAGGTCGCCAAAGTTGAAGTTGATGGTGTTGATGGTGTCGCCGGAAGTTGGGGGTTGATGCCGGCGGGTTATTGTTGTTGATGGTGGCTAGGGTTTTGGTAGAGGTAGTTGATGACGGCTAGGTTTTTTGGATCTTGTTGTTTGATGACGGCTAGGATTTTGGAGACTTGATCGGGGGAGAGATGTTGAGAGGTGGAGTGATTCCGATGAAGACGAGAATCACTCCACCTTGATGACAAGGATAAAAAATAGTATAGGCCTTATAGGACTATAGGCTTTGATACCATGTTAGAACTAGGGATATGAAAAAATACTTTATTGATTGATTATTGTTTGAATAAAGTGAGTACAATGTCTCCTATATATAGGAGAAAAGGAAATACTAAATCAATACGTTATTCGATATGAGATTAAACTAATCTCTCTCATAATATAGTATATAATATAATATTTAACAAAGATTACTGATTTTCAGTGCGTGCTTTAATCAGAAGAACAGAAGAGACATGCATGTGCACAAAAAGTTTAGTATATAATGAAGAAAGCTTTGTTCGTAAAGGAAAGGCACAAATTTCTTCCCTAAGGGTGAGAGTTGCCTGTCTAAATGTTCAAAAACATATGTGGAGGAGGTCTAATTTTGTGGTACGCATACAGGAAGTTGTAATAAGAATCAGAATAAACAAATGCTGACAGTTCTGTTTAGCTCTCCGTTGAGTTATGAGGTGAACCAATGGTACCAGATAGCATTTAACTACAGAAAGTAAACTAGAGAATATAAACCTTTAAGCAAGGATACATACCAGAAGCACCACGAGATTCAGATGTCCTGCATTTTTACAATTGAAAAAAGTTAAATTAGAATATGAAGAACATACCATTGCCAGGAAATTTAATACAAAAAATCTTTTGTAGTGTGTATACTGTTAATGGCAGTGAGAACTGAGAAGATAACAATGCATTTTTCAAGTACTATAATTGTTCTAATTTGAAATTGCTACAATGATCTTAGCCAGAAACCAGAAGGAAAAGAATTATTAGATAGCAGAGTATAGATGCCTCAGTAGACTTTTCAAATTTTGTTATTTCACTAGACTTACTATTCAATCTAACAGACTAGAGTTAACCAGCTGAAACTTTCCATTTTTCTTAGAAAAGATTCACATCTGGAAGGACATAGGAATTCATTCAGATAAAAAGTGAGAAAAAACATGAAACCAAAAGGAAATTACAACAGTGAACTAGTCCATCTTAGCAAGAAGCCAGAAGGAAAAGAAATATTAGATAGCAGAATAAAATTAATATGTCTCACTAACTTTCCTATTATAATATCAAATACTTGAACTCATAATGAGCACTCGATCAGACACAGAGTTAACCCGTTGAAAGCTTCCATTTTTCTTAGAAATATTCATCTGGAATTCATTCAGATATACGGAGAAAGAAATATGAAAAAGCACCTCTTATATTTGTTGTGTACTGGTATACGTTCAGACTTTATAACCTGATCCCATTGCAAATCCTACACCTAAGGAGCATGCATTCTGATGTTGGATATATAGGTATATTCTCAAAATAATATAATATTATTCTGTATATTGTTCCATAGAGCAACACGTGCTTTGCACGTGTTATCTGAAATTGTTGGACCGGGTTGACTAGACATGAAGCCCAGTACCCTACACCCAGTTTAATCCCCATATATACTGGTTTAGAGGTAGTGTCCTTGTGATATTCCAATTTATGATATGCAGGCTATAATATTTCAAGCAGTAGAGACATTAACCCTAACCCTCTCATTATTATCTCTAACAATCTCGAGATATTAGTTTTTTTAATTTTGAGATTAAGAGAGAGATCACGAAGTGATCTTTCGCCGGAATCCATCGTCGTCGCCGTCACTGACTGCCTCCGTCGCCACCGACATCGCCACAAGTTGCCCCGTCACCACCGACAGCCATCACACCCGAAACACCCCCCTCCTCCTCTTCCCGATCACTGTGTGTGATCGGGTTCGGGATCAAATCTGATTTTGATTTTTCCATTGGTGTTTCTTGGTGTTCTGTGTTCGGCCTTGAGAGGGGATCATTTACTGATTGCTGTGTTGACCCAGATCCGACCAAACAAGAATGTTAATTGCTGAGCACTTGATGTTTTGTGTTCGGAATTGAAAATCTGATCTCTGGTGTGCTCGGGTTTGACCCAAATCTGAATTTTGATTGGGTGGTTAGTTGTTGTTTCGTGTTTTGGGAAAAAAGACATGATCTTTGCACTGTACTTCCGATTCAGATCCAACCCACAAATCTTTATCAAAATTCGGTCCACTCTAAACTTTAAAATTAATGTTTTTTTATTTAACCAAATTTCTGTGTTATTGTTTTATAGCAGTTTTACAGAATACCCCTCCTATTTTACTGAAATTATGCTATTAGTAATTATTTAGAATAAACCCTCTAGATTTTGGAATTTACAGTTTATTCCTTTAAGATGGAAAAACTTAATTGGGCGTACAAGATTCCGAAACTAGATATGTTTGATAGTTCTGAATTTAACAGTCGGAAGAGGAAAGCACAATATGAGATGTGGATTAAATTTTTGGAGATAGTGCGGACGGTGAGGATGTTGTTTGGACTGGATCCAAGTATGATTGAACTGGATCAGATCTAAATTAAAGATAAGTTCTTTACCTGCATATATATTTTAATTATATGTTGTTGCTAAGTGCTAAAGTTTAAAACTGTGTTGACCATTGTTTAATTAAATACAAGTTTGAATAATTGTTTTGGCTATATGTTGAAGATCAAATATTTATTTTGATAAGATAAAGTATAGCTTTTGACTATAAATTTGTATCTCCAATTAAATTATTGTTACAATTAAATAGTGTTAATAATTCATTTAATTGTCTAATCTTTAACAATTTGATGAATATAGGAATTTCAAAGTTACTTACAAATTATGTGTATTGGAGAAGATAGATTTGCATCACGGTAGAATAAGTCTGCACTACGCAGGCTTCTCCATCGAATTTAGAAAACACTTCTAACTTGAAGTGTCGGTATAATCTACCCTAATCTTTCTTAGTATTTTCATGTGATGAATGTGTTAACGTTTTGTGCGTTTGATCACATGTTTGGGAGTTTTAGATCATAATTATGCACATTTTGAAACTAGCATGTTTAAAATTGTTCAGTGTTCCTTGTCATACTATGTGTATAGACATATTGGCTAAATCCATCGTTTGCAGTTTGTGTGAGATTGTATGTTTGCTTCTCTAATAAAGATTGATAAATAAAACCTATAACAAATGTTTGTAACTTAGGTGAGAGAATCTTGTAATGCAGGATATAACTCTATTAGTTATGCTTTGTTCTTTCTTATTCAGTGTTCTATGTATGCCAAATTGAATTATAAAATATTAGTCATTATTTTGTTTAATGTTTCGACGATGATGAAGAACGAATATAGGAAAAAAACTCTTCGCTCAATGTGTTTGAGCAACTGGACATTGTTAGAACCACGAGAGAAAGACAACATTTTTGTAAAATGTAATAGAATAATTTTGTATTAACTCATATTTTATTATTATTATTTCATTGTGCATAATAGTCTATTGCATGTGTAAGTTGAGTTGAACAAACGAAACAACTGATAATAGTAGTTCTAATTTGTGTTGTCCTTGAATACGATATAAAAGGCTAGGACATGTGAACTATATATTAAATTGTTTGTTATTGTTAAAACTCATAACTCTGCTAAATGATATCTCATTAAATATAACAATTGTGAAATTTGTGCTCAGATTATGATCTCTAGAAAACCATTTAGTATGGTCTCTAGGAGTACACAATTTTTTGAGTCATACATTCAGATATTTGTGATCTCAGTAGCTTTGCGGCTAGATGAGATAATGATTGGTCAGAAGTATTTAATTACTTTTGTAGATGATTATTGAAGGTTTGTCATACATATATGAAGAATGAAGCACTTGTTAATATTAATGAATTAAAATCTAGTTAAATGCTAAGATAAAGGGTTTAGATTTGATAGACGTGATGAATATGTTTTAATAATTTTAGAGAAGTTTGCATTTGGCATAATCTCTAGTGCACTTTATTTACCATTGTCAAAAGGTATTGATAAAGTTAGAATCAAATATTCAGTGAAATGTTGAATTCTATGTTATTAACGATTAGTTTGATTTTGTGTAATTATGGGTGATGTTGTATTAATTAATCATATTCCTAATTTGTTACCACACTCTAAACTATTTACACCATGTAGATTGAAGCATAAAAGCACAAATTATTTTTTTAAAGTGAAAATATGTGTTGTGATACATTTGTTAGAGTACATGTGATGAGGACATCTTTCCTGTTTAGTTTAGAATTTTTATTTCAGTACCATTTTTTGTTTTTGGCAATTATAGCCATATGTAATCTTTTTGTATTTTTTAGATTTTGAGAATATTTTGAGATTTGTATCAAGATATATTTTGAGCCTATTTATAGGCCTTGAGATTAATGAGAAAGATATGCTATTCTTGATTTTAAAAAAATTGTGTTGAGTTTTTGTTCTTCCTCTCTCTCTTTGTGTGATACAAAGTGAGATCCAAATTATTAGGGTTTGTGATAAATCCTAATACAATTTTAGGATTTGTGATAAACTCTAAAATCGACCCCAAATTAAATAAATTCCCAACTAAAATTACCCAAACCCTAATTTCCCAAATACCCAACACAAACCCTAATCACCTCACTGATCTTCTCCTCCTACACCAGCCGCCATCCCCCTTCTTCAGCTTCATCTTCCTCTACCTCAAAGCCCGTTGCCAAAGAAACCCACTCCTTTCTTCTTCCTCCCTAAACTCATCTCCCCTTATCGCCATCGCCCAGCGACCATCTCCTCACCGCTCAACTCCACCACAACTCACCCCGACATCCTTCGCCGTCATCTCCTCCTACCTCATCTCACCGCAACCACCACCACTTGCACCTCCCGTGCTCCTCTCCATCACCCCACAGTCACCCCTCCTTTCCCTCACCCCCGTCGACCACCCCCTCTCACTTCCACCACCAAACAACTCGCCCACCCACCTCAACGCCTCCGTCACTCCCCCTCCTTCGTCGAAACCCTAAGACCCAACCCCTTCGCTGAACCCCTCCCAGGCCGATGCCAGCCCGGTTCGCCGCGCCCTATTGCACCCATCGCTCTTGCTGTCGCCATTGCTGGTTTGGATACTGTGGTTGCTGATTTATCGTGGTCTGCCATTGCTGTGTTCTACTAGAGATCTACGCTGGTTTCTTCGCATTCGGTATACTCTTTCCACTATTAGATATTTGTGTTCTACTGCCTTATTATCTATTATATTATCTGATTTGCCTGTCATCCACAAAAATAACTGAGATTGAGTGTTCCACATGCTTGAGTAGAGTACGAATCAATATTGAACCTATTACTTGCTAAACACTTAGGGATTTAATTATTGATTGTAGGGTTGAATTATTAATTGGGAATGTTAACGTGATTCAGTTCTTGAAAATCTATCCAATCAATTAATTGTTTAAAATTCCTAACTTTAATCAGCATAACGTGTTTGTAAAATTAACCTATTAAGATTCTTGGAAATTCTCTATTTTAGGGTTAGTTTTACATCATTTTGGTATCAGAGCGAAGGTTCTTAAAACCCTAGTTCTTGCATTGTAGGCATCAATTTTGCATTCATTTAGGATTGTATAGTCTTTTAAAAAAAAATTCTTTCTTTTATTTAGGTCATTTCAGATTCAAAAAAAAAATTAGGACACACACGACCCATAATTTCCACTTTTGGTGAATGCATCTTCGCAGCACCATCACAGATCCTGACGAGCCTTTCTTATCCCTTCCAAATCACCCAATTAGGAACCCTAGACTTCCCCGACCTGAAATGGACAACCCTGATATCTCCGCTACCCTAGCTACCATCCAAGCAACTCTTGCCAATATCAATCAGAGGCTTGAGAAAGTGGAGTTAAATCAAACTATTGTCCCTGAGCTTCATGTCAATCGTCAGAATATTCGCGACGATCAACGTCAAGAACGTGACCCTGACGAACAATATAAGAAGAACGTTAAGGCTGACGTTCCCCAGTTTGAAGGCCACATGGAACCCCAAGCTTACCTCGATTGGATCTGTAACACCCAGTATATATGTAATATTATATAGAGATATATAATATTATATATATATATAAATAAAATAAAAAAAAGGAAGAATGGAAAGAATGAAAAGTGTGATGACGTGAAGGATGGAAAGAAGAAAGAAAAAAGTGGAGTAGGCATTAAATGATGGCCTATAGATGATCCTATGGGATGTGATGGCATGATGGGCCTATGAGATTTCCTATGGGGCTAAGGAAAGGATTAAATGAATGAGATGGAATGAGTGTGGGTGTATTTGACCGGTTGACCTAAGGGGATTTAATCCCATATCGGTGGATAGGAAGGGTAATAAGAAGTATATATAGGAAAGCCCATGATGAAGGGTTACCCAACGGTTAACCACCCTTTTGAGGCAGCCTGTGGTGGGCGTGGCTAGAGTTTTGCGTCCGTTCTTTCGCGTGTGCACACGTGTAGCCGCGTGCGCAGCTGAGCTGGGCTCGGGGCGTTACAAATGGTATCAGAGCCGACTTTCGACACCGAGTGTGTGCAAGATGTACGCCTGAGAGGGAGCTAGGTTGGGACAGGTCGCCCAGGTAGGGGACTGTACAACTAGCAGAATCAGGGTAATCCTCTCCACATCGGCTAGAAAGGGATCCTGAATCAAGTTGTAAGTCCGGGCTCAGCGAGGACGCTGAGTTCTTAAGGAGGGGTGTGTGTAACACCCGGTATATATGTAATATTATATAGAGATATATAATATTATATATATATATATATATATATAAATAAAATTAAAAAAAAGGAAGAATGGAAGGAATGAAAAGTGTGATGACGTGAAGGATGGAAAGAAGAAAGAAAAAAGTGGAGTAGGCATTAAATGATGTCCTATAGATGATCCTATGGGATGTGATGGCATGATGGGCCTATGAGATTTCCTATGGGGCTAAGGAAAGGATTAAATGAATGAGATGGAATGAGTGTGGGTGTATTTGACCGGTTGACCTAAGGGGATTTAATCCCATATCGGTGGATAGGAAGGGTAATAAGAAGTATATATAGGAAAGCCCATGATGAAGGGTTACCCAACGGTTAACCACCCTTTTGAGGCAGCCTGTGGTGAGCGTGGCTAGAGTTTTGCGTCCGTTCTTTCGCGTGTGCACACGTGTAGCCGCGTGCGCAGCTGAGCTGGGCTCGGGGCGTTACAGGATCCGTGCCATGGACCACTACTTTGTGTGGTTTGACATGAGCGAAGCCCTTAATGTTAAATTTTCCACTATCAAAATTGACGGGTAAAGCTCAACAACACTGGACCAATCTTGAACATGCCCGCAGAGGCCGAGGCCTGGCACCCATAGCCACTTGGGAAGCCATGAAAGAGAAGATCACTGAGAGATATGTACCGTTATCGTTCCACACCCGATTGCTAGATTCGTAGAACCAACTTTATCAAGGAAGTAAATCTACACAAGAATATGTAGATAAATTTGATGACTTCCTTATTCGGTGCAATGCTTTAGGAAAAGAGAGTGAAAAACAAACTCTCTCTAGGTTCAGAACTGGATTACGAGCCGATCTGAGGAATGAGCTAATTTATAGAATTGTGGACTCAATAGGGGCAGCCTACGTCTTAGTCCTCGTTATGGATTCCCTTAAAGCTAGTTCCCATTACAAGTCCAGCGATTCGATGGATCATTCCTCTAGAATGAATCCTCCTGACCCCTCTAGACCTGAGCACTCCTCTCCTCAGTACCCTAACAAATCTCACCCAAATAAACATACTTTAAATTCCTATTCACATAGAAATGACAACACGGATAAGAACACTAAAAGAGACTATTCTAAGATTGATTCTCTCACTAAGTGCTATAAATGTAAGGGATATGACCATGTTGCTGGCAACTGTCCCAGCCCAAATAGGATCAATATAGTAGAGGGTACTGCAGTCATCGCTGATGAGTCCGACAATGAGTTTACCTATGAACCTAATATAAGTGATGACTGATGAAAAAGAGGATGACCAGTCTCTCAATTGTATTCAGCCTGTCCAGTCACCTCCATTGAGTATACCTGAGTAACCCATTCCTTCCCAAGTCACTTGGCAACCCATCGATTTTACCCCTGTGTTAGAACATCACAAAGTCACAGAGTCTGCACCCACATTTGCATATAACATTCATGACTTGCATAGAAAAATTTTCAAGAAACTTAACGAGAATAATTTTAACTACAAGTTAATAGCAGATACTAGAAGAAAATTTATAACTTTTGATATTGGTGACGAGGTGATGGTTCGGATTCATCCGGAACGGTTTCCTGTTGGACCCGTTAAGAACTTGAACATACGTGCTGCAAGCCCATTTAAGATTCTACATGCAATCAATGATAGTACCTATGTCGTTGACCTTCCTGAAGGTTTTGGCATAAGTAAGACTTTCAATATTGAGGATCTAGTACTTTATGAAGGCTCAAAATTCAATCCTAGAAATTTTCTTATAGATGAGCCTACCCTGCAGTCTAATGGTGAGATTCCCACATTTACCCCTTTACCTGATACTATTCACCCACTGACAGAAGAATTGAATAATATTTTAGATGATCAGATAATCTCCACAAGAGATGGTGGTATGCACAAGTATTTGGTGAGATAGAAAAACAAGCCAAAGTCGGATGACACTTGCAGTGATCGTGAGGGGCTCCCGCAACTGGATCCAGATCTTTTGGAGCACCATGACAGGATCACTGGTTTTGACTCGACTGGGTCGAGCTCTCTTCCACCCGGAGAGAATGATGAGGACATCTTTCCTGTTTAGTTTAGGTTTTTTATTTCAGTACCATATTTTGTTTCTGGCAATTATAGCCATATGTAATCTTTTTGTATTTTTTAGATTTTGAGAATATTTTGAGATTTGTATCAAGATGTATTTTGAGCCTATTTATAGGCCTTGAGATTAATGAGAAAGATATGTTATTCTTGATTTTAAAAAAATTGTGTTGAGTTTTTGCTCTTCCTCTCTCTTTGTGTGATACAAGTGAGATCCAAATTATTAGGATTTGTGATAAATCCTAATACAATTTTAGGGTTTGTGATAAACTCTAAAATCAACCCCAAATTAAAAAAATCCCCAACTAAAATTACCCAAACCCTAATTTTCCAAATCCCCAACACAAACCCTAATCACCCACTAATCTTCTCCTCCTACACCAGCCGCCATCCCCCTTCTTCAGCTTCCTCTTCCTCTACCCCAAAGCCCGTCGCCAGAGAAACCCACTCCTTTCTTCTTCCTTCCCAAACCCATCTCCCCTTACCGCCATCGCCCAACGACCCTCTCCTCACCGCTCAACTCCACCACAACTCACCCCGACATCCTTCGCCGTCATCTCCTACCTCATCTCACCGCAACCACCACCACTTGCACCTCCCGTGCTCCTCTCCATCACCCCACAGTCGCCCCTCCTTTCCCTCACCCCCGTCGACCACCCCCTCTCACTTCCACCACCAAACAACTCGCCCCAAGCTGCCCACCTCAACGCCTTCGTCACTCCCCCTCCTTCGTCGGAACCCTAAGACCCAACCCCTTCGTTGAACCCCTCCCAGGCCGACGCCAGCCCAGGTTCGCCGCGCCCTATTGCACGCATTGCTCTTGCTGTCGCCATTGCTAGTTCGGATACTGTGGTTGCTGATTTGTCGTGGTCTGCCATTGCTGTGTTCTACCAGAGGTCTACGTTGGTTTCGCATTCGGTATACTCTTTCCACTATTAGATATTTGTATTCTACTGCCTTATTATCTATTATATTATTTGATTTGCCTGTCGTCCACAAAAATAACTGAGATTGAGTGTTCCACATGCTTGAGTAGAGTACGAATCAATATTGAACCTATTACTTGCTAAACACTTGGGATTTAATTATTGATTGTAGGGTTGAATTATTAATTGGGAATGTTAACGTGATTCAGTTCTTGAAAATCCATCCAACCAATTAATTGTTTAAAATTCCTAACTTTAATCAGCATAACGTGTTTGTAAAATTAACCCATTCAGATTCTTGGAAATTTTCTATTTTAGGGTTAGTTTTACATCAACATGACCCTAGAAGGCCTAAAGAATGGCCTATAACAAATATTTGAGTATACTTACAAAGTGCAGATTGTAGTTCTATGGATATATTTTCGATCTATCTAATTTGTGTTAATAGAATCTAGACTTGCATAGTTCTTTAATGATGTGTTCATCAAAGCTAAATGTATAAAATTATCTAGTCCTACAGACATAGTAAATGATTCATAGCTGGAATCAAGAACCAGCCTTACTGACACTTAAAACTTCAATGATAAATGAGCCAAGAAGAGTCTTTAGTAGATAATGAAATGAATTTGTTGTTATACCATAATACTTTGAATTAATTGATTTGCCGAAAGGAGCTAAAATTATAGTAAGTGGGGTTTGTAGAAGAAACTTAATTTTGATTGTTCAGTAGCAATTTTAATGCATTTTTAGCAGCTAAAGAATTGACTGAGATAAGTGGGGAAGATTTGTTTGAAGTCTACTCACATGTCTGTCATATTGTTATGATAAGTATTCTTCTCGCTCTTACATCTATTGAAAATTTTATTATTCATGAAAGATGTTTAAACAGTTTTGTACTAAAAAATTTGTACTTGATATTTTGAATTGAAAAGTTTTGTACTGAACAGTTTTATACTGAAAAGTTTTGCACTAATATGTTTAGTGAACGAGATTTACAAATTGGTAAAATCATTGCAAGTTTTTTTAATAAAAATGTGTGTTAAAATTGAGGCACAGATAATTTGACAAATTTTAAAGTGCTTAGATTTGAATCAAGTAATTCAGATAAATATCTTTAATTCTGTGGTGAGTCAAATATAATTGCCTTCATTTATTTGTATATTGTTGACATGCTTGTTGATTGGAAGTAACCTCTCTATTATAAATGAAGTTAAAACTGTGCTGTCCAAAGAATTCAGCATGAAACACCTAAGTGTTGTAGACACCATATTAGGTATAAGGGTGAGTTTCGGTTGGGCAAGGGATAATCCTTAGTCAAACTCATCAAATCAATAGTCTTCCAAAAATGGGGATATAGTGATTGAAAGTGTGTTTGAAACACATTATGATTATAATAAAGGTTAACACCTAATGATGGTGCAACTATGAGACAGTTAGATCATTTTAAACTTATTAAAAGTCTCATATATACAAAGATCTGCACTAACAGACATAGCCTTTGAGGTATGTATGATATGCAGGTTCACTAGTAGTCCTATTAATATATATTGGAGAGCCTTAAGAGGCTAATGAGATACTTGAGAGGTACTCAAGAATTTTCTTTGTGCTACACTAGTCATCCTGCAAAATTGAATTGATGATTTGATGCATTATAATGCTCAGAATTTAGTGAAAGTCGATAACTAGTGGATGTGTTTACACTAGGAGGAACATAAATGTTATGAAAATTAAAATGCAAATAGGCACTGTGCTAACATACATGAAATCAGACCTCTATGTGTTATCCTCTGCAGGGGAAGAGGCTGAGTGGATTGAAGAACATATTGCTAGTCATCCATTAAGAAGTTTAAGTAACTCTCAAATTCTGTTATGCGACTATCAAGCTACAATGCACTGTAGCTCATAACTCACTCTATAATAGTAAAAGGAGTATACTAAGGCTGAAAGAAGCCTAGTTGAACTTTCTCATAGATAAAGTGCAAATGAGATAAAATATGGCTAATGCTCTTGCTAAAAGACTTGAAGTTATCTAATTATCAAATTTGTGGGGGAAATGGAGTTAAAAGATATTGAACCAAAAGTTTTAATATCCTAGTTGTTTTGAAAATTAGAATTCAATTGGAGCCATAAAAAGTTCAAACTTGAGCATCAATTTTAGGCAGTTCGCATGCTTTAGATAATTTGAAAAAATCTATGTAAATTTTGTTAATATATAATTTCATTCTAATTTTGATGGTGCTATATATTCTCATAATTTACTTAGAATCATCTCATTATTCCAAAAAAATGTTGTGAAAACTTGTCTATGTGTTTCTGATGTTTAGAATTGTCATTATCATTCAAATTTTGATGATATCTCTTTTATGGATTCATGTTTCATTCCAAATTTGATGATTCAAAATTAACCATAATTGATTTGACTGTTCTATCGTTTCAATATGAAACATAGTATAGTTCGTGTAGAAACTATAATAGTTCTTGACTTTATTTTGTTAAAAAAACTTGATTCTGATGCTTGCGTTACATTTTTGCTAAGCTAATTATGAATTGTACTAAGTTCTTTTATGGAACTAGATACTTTGTGAAATTCGTTAGAATTCTTAGAGATGTCTCTTAATATTCTTGTTTTCAATAAGCTAGCAAAGATTGAGGAGTTGAATATGTCAATATAGATTTCAAAATAATGATTTGCTCAAAATGGAGGAGTAACATAAAGCAGTTTGCAAGGATAAAGTTTCAGTTTATTTCTCTCAAGAATAAATTTGTCACTTGCTTGGTAAAACTTCTATTGAGTTTAAGACTTTTATGTTCATAAGCTTAAAACTCATATTTTGCTCTTGAAGTTTATTTGTTTCGGTTGATTTTGAAACTATGACGGATTTCTCCAGTTAGTTTAGTCATTGTGAACTATTCTGTATGGTCTTTAAACTATTTGATTATTTTGGTCTAGTCTCATTTGAACTATTCGAGTTATAATTGATTTAGTCTATGAACTATATTCTTTTGTGATCCAATGATATAACGGGGCATTGCCTAATATATTGAGAATATAGGAGGAGATTGTTGGATATATAGGTATATTCTCAATATAATAGATTATTATTGTGTATAATGTTCTATGGGGTAACACATGCTTTGCGCGTGTTATCTGTTAATTATTGGACCGGTGTGACTGGGCATGAAGTCCAGTACCCTAATTCCAGTTTAATCTCATATATACTGGTCTAGAGGTAGTGCCCTTGTGATATTCCAATTTATGTAAGTAGGGTATAATATCTCAAGCAGTAGGGATATTAACCCTAACCCAAATTTCTCTCATTATTATCTCTCATAATCTCTAACACCTGAGTCTATCTTTTAGGCCTTCCTATAGAATCGATTCATCTTCACTTATACTCGCTTCGGTCAATTATGATCCCTGTCACTAACCCTGAAGAATACTTGTATGCAACGCATGCCGTATTTTTCCTTTTTAATTATTGCAGTAAAGTCCATGCACACATCAAGAACCGATCAACATTATTATATAGTGAAGGGTAATGAGGCTCTTAATGACTTCATGGTTCTCACGATATTATTGAATAGGACCGAAAAGCCCCACATTTTAAAATTAAACGTTGAGGGGTGACGAGAAGAGTGGAGTTTTAAAATTTTTGTGCAATGAGATGATTAGAACAAGGGACCAAAAATTAATGCATATGGTAAATTAAGTTATTGTCGAACAAAACAGTAGAAACTCTTCCCAGCAATCTCAAATGTCAGAAGACAAAGTTCAGACACCTGATTCTCCACAAACTAAACTACAGTGTGTAGAGTAACTATTTTTTGTTTCTTGTTTGCGATGAAAGCTTTGGTCTACATTTGTCATTCATATTTGGAGCAAAATTTAACTGGAAATGGATAGAGAAAAATATCTTCTCCCTTAACAAGATATGAATTAAAGGTTAAAAAAGATGTGCATATACATTAAAGGACAAAAAAATGTACATGTAAAATCCTACAGAATCAACTTACTTAAGCAAAAGTAGCAAAAACTTTGATTTTACAATATAAATGCAACTATAGGGAAAATGCCTACAGCTTAACATGAGTGAGATTGAATGATTGATATAGAATTAGAGAAATAAACTTACTGTGATCTTCGCAAAAAACTAGTGAAGGCATTATGATGCTCGTCCTTTTCTTGAACACAAACCTCACTTAAACTTCCAAGCCGAACTTCAAATTTATCTTCAAGAAGGATACTGCTCGCTTGGACATCTCTGTAATTATTAGGGAAATTGGGTTAGTACATTCCCTAATCAGGTTTTACATATCTTGATAAGGGAAAAAGGAAGCCGTTTTGGTTTTTAAAGTAAATTAAATTAATGGTTCTTTGGTCTCCACTACATAAACCCAAAAAACGAGGATAGAATGAGGTAAATAACAAGGTATGCACTTTTCTTATTACATTTCCTCAGCTAATGCAAAAATGCCGAGCTTTTTCGCCCTAGACTACAAATTATAATTTTAATTATAAAAAGCTCCAGAACGAGAAAATGTGGTCTAATGCACATCAAATTGGCAGCACATAATTAATAGAGATTGGGATATTGGTATTCTTGACCTTTTGCATATAATACAAGTACAGTAATAGTGGACGTTAGATATTATGTTAGATGAGATATATTAGTTTAGTTCCATATTGATTATGTATTAGTTTAGTATTTGCTTCTCTCATATATATAGGAGATATTATAATCAGTTATAATCAATCCAATAATCCAATAACAGTTTCTCTAATAAATCTTAACATGGTATCATAGCACTAACCCTAATTTCTCTCTCCCTTACTAATCACCAAAAACCCTAATTACTCTATCTCAAACCCATCTTCAACAACGCAACATCAACATCAACATCAACATCAAACGAACCCACAATCTTCTGGTGACGGCATCAAATCCCTATCATCCACATCAACTCCCGACTCAGCGAATCTCAGTAACATCAACTCCCGATTTCGACCCCCCCTTCAACAACAGCGGCAGCGACATCCCGAAGACCCAAGTCGACGTTCTACCCTAGCCGAATCTTTCCGAAACCCTAACCGCCCTATTTCCCTCTCTTTTCCGAATCCTAAACCCTAGCCGAATCTTACTCAACACCTACCCGACCCGGCCCACTTACAACAACAACAACAACAACAACAAAACTGAACCCAACCCAAACCCAGACTCGAATCCTACCCATTACATACACTACCTGTACTTCTAACCGTAAACCCTACCCTAACCCTAAATCCTATCCTACCCTAGCCCTCTCTCCCCTATTGATGTCGGACCTCTGAGTGTCTCCTCCTCCGCCGCCGCCGACCACCATTGTCCATCGTCGTCATCCAAAAAAAAACATTAAAAAAAAGGTTAAAAAAAACAAAAAAATAATTGCAGGTACTACAACTTCTCCAATGGAACCCCAATTTCGACAGTATCTCCCTATCTCCACGGACTTTCCCTCTACTACATCTTCCTGTTCACTCTCTCTCACATCCCGATCTCCATCTAGATTTAGACAATAGAAGCGCCGCCATCATCCTCAATTTGGCATCCTCCCTCCTCTCAGCATCATCTCTTACCCTGCACCACCCTTTTTTTTAACACCGGTAGCACTATCCAGTTCCCTATCTCGCTCCCACCATTAGCAACATCTCCGTCCTCATTTCGATCTCTACCACAACAACAACATCATTTTCATTCTTTCTCGCAGTACTTCTTCATCTTCGGCCATGACCGTTTTTCTGGCCTTGCCATCTCCTGCCGATTTGGCCAATCTTCAGCATCGTCTCGCTCAGCTGGAACTCCTGCTATTAGGTCAGTCTGTCACTGCTGGCCCCTCTGCTCCTGCATTGTCTGTTATTCTCGGTATGAATTCTTCCTGAATTTTAAATTCTGGTACATCACATCATCTTACTAGTAATTATACGCTGCTCACTACTAGCACTACACTTCCCTCTCACTCTCTATCACTTTACACAGCCGATGGCTCACAACTTCTCACTACACACTCAGGGTCTATTAGCTCTACCACTCTCACATTACCTTGTTCTTTATACTCCTCATTTATCCATGAACCTTATTTCCATTAGTGCGCTATGTGATAGTGGTCTTGTCGTTATATTTGATTCTTTAGATTGTTCTATTACTGATTCTCACACTGGTTAGTAGTTTGGGCGTGATAGGCGACAAGGTCGTCTATATCATCTAGATTTTCCACGTGCACATAAATCTCATCATAATTTTGCTGGTGTTGTGTCCTCTGATGCTGATTTGTGGCACAGATATTTAGGTCATATTAGTGAGTCAACTCAAGACTTTAGTCCGTAGTGGTGTCATTGGTCCTCTTTCTTTTACACATTTATCTAATTGTCAGGGTTGTCATTTGACCAAACACATAACACTTTCTTTTAATAACATAAGTACTTTTCAAACCACACATATTTTTCAACTTGTACATTCTGACGTATAGGGACCCTCACATGTGCCTTCGTGCAAAGACTATCTCTATTATGTTGCTTTCATCGAAGACTTCACTCAATTTACATGAGTTTTTCTTATGCGCTAACGATCTGAGATTACTCATCTTTATCAGTTCTTTACGAACATGATTCACACTCAATTCGGTGTGCGCATCAAGAATTTTCGCTTCGATGATGCTTGTGAGTACACTTTCACTAATATGAGATCGATCCTTTAGTTTCACGGTACACTTTTTCAGCAATCATGTCTTCATACACATGAGCAGAATGATGTAGTTGAACATAAGCATCGTCACATTCTTGAGATGGCTTGCGCTCTTCTACTCTCATCTTCTGTTTCCCGTTCTTTTTGGGCTGAAGCTATCATAACGTTTGTCAGTCTCATTAACATCACCCCCTCGTCTACCCTATCTGGCACAACAAATCATGAGGCTCTTCACCACTCATCACCGGACTACAATATGCTCTGTACTTTTGGGTACACCTGTTATGTCCTTCCTCCCATCGAGCACACGAAGTTCGCCGCCCGAGTTGCTAAGTGTGTTCACATAGGTTTCAGTCCTGAGCATAAATGATATCGTTGTTTTGATCCTGTGGCGGGTCGTGTTCATATTTTCCGACATATCTGCTTTGTGGAAGACTCTCCTTACTACTTGACCTCTCCTGAGGATGTTAGTTTTCTCGATTCCCCAGTTGTTGGGCCTACTTCTCCAGATATATCTTCACGCATTCCATATGATCCCACTCCTTTGGCTCCTTTCCCATCTCATACTGACGTTTCACCTATTGTTCCTCCTCTGGAGACACCACCTACATCCCCACAACATCATGCACCCTCACCACCTGCATCCCCACAGTTGCATGCACCCACTTCACCTACCTCACCAACACACACTGCCCATCCACCACCGGTCCGTCAGTCTACATGTTCTACCTCGGGCATCCTACTGACACGTTACACACTTGATGTCATTGGTCCTTCTGACCAGTTTGGCTTTGCCACCCTAGCCTCCTACTCACCACAGTTTCATGTATATTTCACTGCTATACACTCCACACGTGAGCCCAGAACCTATCAGGAAGCTATTTAATATCCAGAGTGGCGGAAAGCTATTGCAGACAAGTTCAGTGCATTTGTTAAGACTGACACTTCGGATGTTGTTCCCCTGCATGTGAGCATTCAGCCTGTTAGCTGCAAGTGGATCTTCAAGATCAAATATCGACCTGATGGCTCTATTGAGCGGCACAAGGCTCGTCTAGTTACCCGAGGATTTACTCAGGAACATGACATTGATTATGATGAAACTTTTGTCCCAGTTGCACAGATGACTACAGTTCGCACTCTTCTTGTCATTGTCGTCGTTAGCCAGTGACTGTTATATCAGATAAACGTGAAGAATGTCTTTCTTTATGGTCTAGTTGTCCGAGAATTTACTCAGGAACATGGCATTGATTATGATGAGACTTTTGTCCCAGTTGCACAGATAACTACAGTTCGCACTCTCCTTGTCGTTGTCGTCGTTCGTCAGTGGCCGTTATACCAGATAAACGCGAAGAATGACTTTTTTCATAGTACCTTATCTGAGGCTGTTCACTTGCATCCTCCTCCTGGCCTTACCACTCCTCGTCATGTTTGCCATCTGCGTCGAGCTATATATGGCCTGAAACGGGCCCTTCGAGCCTGATTTGAGTGTTTTCACTGTGTCATCACCCAGGCTGGTTTCAGTCAGAGTTCACGGGACCACTATATTTATGCGGTCATCACCGCATGGGAGAGTACTTATACTATTATATGTTGATAATATGATTATTACTGGGGATGACTCTGCAGATATTGCATCAACCTAGAAATTCATTCACCAGCAATTCCATATGAAAGATCTTGGTAGGCTACATTACTTTCTGGGTCTAGAGATTGCCAATGGATCTTAGGGGATACTCATTTCTCAACAGAAATACACATCAGATATTATCTCTGTTGCATGTCTCTTTGACGGTCAATCAGCTGATACTCCCTTAGAGCTTCACGTAAAGCTTTGTCCCACAGATGGTGAGCTCCTTCCCGATCCCACTGATATAGGCAGATTGTTCATTGTTGGATGACTTGTCTACTTATGCATGACCAGACCCGATATTGCTCATGCAGTCAGTATTGTTAGTCAGTTTGTTTCCGTTCCTACATCAGTTCACTACAGTGCTCTTCTTCGGATCCTCAGATATCTTCAGGGCAATATCACTCGCTCATAATTCATGTCTTCTACATTCAAATTAGAGCTCAGTGCATATTCTGATTAAGATTGGGCAGGTGATCCTACTACCAGACGGTCTACCATGGGGTTCTGTCTATTTTTTTATGATTCTTTGATCTCATGGCGAAGTAAGAAACAAGTAGTTGTTGCATGTTCTTCCACAGAGGCTGAGTACAAAGCGATAACAGCTACTACTAGAGAGATTGTTCATGTTCGTTGGCTGTTATCAGATATAGGTCACTATTACAGAAGCTACTCATCTTCATTGTGATAATCGGAGTGCATTGCACATTGCAAGCAATCCGGTCTTTCAAGAGTGAACGAAGTACATAGAAATTGAATGCCATTATATTCGTGAGCATTTTAAGGCAGGGATCATTTCACTTCATTTTGTTACCTCTTCATAGCAGACAGCAGACTTCTTCACCAAATTTCATACTGTTCAGAGATTTCGATACTTGGTGGGTAAACTCACACTCTTCGACCCACCGTGAGTCTGAGAATGGGTGTTAGATACAAGGCCGACCCTGAGTTCCCGGGGCTCAAGGCGAAAGGGTCAAATAATTATTTTTGGGGTCCCTAATTACAATTTTTTTTACGCGCAAAATACATGCCTATATTTACAAGGGAAATAAAATTTGGGGGCTCCTAAAATTGCAAAAAAAATTGGGGGACTGAGGCGGCGACCTCACCCGCCTCAAGGTGAAAGCCGGGCCTGGTTAGATATTATGTTAGATGAGATATATTAGTTTAGTCTCATCGATTATGTATTAGTTTAGTATTTGCTTCTCTCTTATATATAGGAGATATTGTACTTAGTTATAATCAATCCAATAATCCAATAACAGTTTCTCTGATAAATCTTAACAGTGGAATTTCAACATCTCCAACAAAAAAGGTTTGCTTTTACGTAGAGATATGAAAAAACAAAAATTCAGATTTCTTCCTTGTGTAAGTGTGTTACATAGAAAGAGAAGATATTATCTAAGCGACTTATAGGTTATGTTATAAGAAAATTTCAACAATAATATTATGAAATAAGAAAGCATTATTCATGAAGAACAATTGTGCCCAAAATTGATGAAACTTGATTCTTCGCATCCATACTAGAGCTTAGAGGTATATTTCAGAACTTGGCATACCCCCAAAACTAAAGGGGAAGGATGTAACTCCTGACAGCCAATATATTATGACTCAATCGCTCTGAAGTGGACCACACAGACTTCTGTCAAGGTTTCATTGTTGCATCTGCTATCAAGAGGCACAATAAGGTTGTGGCATCCACATCAATAGTTGTCTTTTTGAGTCAATAGGTCATAATAAATAAATATAATATTTGACACGGGTAAAAATTGTGGCTAAGCTCCACCGTTCGATCCCAGCACGGATCACGAGACAGACATCAACAAGATGATAATTTCATGAAAACCTAAAGCCCGATGACAGTTCATGGACATCCCACAGGCCCACCAACTCAGTTTGGCCCACCAAGGAGGGTTACTCAATTATGAAATAATCAAATCCCCTAAAATCAAGGAATTAACTGCTCCATCATATTCCTAATCAGCGGAATCCAATTAGGCAGCAGGAAATCTCTCCATAACAGATTCTCACCAACCTCTAAATATAGGTCCACCTCCACTGTTAACAGGTAATCACAATTTCACCACACAATCTCACTCTAAACCCAGGTTTACTGAATTGATTGTCGGAGGGCCTGTCACCAGGAATACTCCCGGTGTTTCAAGCGTTTTGCAACGGCAATCAACCACCACCAGATGTGCTGAATATTTGTCTTTCATCATGACATAATTGGCGGTGAGATCTGCTTTCCCTCTTCAACAAAAGAACTCACTATATGTTGCTCCCACACCCAAAAAAAGCAGCATCAATATTAAATATGTAGGATAATGGCTCGATTCTGGTTCAGTTTGTTTATATCCATCGTATCTGCAGCAATCGAAAGTTCCAGTACATCAGTCGACTGACTATGGGAACCAGTCGACTGTCCAGAGAGAAGTTTCAAAGGCTAAGGATACAGCAGCAGCAGTCGACTGAAGATGTGTCTCAGTCGACTGTCCAGAACTAAAGACCAGTCGACTGGTAAGAAGACCAGTCGACTGTAGGCGGATTTGTGAACTAGAAAAGGCCCATTTCGAAAGGCCCAGTAGTTTCCCTATAAATACACCCGTTAGGGTTTTGTAAAGGAGAACACCTCTATTCGAATTTTGCAGCCATCATCTCTGTAAGGGTTTGTTTCACCCATTGGTGATTATTTGAAGAAGAAACCCCAACCGCCCCGTGGATGTAGGCACTTGTTTTGCCGAACCACATTAAATCTTTGTGTCCTTGTGTTTGTTTGTTTTCTGTTTTTCTTCGCTATTTCTCTCTTTGATTGGTGGTCCATTCGTATTCCGCACAACAAGTGGTATCAGAGCGTCGGGTTCGACCTAGAGGGAGATGGCGAGTGAAGCAGATGCGACCAAGGATGTTGCGGGATCAAGTTCTTCCAGAACAACGATTCACAACGCAAAATTTGAAGTTGAAAAATTTGATGGAACAAACAATTTCGGGATGTGGCAGTGTGAGGTGTTGGATGTTCTGGTTCAACAAGAACAAGATGTTGCTTTGGAGGAAGAAAAACCAAAGAATATGTCCGATGTAGATTGGAAGAAGTTGAATCGAGTTGCGTGTGGGACTATTCGGCTCTTTATCGCGAAGGCTCAGAAGTACGATTTGATGAGGGATACCATTGCTGCGGTGTTGTGGAAGAAACTCGAAGACAAATACATGAGGAAAAGTTTGGAGAATCGGCTGTATTTGAAGAAGAGACTTTTTCGCTTCACCTATACTGAAGGTATGTCTATGAATGCTCATGTTGAATCATTTAATAAATTATTGGCTGATTTGTTAAATTTGGATGAGCAAATTAAAGATGAAGATAAAGCCCTAATTCTGTTGAATTCATTACCCGAATGTTATGATCATTTAGCAACAACCTTAATATATGGAAAAGGTACTGTTAAATATGAAGATGTTGCAAATGCTCTGTTGAATAATGAAACTAGGAGAAGGGATAAAATGGTTGATAGAGAAACTTCTGAAGCATTGATTGTAAGGGGCAGAACTGAGACCAGATCTGAGACCAAATCTGGGAATAAAGGAAACAAATCTCGTTTCAGATCGAGAGGAGTTTCAAAGGACAGAAAGATACCAGCCAGAGATGAATGTGCTTTCTGTCATGAGAAGGGGCATTGGAAAAAGGATTGTCCGAAGCTGCGAAATAAGGGAAATTCGACTGCAAATGTGACTGTTGATAGTTTAGATAGTGATGATGATTTTTCCTTTGCACTTGCTACTAGTCCCTCACTTTATCAAGATGTATGGTTTCTTGATACAGCAGCCTCCTATCATGTCTTGGAAAAATGAGTGGTTTACTTCTTTAGAGTATATGGATGGTGGGGTAGTTTTGATGGGAAATGATGCGCCTTGTAAGAAGGTAGGAATCGGGAAGATTGAATTGCTAATGCACGATGGTCTTATTAGGGAGCTTTCAGATGTATGGTATGTTCCAGATTTGAAAAAGAATTTGATTTCACTTGGTGTTTTGGAGGCCAGTGGAATGAAATTTGCTAGTGAATGTGGCATTCTGAAGGTGACTAACGGAGCACTTGTGGTGATGAAAGGGCAAAGGAAAAGGAACTTGTTTTTCTTGCAGGGAAAAACATATTTGGGTCAGGCTGCCAGTGTAACTGAAAGGCCTAAATAGGTTGTTCCCGACTCTACTAGGTTGTGGCATATGCGACTCGGGCATGCAGGAGAAAAGGCCTTGCAGGGGCTTGTGAAGCAAGGGTTGCTTAAAGATGCTAAAGGTTGCAAGTTGGAATTTTGTGAACATTGTGTTTTGGGTAAGCAAACTAGGGTGAAATTTGGTACAGCTGTACATCAGACAAAGGGTATCCTCGATTATGTGCACACAGATGTTTGGAGCCCTACTCAGACACCTTCTATGAGTGGTAGACACTGGTTTGTTACATTTGTTGATGACTACTCCAGACGAGTTTGGGTATATACCATGAAACACAAAGATGAAGTTTTGACATTGTTCACAAGTTGGAAGAAGAAAGTTGAAAACCAGACTGAAAGGAAGATTAAGGTTCTGAGGTCAGATAATGGAGGGGAATACAAGAACGATCCGTTTCTGAAAATGTGTGAAGATGAAGGGATCCAGAGGCACTTCACAGTTAGGAAGACTCCACAGCAAAATGGGGTTGCAGAAAGGATGAACAGAACCTTACTTGAGAATGTGAGATGTATGCTAGCACAGTCTGGATTGAAGAAGACATTTTGTGCAGAAGCTGTTATATATGCAAGCCACATTGTCAACCGTTTACCATCTGCAGCACTAGAAGGCAAAACACCTATTGAGGTATGGAGTGGTAAACCTGCATCTGATTATAGTTTTTTGCATATATTTGGTTGTCCTGCTTATTTTCATGTAACTGAAACTAAACTTGATGCAAGAGCCAAAAAGGCTATATTTGTTGGTTTCAGTACTGGTGTCAAAGGTTACAGGTTATGGTGTCCAGAACAAAAAAAGTTAGTAATCAGCAGGGATGTTACCTTTGATGAGACCAGCATGATCAGCTCGGGACAGTCGACTGGTCCTCATATGCAGTCGACTGGTGATCCTGATCAAGAGAAGCAGAAGATTAGCTCGGGACAGTCGACTGGTAGGTACTCTCAGTCGACTGGTGCGAGAGTTCTCCAACAGGTGGAGTTAGAAAAGCTTTCAGTTGAAAATCCTACTCCTGCCCAAAATGAAGATGATGTGGTTGATACTGAGGATGAGGAAGAAGTTCCTATCCAAGACCCTCCCCAGCAGGAAGAATCAATTGCAGCAAGAAGGCAAAGAAGAGATATCAAACGACCATCTCGCTTTACAGAAACAGTTGCATTTGCTCTTCCCATTGTTGATGATGAAGTGCCCTCCAACTTCAAAGAAGCTACTAGAAGTTCTGAAAATGCAGATTGGAAAGTTGCTATGGATGAAGAGATGAACTCTCTTCATAAGAACAAGACTTGGGATCTAGTGCAATTGCCAAAGGGGAAGAAAGCTATCGGTTGCAAGTGGGTGTATACAAAGAAAGAAGGTCCAAAAGGCAGTGTTCGGTTCAAGGCTAGACTAGTTGAAAGGGGTATGCTCAAAAGGAAGGAATTGACTATAATGAAGTGTTCACTCCAGTTGTGAAGCATCCTTCTATTCGGATTTTGTTAGCTTTGGTAGCACAGTTTGATCTTGAATTGACACAAATGGATGTGAAGACTGCATTCTTACATGGGGACCTGGATGAAGAAATTTATATGTTGCAGCCAGATGGGTTTAAGACAGCTGGGAAGGAAAATTATGTTTGCAGGTTGAAGAAGTCTCTCTATGGGTTGAAGCAATCTCCAAGGCAGTGGTATTTGAGGTTTGATCAGTTTATGAAAGTGCAGAGATATTCCAGAAGTGAGTATGATCATTGTGTCTATTTCAGAAAATTGCAGGATAGCTCTTTCATATATCTGTTATTATATGTGGATAACATGTTGATTGCCTCTAAAAATGCTAAGGAGATTCAAAATTTGAAGAATCAGCTGAGTTCTGAATTCGAGATGAAGGATCTTGGTGAAGCCAAGAAGATACCTGGGATGGAGATAGCTAGAGACAGAGCAAAGGGCATAGTGAGTTTGACACAGAAGCAATATCTTTTGAAGGTGCTGAAACGGTTTGGTATAGATGAGAAAACTAAACCAGTCAGTACACCCTTAGCCACTCATTTCAGAATTAGTGCTTCTCAGTCTCCAAGTACAGATAAAGAGAGACAGTATATGGCTAATGTACCTTACACTAGTGTGGTTGGCAGTTTGATGTATGCCATGGTTTGTACTCGACCAGACATCTCTCAGGCGGTGAGTATGGTTAGTCGATATATGCATGATCCAGGCAGAGAGCATTGGCAAGCAGCTAAATGGATTTTGAGGTACATAAGTGGCACCACAGATGTGGGTTTGAAGTTTGAGAGGGATGACAATATTAGCAGGTTATTAGTGGGTTATGTTGATTCTGACTATGCAGGTGATCTAGATAAGAGGCGGTCTACTACAGGCTATTTGTTTACTATGGCTAGAACACCTATAAGTTGGAGGTCCAATTTGCAGTCCACTGTAGCGTTGTCTACTACTGAGGCTGAATACATGGCAGTTGCTGAGGCCATGAAGGAAGCTATTTGGATTCATGGACTTTTGAAGAGCTTGGGAATTCATCGGGAGAAGGTGGAGGTACACTGTGACAGTCAGAGTGCTATCCATTTAGCGAAGAACCAAGTTCATCATTCGAGGACCAAACATATTGATGTCCGTTATCATTTTGTACGTGATTTGATAAAGGATGGTGATATTCTTCTGGTGAAGATTGGGACAGCTGATAATCCTGCTGATATGTTGACCAAAATTGTTGGGGCAGCCAAGTTCAAGCATTGCATGAACCTGGCTAATATTTTGCATGCTTGATGATTTGGAATGGGCGGTTGGAATGGTGCTTCGTTTTGTTTGGTTAGTATGTGATATCATACTAAGGTGGAGTTTGTTTTTGTTACATTTGGTGATGAGCATTTGTTTTGGAGTATTTTTGGAGATTGCTTGGGCTACTTGGAAGATCTCGCCAAGGTGGAGATTGTAGGATAATGGCTCGATTCTGGTTCAGTTTGTTTATATCCATCGTATCTGCAGCAATCGAAAGTTCCAGTACACCAGTCGACTGACTATGGGAACCAGTCGACTGTCCAGAGAGAAGTTTCAAAGGCTAAGGATACAGCAGCAGCAGTCGACTGAAGATGTGTCTCAGTCGACTGTCCAGAACTAAAGACCAGTCGACTGGTAAGAAGACCAGTCGACTGTAGGCGGGTTTGTGAACTAGAAAAGGCCCATTTCGAAAGGCCCAGTAGTTTCCCTATAAATACACCCGTTAGGGTTTTGTAAAGGAGAACACCTCTATTCGGATTTTGCAGCCGTCATCTCTGTAAGGGTTTGTTTCACTCATTGGTGATTATTTGAAGAAGAAACCCCAACCGCCCCGTGGATGTAGGCACTTGTTTTGCCGAACCACATTAAATCTTTGTGTCCTTGTGTTTGTTTGTTTTCTGTTTTTCTTCGCTATTTCTCTCTTTGATTGGTGGTCCATTCGTATTCCGCACAACAAAATATAGTAATTAGTTATACTATTATGAATAGAGCTGATATTTTTGGTCAGTAACTACTCATTTCTGCAATATTCAGCTTAGTAGTTTACAATCATTAGGTTAGGTATCAGGATATTAATATAACAAGCATAGTACAACTGTAGTTCCAAACTTCCAAATGTCAAAAAAGACTAGAAAATGATTAGCAACTATCAGGAAAATATTAAGTAAGAAGCATGATCTAAGAAAATGGAGTGAAACTGAAACCACATTCAAAAGGCAGACGCTATTAGAAACCTACGTCGCTGTAAAACCAGTATGTGAAAGCAAATCCAGGTGTATGCGAAGTTTGCACTGTACATTGGGATAACAAATAGATCAAAATAAATAGTATCGATTAGGCAAAGGGGTTGAAAGGGATCAAAGATTAGAAGTTTATTCTATTTGCGAACCACTAGTGGAGAAAATTCAACAATGAACAGAGACATCATTCCAAAGTGATAGCACATATGACAAATTGTAGGTCTAATGACAAGGACAAGCTCTACAATTAGAAAGTAGGTACTTAACTGCAATACAAATAGGAACAACTACCTAATTATTACATTCCTATTCGTGTTAGTTAATATCAACATAGAATTTTCAAAAGTAAACTTTTACTCAGCATCAATTCCTATTTTTTCCTTTAGCTCCTCAGCTACTAGTTTCAATTGTAACGATGAAAATTTAAAGCATCACAAGGACAATTTATCCAAACTTAAGTCGATATAAGAGTTTAAGAGATTACCTATGAACCAGTGCAGGATCACACTCATCATGCAGGAAACAAAGAGCCTCAGCCACACCTACCGCAACCTTCAACCTCGTTATCCAATCCAGGGATTCGTAGCCCTCTTCTTCCACCTTTGGCTTCTTATACAAAGCAGTAGCAAGGTCTCCATGCAACATATGCTTATATACAATAAACTTCTCATTCTCCTTTTCCGAACAATGCCCTAAAAACGGCACTAACCTCGTATGTGAAGCCCTCGCAAACAAATTCAATTCCATAACATACCCTTCATGTCTAACTCTCCCCAAATCAATCCTCTTCACCACAACAGAAAACCCACTTTCAAGAACACCGTGATACAAATCCCCGGAATGCCCTTTCTTGATAAGATTCGTGCCACTAAACTCCGAGGTTGCCCGAACCAGTTGCTCATAGGTGAAGGCCTCTCCATTAAACCTAGCCAACGACGGTGGGCCCATTACAGAGTTAACAGCTCGGCCGCCGCTCCCTCCCTGCTCAGAAGTACGAGCTCTTCTCCTCATAAAACAAAGCACAAACACCAAACCTACAACAATCACAAGACCTACAAACCCTAAAACCCCAGCCAAAATGTACTTCCAAACATGACTTTTCTTCTTCCTGTTCTTGTTATTCTCTTTGTAAGAATCAATAGATGGAGCTGATTTCGGACTCAAGAGACCATCAAAAGTCAGCCCTTTCACTCTATAAAACTCCTCACACTCAGCTGAGCTCCTCTGATTCGGCTCATTCTTGAAACAATTCATTCCAAAAGATCCATTTTTAACTGTCTCAGCAACCAGTAAAACAGTTCCTTCAAAATAATTACCTGACAAATTCACACCACCAAATTTCTGCAAGAGCAACTGAAACTCACCCGAAATCGATCCATAATACTCATTCTCAGACAGATCAAACACCGCACCACTCACATTCGGGCCCGACCCGGCCCGAACTGAATCCGGCAACTTCCCCGACAAACTATTAAAAGAAATATAGAAAACCTTCAACAAGTTCAAAGCCCAAACCGATTCCGGAACCGAACCGGTAAGCCTATTATGCGCCAAATCAAGAACCGCCAGGTTGCTGAGCTGGCCGAGACTGTACGGAACCGAACCAGTGACATCAGCGTTTCGGAGAACGATTACCGAAACTGAGCGGGGGAGTTCCGGCCCGAACCAGGCCGGAATCGGGCCGGGTAAAGAAAACCCCGTAGAGTTGAATGATTCCAATCGCGTCAAGTTCCTCAACCCGTCAACGGCGAATTTCGGCCCGAGACGGCCCAACCGGGTCCGGCGCAAGCCCGAGAGGTTGATGGACGTGACCCGGCCCGATCGGCACGTGATCCCGGTCCAGTTGGAGCAGGGGTCAGCTTTGCGGGGCCAGTCTCTGGAGCGGAGGCCGAGACTGGCACGAATATTGAAGAGACCAACTAAGTCGGAGCGCGAATCGAGAGGAGGTTGGGATGAAGCTTGGGAAGTGAAGAGTAGGATGGTGAGAAGCGAGAGAAGCATTGTGTTGTTGGTTGGTTCTTTCAGGTTTTGGTGCTAAGTTGAGAAGAAAAAAAAAAGGTGAGATTTTTATTTTGTTGGTGTTTTGAGGGAGGACAGGAACTGAACGAGGAGTTCGTGAGCGGGAGTTAAAGAGAGGAAGGTTGAGTTAAGGCGCTACAGTAGGGGCCAACAGCCCCATTAAATACTGCGGCGCTCTGCTAATAACTAATCAGCTTTGATTATTGTTTATGGATTAAAAAGATTAATAGGGGATTAAGGGAGATTTAGTAGAAGAAGATGTGATATTTTGGTCAAAGATGGCGCAAACGGTCAAGTGGATCTTTTATCGCGGGAGTTATAGCCTAAATCAAATATTAGTAAAAGGATAAAAAGGTAATTTGGAACTATTAAAGTTTTTTTATTTTTTTATTTAAGAATTATCCAAAGTTGCCAAATAAGTTAAGGACATATTTATTGGACGTTGATGAATATTTTAGAAAGGGAAATATAAATGGAGGATATATTTTTGAAGAATTTAATGCTTATAATAATTCTTCAAAAAATTGTCTGTTTATATTGAATTGAACAGTACTTATTTATCAGTCACTAATAAAAGACATATATAGCTGAAACTTGAATGCTAGAATAAACTTGAGCTGGAAAGAAGAAGAGAAGAAGATGAAGCCCTGCTAGAATAACCTGTATAGCAATTGCTTTTGAAATAAATATTAGGGTTTTTTATTCACTGTCTGGGTATCGATTGAGCAATAAATATTTCAGGTTTTGCCCTTTATTGTTAGCATTTGATCAACTGCAAATATTGCAGCAAATGTTCCTCTCCACATCTGGGCGGCAACCCAATATATTTTTTTTTATATGCCACTTTCCAAAACTATTTACAAAAAAAAATTGACAGTTGCCAAAATATTTGTGCTCATAGACTCAACAATTAAACTGCCGTTTATTTAGTTGTTGCATGCTTGCCGTTGGGACACGGCGAGTTTAGTGCTCATTTTTTGAGAACCTTGTCATTGGAAACAACGAGTTTAGTTCAAAATTTTCAACAACAAAAAAAAAAAAACTCGTTGTTCCCAACAGCAAGGTTCTTTGTACTATAATCGCTATTGGGAACGACGAATTTAGTTTAAAATTATCAAACAAGACTCGCCGTTCCTAACGGCGATGTGTTTTACAGTAGACTAGATGTTGAGAACAGCAAGGATAGAGAATTTCACAGAATCTCTCTGTTGAACTTAGTGGATTTTCGGGAAAAAAAATACATAGAAATTTTTTTTTGAACTAAATTTGTCGTTCCCAATAGCGTGTCTAGTACAAATGTCCTCGCCGTTGGGAACGGCGAGTCTTCATTAAAAATTTTTAACTCAACTCGCCGTTGGGAACGACAAGTTTCTATAAATAAATAAAACTATACTCACCGTGTCCCAACGGGTGAGCACGAAACAACTAAACTCGCAGTTGGGAATGGTGAGTTTTTTTAGTTGTTGAGTCCACGAGCACAAATACTTTGGTCACTGTCATCTTTCTGCAAATAGTTTCGAAAGTGGCATATACAAGAAAATTCAGCAACCCAACCAGAGCTGAATCTTATAAGACCCATTAAGAATTTGTAAGATTTAGATCTAAAAACACAACTACTAAGAAAACAGAGGAATCACTTATAAATCGAACTCTATGAAATTATTGAAATTGGATTAGCAAATTATTTTTAACCTGAGGTTGAAAGCCTTAGGAGGTTAAAAAATCCACTTGGACGTTGAATTTAGCTTCGGATTTATTCATTTATTTGACTGAAAAACGAAACACTGTTTTCTTTACAATTGAAACAAAATTTCAAAGAAAACACAAACATTAATTAAAGGCCCAAACACCCAGATAAGGGACTCCACACTGCCATATCTTCCTGTCTATGGTGCCTCAACCCATGTCATCACCGTGCCACCTAACTAAAGATCCAGTCTAGTTCCTCTTAAGTTGGGCACCATCATATTCTTCAGTGATCTGATACCAACCAACATTTGAAATCAAACGCAATTAACAATTCAGATTTCAACTCATCTTCTAGATAATGACATGTGAACAGGAGCAAAGCTGATTTAAAAAACACTATTTTTGTGTAGTTTTCCGTCCTTAATTATGTTATTCGGATAATAAATGATGCATTGTGCTTCAAAGTTCAGAGGAACAGATATAGATGGAACAAAAATGAAAGGTTCAGTACAAGTAGATTTAGGTTATGTTGCCAGCTTGAATTGTAAAGGGACAACTAAGAACGTCAAAATATGGAAATAATTATGAGAGGGATATAAAACTTAGATTATGACGCAGCCCAACCATAAACTAAAATTGTTAGTTCTGTTGAATGCAATGGAGGTTAGCTTGTGATTATCTGTGGTCCTATAAACATTATAGGTAGAAAGTATTTGATCTAGATCATTGATTAAGCATGAAATAGTATGAATTGTCCATATGTCATTTAACTCAATGCCAATGTTTCAAATGATTCGGTAAAAAGTGTCGTTTCTTAATTGAATGATACGGAATAGATGAGTAATGTATATTAATTAATGAATGAGATTTTGTTCCGCACTAATTAATCACTTTGTAAGGACTATGAATTCTGCTAGTCAGCTAATATACTATCTTTGCTATCTGTATTGCGAGATCATGTAGGTTGAAAGCTAGCTAGGATAGTAATTTGGATTTTATAATCCCAATCATTTAGAATAATTGCAATTGAGCAAGATACTCGCCCTTTAACATACTTCTGACTCTTAATTCAAATAGATTTTTCGCTAGTTTAAGTTGTTCGCTAGTTCTTAATATGAATAGACCAAGGCTCAAATTGAAAATAAGAGTTGACATGTAGCTGATCATTGAAGGACAAAGAAAAAAGGCATATATTCAAAGTTGACAGCTGAAGGCACTTTGTTTATATAGGGATCAATAACATATATCATTGTCAATGTCTGAGTTTTTTTTTTTGTAAATCGTAAAAGGTGGGTTGAATGCCCTACGCGTTTCATCAAAAAGAATTTAACAATTATACAACAAAAATAAGGCTTATGAAATTCAGATTTCAACAGGCTGGGTCGTGAAACTCATACACACCAACCACCACACAAAAAATACAGCAAAATCTAATCCTATTGATCGGTCGAACTCGCCAGCGCCAATTTTTTGTGCCCATTTGAGCTCATTCCCTCCCGGTTCCTCGCTTGTACACTATTTATCCTCTCTGATTTTTGAAGTGTCAACTTGTATATAAAATTTAGACAGATTGCAGGGTTTTTTGCATCATGCCAGTTAGCATGTAAATATCAATGTGTGCACCTCGTGGAAGTTCAGACATCTCGACAAAACTTTTTGCCTAATCAGATAATGACTTCATAGAAGCGATCCAAGTTTCGAAGGAGAAATCAACCTATTCAAAGTTTCAAACCAGGCAACCATAATAATTCTTTCATTTAGAAAAGAAAAGGAAAGAATGAAAAGAAAAATGTTTCAAAGTAACTTTTAGAAGGTTAATAACGATATCTGATTTGTGTTTGTTTTCTTCCTTTCTTCCCTCTTTTTAATCTTCGCTAATGAATAGGTCAATAATTTGACCAAATAAAATTAGGAAAAGTATAACTTTTAAATTTCACGACATTATAGTATTTTCAATAAAGTCACAGCTTACCCAAGAACTGCTGAAAAGTGCTTCACATTGAAAACGAAGAAGGATTATTATACATAAGTAAAAAATATTTGAATTTGAACTAAGCATTCAAGAGTTGATTACCAAAAGAATTACACTTTAATACATATGTAATACATATGTTGGGTGTAGTTCATGCCGTATGAACTCTTTCATACTCAGCGGAGGTTAGTGTTTCAAAATTGTACTTGGTTTAGAATCGTAAACAGAGTTATATGTGAGGTTGGATTATACATTTTTGTAGTTGGATGCCTAGCTAACTACATGGTGATTTTGTTGGAAATATTTTTGGCATATTTTCTGAGCCGGATTTCGGTGGGCTCCGGCCACCGGCGACGCCGGAAAGTGATTGGATTACGTTCCTCTCGTCAAGTACTATTCCATAATGTACTCATTTGCCAAAAACGGATTCCGTATGAATGAGAAATATTGGTCAAAGTTGGATACTCGAAGTGTAATAACTTGAGAAATTAGAGAAAATGGATAGTCCCACATGAGAAGTTGGGAAAGATTTCTCTAGTATATAAGTTAAAGAAATGGACTAAAGGGTGTAGCCATGGGGTTACCACTAACGTGTAGTGGAGAGAGGACCTAGCCAAAACACACACGCGCGCCCGGCCCGGCTCGCTCTGGCTTGGCCTACATTATTTTTTTGCCCCGCTCCAATTTTTCCACTGGATCTATTTTTTTAGGCGTTTGAAATTCTGTAAGTGGTGCCATTATTTTGTAACAGCAGAATAATGGATCCATCAGTTACGTTTTTAGAGCCATTACTTTGTTGTTATAGAGTAATGGATCCATGATCCATCAGCTACGCCATCATCACCTATAAGACTCAGCAATTTTGTCTGCCAGAGACACAGATTTTTGAACTTCATAATCTTCTTCTTCTTTCTTCCTCTAAGTCTGAGAGTACAATACAGCTACTGGTTCGCTGATATCTCTGAAGCTAGGGTGCTGCTCTTCAGGAAAAGGTAATACAGTTGTATCCTGGGAGGCAATTCGTCAGCTAACGTCACATTACGGGGCGAATTTTGCTTTAAGGAAAGAGATCTTAATCTTGACTCTGTATTGAAGTGTCTGGTTTGTTCTTTTATTCCTGTACTTGTAGTTTTTCACAAACTTTGTTAGGAATTTTCTATTATATGTTATTCAAGTTCTAACAATTTTAAAGCAAAAATTTTCCTCTATTCTAACAGTTTTTGTCAAGATTATTTACAGGTACTGTTATCATTTCAGAAGAAACAAAAACAAAAACTAACAGTTGAATTTTAACTGTTTCAGAAAAAAATGGAAAACAAACATAATGAGAATGTCAGTGGACTGCCCAGTGCTCAAACACTAGGGACCCAGAATGTGACTGCACAATCGGTTGCGGCACAAACGGTCGTTCTGCCCACACATATAACTGTAGGAGAAAAACTAGAAAAGTTCAAGGGAACTGGATTCAAGAAATGGCAAGGGAAGATGTAGTTCTACTTGACCACCTTAAAGTTGGACAGGTTTCTGACTGAAACTGCCCCTATGCTGGCACCTATGGATGCGCACTCCGTTGCTGCGGTTGATGCATGGACTCAGGGTGACATTTATGGAGAAATTACATCCTGAACAGCTTGGTAGACCCGATCTACAATGTGTAATGTGTCTTTAAGACTTTCAAACTTCCGTGGGGTCTTTGGAGAAGAAGTACAAAATGGAAGATGTCGGCTCTAAGAAGTTTGTAGTTGGCAAATTTCTGGACTACAAGATAGTTGACTCCAAGACTGTTGTGAGTCAAATTCAGGAACTGCAGGTGATAATGCACGAAATCGCTGCAGAGAACATACCACTGTGTGAACCATTTCAGGTTGCAGCATTCATTGAGAAACTTCCACCTGGATGGAAGGACTTCAAGAACTACCTCAAGCACAAGCAAAAGGAAATGTCTCTTGAGGACCTGATTTTCAGGTTGCGGATTGAAGAGGAGAATCATAAGACTGACAAGTCCTATGGAAATCAGTAATTGAAAATGTCAACATGGTGGAGCACGAACAGAATGGCAAAAAGAGGAAGTTCTTACCACAGGCATCGAACAAAAAACCTGCCGCAAAGAGGTTTGCAGGAAAATTCCACAAGTGTGGTAAGCTGAGGCACAAAATCTCTAACTATCGCAGCATGGATAACATCCATGCTGGAATTGGAAAGGCAAAAGGGAATGAAAAATCCCATGTGCACATTGATGAGAACCTGTCCACTGGTCTATCTGACTTGAACCTCTGTACTGTTGTATCGGAGGTCAATCTGGCGGGGAGCAATCCTCATGAGTGGTAGTATGATACTGGGGCCACCAAGGACATCTTCTCGGACAAGAATATGTTTACTATATACCAAAAGCGCAACAAGAATGAACAGTTGTTCATGGGGAATTCTTCCACGTCCAAGATTGAAGGAACAAGGAAGATAGTGTTGAAAATGACTTCTGACAAGAAACTAACACTAACCAATGTGTTGCACGTTCCGGATATTCGAAAGAACCTGGTCTCGGGATCTTTGCTAAGCAAGAATGGATTTAGGATCGTTCTTGCATCTGACAATTTTGTACTTTCAAAGAATGTGGTGTACTTGGGAAAAGGGTATGTTAAGGATGGACTGTTCAAATTCAATGTAATGACAGTCATCCCAAAATCTATTGTTTCTGTTGTTCCCAAAATTAATGAAATTAATCTTGTTGCTTATGTTGTTGAGTCTTCTTCTGTTTGACATGAAAGACTGTGTCATGTTAATTTTAATTTTCTGCGTAGATTAATTAACATGAATTTACTACCAAAATTTAAGGTAGACAACTGTGACAAATGTGAAGTTTGCACATAGGTCAGACTCACTAAAACTCCGGCTCTGGCTCCAGCTACGGCCTTGGCTCGTCTCGGCTTGGTTTGGTTTGCTTTGACTTGGTTTGGTCTGGTTTGACTTGGTTTGGTCTGGCCTGGCTTGGCTTGGTTTGGCCTACATTATTTTTTTTGCCCCGCTTCAATTTTTCCGCTGGATCTATCTTTTGAGGCGTTTGAAATTCTGTAACTGGTGCCATTATTCTGTAACAGTAGAATAATGGATCCATCAGTTACGTTTTTGGAGTCATTACTCTGTTGTTACTGAGTAATGGATCATTACTCTGCTGTTACAGAGTAATGGATCCATGATCCATCAGTTACGCCCTCATCACCTATAAGACTGCAATTTTGTCTGCCAGAGACACAAGTTTTTGAACTTGATAATCTTCTTCTTCTTCCTTTGAGTCTGAGTGTACAACACAGCTACTGGTTCGCTGATATGTCTGAAGCTAGGGTGTGCTCTTCAGGAAAAGGTAATACAGTTGTATCCTAGGAGGCAATTCGTTAGCTACCTTCACACTACGGGGCGAATTTTGCTTTAAGAACAAAGATCTTAATCTCGACTCTATATTGAAGTGTCTGGTTTGTTCTTTTATTCCTGTACTTGTAGTTCTTCACAAATATTGTTAGGATTTTTCTATTTTATGATATTCGAGTTCTAACAGATTTAATACAATTTTTTTTTTACCGACCCAAATAAATTAATTAAGGAAATATGAGTAAACAAAATATTAGGTCAGTCATGTTTATTCATTTAGGCAGATTAATAATATATTTATATATGTTTATTCGCAAGTATCAGGTAATTAACTTTCATGTTAGACTTCAAAATAAAATCGACTAAAACCCCACAAGTAATTAACTTTCATGTTAGACTTCAAACTAAAATCGACTAAAACCCCACTTTTATTTTTCATTATTCCGTGGGATTGACCTTCTTAATATCAGTGATCAATTGCATTGAACTGAATCGAATGAGACCTCTAAATTTGTGGAGTAGACAATTAGCTGGGAACAAGCCTTGATATATTTCATTGATTAGCCATGAATAAATACTTACAAGACAGTCACCGTCGATGATACCGACCTCTCACTACATATTCCTTCAACATTCAGTGTGAGGAGCAAGTTTCATTGAATGAGCATGAAGAAGACGAAAGAGTCACGATCAAGAATATGGACCTCAACAATCAATAGAGTTGGGTACTTAGTTAACTACAATTATGTTCAAGCAAATGGGTAGATCCACGGACTATTGTAGTTGTGTTAGAGTTCAGCATTACGGTTATTTTGAGTGTTCCTATAGTACAACAGCAAAGTATCTTAGATGTATTCGCAGGAGATTTGAAGTTTAAATCTTGTTTGGATCCATGTAGAATTGTTGGGATTAGTAAATTAAAGTATCTTAGATGTATTCACAGGAGCTTTTTGCATCCATGTTACAATTGTTGGGAATTGTGGATCCAATACACGCCAAAATGAGTTTGAAGAATATCGGATAAGCGCAACAAGAAAGAGCAAGCAAGAGCAGACATAGCAGCAAGCAAGTGCATGCATAGCAGCAAACAAGAAAGAGCAAGCATGAGTTTGAAGTACAGTCGACTGCACTATGCCAGTCGACCGACATGCTCTGTGCAGTCGATCGCCAAGAAGTGGCAGTCAATTGCCAAACCCTCTGACTTGCTCGGGTTAAGTTACGGTCGACTGTCCTTCTTCACAATCGACCGCACGGTGTTGTTTTGTCTATGGTTGAGATCTAATCTTTTGCAATCCTATATATATATGGTTGAGATCTAATCTTTTGCAATCCTCTATATATATATATATATATATATATATATATATATATATAAGGTGTACATTTATTAGGGTTAAGGAGTAATAATTCCAATAGATAAAGATAGATCTAATAGTCGTTCTTGAAAGAATAAGAAGAATAAGATAAACCTTATACCTTGGTGGTCAGATTTAGAGTGATTGTAACATTTTTCCCTTCATTATTTCTAGCGAAAATTACAGAAATACCTATGCGCGAGGAAGTAGCTATTGCATTGAGTGAACAACGAAAAAAATCTTGTGTTCTTATGGGCTTGGTTGATTTGTATTCTCCTTTCTTTGATTAATTTCTTTTGTTTGCATCTCAAATTGAGTTATTCCGCATTAGACTCAACAATAATCTAGAGAATTATCGCCTTCAACATGGAGAAAAATATTTGATCAGCTTAACAACTAATGAGAAATCAAATACTTAATATGTGAATAAATAGTAAAATAGAACATAATGACATAATGTATGACACATCTCTAATATTATAATGAGAGAGTTGGAGTTGTCATTTGTAAATAAACAAACCCGTGTATAACTATTATAAAGGAGGTCTCAGGTTCAAATCCAGACTACGTCGGAATTTTTAACTTTAAAAAACTATATTTACTAAGACATGCATCGCACGAGTAAATTACTAGTATGTATATAATCCCATGGGTGAACCGGGAACTATACAAAAGGTTGATTTGTAAAATTTTGGGTACCTTTTTCCTGAAATAAGTCACTTTTTTAAACTAATTTTCAAAATATACCACTTTCAAAACTAATTTTCAAAATAGACCACTTGCAGTACCGAACTGCGGCCTTTTCGGTAACGTGGTCGCAGTTCCATAATGCGGCCTACATACATACCAAAAACTCCAGATTTCAAAACTTCGTTCAAAATTTCTCAAGTCCAAGGAAGTCCAAATGAGATATAACTGAGGCCGCAGTTGGGTACTGCGGCCTCGATAATACGTAGGCTGCAATTGACCATTATTTTATTTTTTATAAATGCTGGAAACTGATTACATTAATTCAATGAAAATTACAATAATGCATACATTACAAACTAATTACGTATAAGTTTGATTAGAGGCAGCATTCACTTTAGTATACAAGTACATGCTGAGTCTTTTCTCAAATGGATAGGAATGACTACTGATTATGCCTCTTTTTCAATCCAAAAATAGCAGTTGTACTTCCTGCATACACTTTCATGCACCACTATTAGACAGAGGCAACAATTCTCTAGTTAGAAGGTTGAAGTAGTAGTGGGTGTAGCAGTGTATTTATAGTGCTTTATAACTTCTTGACAAACACTCCTCCTATTCATCGTATTTGATGTATGAATAGGAGGTGTGCATGTCAAGAAGTTGAAAAGTAGCATGAATACATTGTGACACCCTCTACTGCTCCATCCTCCAAACTAGAGAACTTCTGCACTCTTTCTAATGGCGGTGCATTGAAGTGTATGAAGGGAGAAGAAGCTGCTAATCATGCATTTAAAAAAGGAAGAAAATAAGCAGAATTAGAAGTCTTCTCTACCCGTTGAGGGAAACCTAGCATGTACTAGTATGCTAGTATGAACATGCATCTATTTCCATAAGCTCACATGAACTCAACATAATATCACATATTTGAATACATGATTCATTACTACTCACATAATTTTATTTTATTTTTATCTCCAACTTTTTTTTAAAAATCTTTTTATTTCATCTTTTCTTCATCTTTTTTTCCCCACTATATCATGTTCAAGAGGAACAAGATGTTCTAGAGAATACTTCACTCTTGTATATATAGGAGTTGAAGACAAATTTAAAATTGATTTGACATTGTTCGCTAATTTGGCATGTGAATTATTGATACGCATTCTAACAAAATACTGGTTTGGCAGTTTGCATTGATTTTTCATAAATATCCTTGATACACATTCCAACAAGTCAATATTAGCACATAAAAAGCATCAGCACAAGTCCATATCACTAAGGCCGCAGTTGGCAATTGCAGCCTTGATAATACTAAGGCCATCGTTGACAACTGCGGCCTCAATTATTACTATTATTATTATTATTATTATTATTATTATTATTATTATTATTATTATTATATATATATATATATATATATATATATATATATATATATATATATACACACACACACACCCGATTAACAGTTTGTATTGATTTGACATAAACATTATTGATACACATTCCAACAGGTTAGGTTTGATAGTTTGCATTGATTTGGCATTGATACACATTCCAAAATAGACCACTTTTGGCATTTTGCATTGATTTGGCATTGATACACATCAAAACATAGACTACTTTCAGCACATTAAAAGCATCAACATAAATAGCCAAATAAGACTGAATTTTTACCGAGAAAGCAGTTAGCAACTGCGACTGTGAAACTTTAAAGTTTTCTGACAGTAGACAGCTATTTGGAAACTTGGAAGTTTCACAATCGCAGTTGCCAACTACGACCTAGTTTTTACTAAGGCTGCAGTTGGCAACTGCAACTGTGGAAACTTCCAAATTTTCAAAGAGTTGAATCTTTGATATGTAAGAGCATCTGTAGTCGTTCCAAGTCAAATTTTCTATATTTGGCTTTTAGAAATAAGAATTTTGAGTTGGAGTTGGAGTCGCTTGAACCCAAGTTTTGAATGAACGGTGGATGATATATCATTTCTTGAATCTCAACCATTGATCCACTCAATTGATTATTTTAAATATAAAAAAATTGATCGGACGCAAGACAATAAAAAAAATTAGAAATTAAAAATTGATCGGACGCAAGATCATCTTGCGTATCTTGCATCCGAGAACAAAAAATGATTAAATTTTACGACGGATGTAAGATGATCTTCTGAGTCCTATATTTGGGAAATTCTTATATCGTCTCTCAAATATGAACTGACACTGTTCCTCAAAACCCAAATTTCTCAAAAATAGAGAACGACTACAGTAGCTTTTTCCCTATATTTTCCAAATTTTGGAAATATAGGGAACGACAACAGATGCTCTAATGTGCAACAAATGTAAAATTTCAAACAAACAAAAATAACGGAGGTCGTAGTTGTCAACTGCGGTCTATGTATTATTGAGGTTGCAGTACCCAACTGCAGCCTCAATTATATCTCCATTGGACTTCCTTGGACTTGAGAAATTTTAAACCAAATTTTAAATACTGGATATTTTTAGTGTGTATGTAGGCCGCAGTAGGAAACTGCGACCACGTTACCGAAGAGGCTGCAGTTCTGTAATGCGACATTTCGTACTGCTACGGTTGGCAAATGGGTCTAACGGGCCGGGTTGGGTCGAACCCGCCCGGGTTGGAACCCAACTTGGGCGGGTTCGGGTCGGGCCCTTGGGTTAACCGGGCCGGGCCGGGCCAGTTCGATAGTTCTAATTCACGACCTGCCCAACCCGTGAACCCTTTCGGGTCCAACCCGGGTCGGGTCGGGTCGCGGGTTGGCCCATCTAAAGTTTTTTTTTTTTTTACTTAAACAAAAAATGTAATGTAATTTTAATAATAAACAAAAAATATAATAATAATAATAAGATTGAAAGAGTGAAATTGCCAAAAAAATTTATATATTATTAATATGATTTCAACTTATACAAGTTTCACAATTTGTAATAAGAAATAAAAATTTTCTACAAATTTGTTGTATACAATAACAAATTTCTTAGATACAATTTCAATTTTCTTTAATTTTCCTAATTTTAAATAACAAACAAAGATTTTATACAATTTTTTATACATTTACAATTGTCTTCAATTTGTTGGTCTTCAATTTGTTGTTGTTGTTGTTGTTGGTCTTGAATTCTTCATTTTGGTTGCTATTGTTGTTGTTGTTGTTCATCTTCTTCTCCCGGCGAGGTGCTCCCACTTGTGGACGTATCGAACGCTTTTCCTTGAGTCCTATCTTCGGCCTTCAGCCAGTCTTCTGCGCAGACGAGCATCTCCAACGATTGGGCTTCAAGCGATTCCTGTAATCAATTAGATTCTTGCCACTTGTAGAAAATGCACTTTCTGAAGGAACTATAGAAACAATAGAAGTTAGTAAATCTTTAGCCATATATTTAAGAATACTATAAGTGTGTTCATAGTCTTTCCACCATTGTAAAATATCTAGTGAAGAAGTAAAAGACTCAGAATCTTGTTGATTATACCAATGTAATTCATTTGGTTGATTAGTCTTAGATTTTTTTGATTGAATTTGTGCAAGTAAATTAAATGTGACATCATCTAATTTACTCTTATCCTTACCTTTAGAAGTAGCAGAAGAAGAACTAACTAAAGAAGTTGTACTACTATATGCAAAACTTCTATCATAATAATCATACAAGTTATTTAATGTCGATTTAAATTTAAATAAAAATGTTCCGCAATCAATTTCAGATTCATTTGGCCCAAGTAAAGTAAAAAAATATTTCAATCAAACTCTTCGTACCTTCTAATTAGATATGAGGATCCATCACAGTAGCAACACAATACAACATAGGAGGAGGATTAAAATACTTCAAAAATTTGGTGTATGCAGGTTTCAGAATATGACCAATAAAAGCATCATCGATCATTTCTTTGAAAGTTTGCATCATAGTAACTATTGAAATAAAAATGCTACTAGAAGTAGATTTATAAGATTTTAAAAATTTGAAAGTTGCGGTTTTAAAAGGTTCTAAAAATTTCAACAAAGATTTGGCATAATACCAATGTTGGGGAGTCATTTCAAAATCATATTTTTTGCAATACAAAAATCATTTATACATGTTTTATATTCAGTAACAACTTCTAGCAAATCAAAAGTAGAGTTCCATCGATGTTAACATCCTTTGGAAATTTTCTAAAATGTACATTTTTAAGCCTATACCAAGCTTTCCATTCTTGAAATATGGTGCCACTCAATGCAATAAAATGTACACAATTCCTAATGTTAACTATATGGTTCGGCTATTTTTAATGCATCTTGAACACACAAATTTAAAATATGACATGCACATCTAACATGAAAAATATTGTCAGATGGAGGGTTTAATGCGGTTTTTAAAATACTAATTAATGCATTATTGTTAGATGCATTATCAAAACTTATACACATAATTTTATCACGAACATGAAAAACATCACAAATTTTTAAAATACGATTTGCAATTTTACTACCACTATAGGGATAGGGCAACAAGGCAAATGATATTATCCTTTTTTGAACAATCCAATCACTGTCAATCCAATCACTGTCGATCCAATGACAGGTTATTTCCATCATTGGAATATTGTTGCAACCCGTCAAACAATTGGAAGTTAAGAAAACTCTACAAGTTTAACTCCATAAAATTGTAATCAAAGCTTCCCTCATTTTATTATATATTTTAAAACAATCCGATTTACAAGTATTCCTAAGAATTCTTTTAAAATAGAGGTTTAAGGCGGTTTGGTTAAAAAAAAATTCTAAGTCCCTACTCTCTGGATAGGAAAATAGTAACTCTTCTTTGATTACTAATCGGGCTATTTCCCGACGAACAAGTTCGGGATCATAAGAATGGCTATCAACTATACTGGTCCTATGGTGGATTTTTTGTTGGCCGGGTAGGTCAACAAGAAGTTCTTTATGCACATTTTGGATGTGTCATCTAATTGTACCCGTGCCCTCACCCCTCTTCCATTTGTATGGCTTCAAACATGCTTTACAAACTTTTAAACCTACATCCGGTACATTTTCGTCCGGAATATAATCATAAAATTTGTGTCAATCACTACTTTCTCCTCTAGTTTTCCTACTAGTAGTCGGTTGTATTGTTTCGGTTGCTTGTGTTTGTGGTTCTTATTCTAATTTTATGTCTCCTACAAACTTATTGTGTGTACCAATGTGTTGGGTCATAGGATTAGGGTACTTTTCGGCGGACTCATTTTGTGGGACAATTGGAGGCCTACAGGAAGTGCCAGTGGAATCTTGTCCACTTTGGCTACGGCCGCTACCTCGTGATCTAAACATGTTGATATATAGTAGTGTATGTGAAAAAATTAAATACAATGTAGGCGCGATAAGTTACAAAAAAAAATCTAGAAAACCAGAGGGTTGTGAGAGAGAATATCAAAAAATCAACAAACAAATATGATACAAAAAATTATAACTATAAAAAAAATAAAAACAGAAGAAGAGGGTTGTGAAATTTTGATACCGTTCACCGCGGATAATCGTATATAAAATGATAGTGAAAATAAAAATAGAAGTAGAAGTAGAAGTCTGGAATTGAAGACTTGAAGATAGCTTCTTTGTTTGATCACTTGGAGGAGTTGAAGACTTGAAGACGTAGTTGAATGTTGAATGTTGAATTCGATACGATCGGAATTCGTCATTTGATCGTTTATATGTTACTACCTTCTTTGTTCAATTGTTCACAAAAATTGAAATGAATTGAGTAATAATAGTAGAAAGAGTAAGAGAGTAATGTGTGAATTTTTAGTTTGGGTTTTAGGGGTATTTACAAGGAAAAAATGAAAAAAATGAAAAAAAAAACCAAAAAAACAAACAAAAAATCAACGGCTAAAAGAGCCGTTAATGAGCTCTCGGACTGTTGGATCCGCGGGTCAAACGGTCGACCCGCGCGGGTCGAACAAACGGTTCGTAACTCGTGGGTCGACCCGCGGGTTGGCGAGCGGGTCTGGTACTGTAGCGCGGGTTATCGGGTGGGTTGAACGGGTTCAATTCGTCTAATTTAAGACCCGGGTTGACCCGTTTCCATTAACGGGTTCGATCCGAACCCGAACCGGTCACTCACGGGCCGGGTTAGGCGGGCGGGTCACTGGCGATTAGTGGGTCAACCTGGCCCGTTTGCCATTCCTACGTATTTCGATTACATTATCAAAGATGCCGCAGTTCGGTATTGCAAGTGATCTATTTTTAAAAATTAGTTTCGAAAATAATCTATTTTGAAAATTAGTTTTTAGAACTGACCTATTTTGGGGGAAAAATCAATTCTAGGACAAAGAGTAAGTCTAGGGTTTCTTGAAAGACAGGGAGTCCTAGGCCTGGCCCACCTATGCCCTCCTCCATCCATGGACAATCTTAAATTTGTCTTAAGATGGAGAGGTATTTTTTTTCTTTTCCCTTTTTTTTTCCCTTTTTTTTTTTTTTTGACTTTTTCCTGTTTGAAAGAGTTCTTATTAGATGAACTGAACGATGAACATATTTCTTGCTTGACCAAAATTGCAAAACGAAAATCAAGTACATAAGACTTGTCCTCCTGCCTCACCCTCTTATGAATAACAATTTCACATTCTTTTTCAGTTATTTATTTTTTATAATTTTCTTGTAATTTATTTATTTAGTAAGTCTTTAATGAAGTGATAACTTGAAATCTGTCTGCCAACTGTAAACATTAATTTTCCTTTCACTTCTACTAGCAATCGATATGTGTGATGCTCGGCTCCAAGATTGTTTTTTTTTTTAAATTTTAAGTAGAGACTATAACGTTGTTTAATAGTAATTCTGAAAACTATTTTTACCCATCTCAAATCCTTAACATACTTTTTACAATTACTCTTAGTGATACCAGCTTTTATTTTATATGAATAACACTTTTGTAAATAATTATGTCGTAAATAAATTTGGACTTTGAAGAAATTGTGGTAACTGACAACATTTAATTAAATGGATGGTTAATATAACTTTCAACTTAAAAATAAGTGGTTCAGATTAGATGGTTGAATATTTACAAATTACAGATTGTCTACAAATGACAATTTCAACTCTTTCATCATAATATTAGAGATTTTTGTTATTGCTAGGATATACTTGATATTTAATTAGTGAAATTTGTTTTTTTCTTTTTATAAAAAAAATCCATTATATCAACAAAAAAAATTGTTGTACCTTTTTATCTCAAGAAAAAAGAGAAAAAATGGCAGGTTTATGTAATTGATCTAGTGGGCCAAGGCCCAAGGGACACTTATGCTATGGAGAACGATCGATCCTTAACCCATACAACCAAGCTTTGGAAAACCCAAAGATACTACTTTCTGGGCCTCAGTATAACAGTAAGCTCTCAAAACTATATTAGCAATGAAAGCAAGTTGTTCGGTTTTATTTTATAACTAGGTTTGTCTGTGGGTACGAATCTACGGCACGTCTTGTCTTCAGAATGATACAACATATGAAAGTAAACATTAAATGTCAGGAATATAAAAGAAAGAATTAATTAATCTAATATGAAAGAGTTCTAGATATCATACAAAAAATAAAAACTTACATGACCATATATAGTGATATTATCAATTGCAGGAAGTAGTGAGAAGTCAAACAGAAAGAGGAAAAATATTTGACGATAAATTTTTGCGTTCTCAGTGTATTCTACTATTAGATGTCAATATACTTTTTTAGATGTACACTATAATAATGTTCATGTATAATACTTGGTACATTTACTATCCAGCATTTCGGATGCATGAATCTGAAACTTCCATCATGGAGTTTATGTAGCTCAAGTTTGAATAGTACGACAGCAATTAGTTGTAAATAAAAGTCCAAATTTGAATAATTATAAATGGGGGTGTAAAACCCAACTTCTTATAACTTTGAAGGTGCAAAA